>QRDG01000465.1:1215219-1569703 GCA_012064385.1 Puccinellia tenuiflora
TGAAGCATGGCGAGGTCTCACCTCGTCAGAATCTTGGCTGCGGCGGCGATGTTGCTCGGGCTTCGGTTGAGGCGTGACCAACGTCAATGGAATGATGCATCACCATGTCCTGGAGGTTTGCCTCGATGATCGGAGTCTTCTTGTGCGAGGAAGTGGCGAGAGGCTCACCGTGGACGACAAGATCTGGTGATGAACTCGGTTTGGGGCTGAAGTTGGCGTTGGTTGGCACGGGTTGTACAGAGGTCCTATCAAGAAAGTTTGTTCAGGTAAGTGGTGGAGGAAGCCAAGGGGTGTAATGTGACGCGATCAGATTGTCTTTATAAGGACTGAGGAGGGAGATCAGGAGATGGGTGCCAACGAATGGCATTCGGTTCACCACGTCGGTCTGGAAGATTAAGACTTGGAAGTGGGAAACTACTTCCCTGAATGGAACCCCTGTGAAATTCTAAGCATTTTTCGTGATGGTGGCAAGTCCAAATAATGGCTATAATGGCCACTAGAGGGAGAGGAAGAGGTGGAAGTAGCCATGGTGGTAACTACAGGTTCTGTACGTGCGAGAGGTGGAAGAGGAACACGAGCGGTCGCTCGGTTCGGTTCGGTCGGCCTAGCTATCGGGCTTCGGCCTAGTTAGTTTTTTTTCCTTTTCTATTATCTTTTTTTTCTGTTTTTATTTATTTGAACTCATTTTTGAAATCAATTTTGATTTCAAAGATTTCGGAAAAATATGAATACATACTTTTTTGAAAAGCTTGTTATAAATTCAACTTTTTTTACTTTTATAACTTAAAACAAAATAATGAAATTCAAAATATTCATATTGACATATTTGGCACCTTTATGCCAAATTTCAATATGGTTTTAGAAATTTATTTTAATACCATTTTATTTTAAATAAAAACTTGAATATCAAAAGTAATCTTTTTAATATATATTTTGCAATATCATTTTAAATTTCAATATAATAATTTGGTAAACCTTTTTTACAAAACAATATAGTAATAAGTCCAAAAAATACTTTTAGGGTTTATATTTTCCCAAAGTACTATTTCAACTTCATAACTTTAAAATAGAAATAGATAATTTGTTTGAAACATTTGAAAACTCAAAATACTTTTTAAGAGGTCATCAAACCTTATATCTTTTGGGGTTTTCTTTTATTTTGAGATTTTCTATCAAACAATTCTCAAAAAAAATTCTTTCTTTGTCAAAAAGTTTTAGTTTCTTGTGATTTTTCACATTCCAAAGTTTTGGGATGTTACAGTCTTGCACAGCCGCCTTTATCCTAGCCATTGCGGCTTCGCCGATTGTGATGGTTTCTCGGGGATCCTGTGATCCTTGCGAGTCACCGGTCCTCTCGCTAATCATGCAGATTTGGATAGGGCGGGTTGTGGCGGTTTTCACTGAGTCGAGGAAGCGGTTTTTTGCTCTGGGCGTGCTCGTCAGCGTTGGATTCGACGGGACTAGTGACGTCCTCGGCGTACACAGCATCGTCGAGATAGAGCGACGAGCACTCGGACCTGGCTGTTTCCAGAGGGTCGTCGATGAGACCGCTTGGCGGGTACTCCAGGAGGGGAGTTGGCGATGAAAATATGGACTCAGCCGTTCCCGGGAAGTCGCTGGTGGAGCCGTCTGAAGGGTGTTCCGGAGGCGAGATTGGCGATGAAGATGAATCCGTCGTTGCTGCTCGAACGGCGTCAGGTAAACGAAGGATACCGTGCCGATCTGCCAGGAGTCGCACGATTCCAAACGTCAGGGAGACGCTGCCCCGCAGGGAGTTGACGATCGCCTGCGCCTCCTGCGCGTGCGGGGTGAAGCAGAGGGAGCCGAAGTAGATCGGGTCCTCCAGCCCTGCGGGATCTTGGATTGTCGGTGAAGGGGCCGCAGATGCCTGGATTCCCACATCGAGGTTTCCCACAGACGGCGCCAACTGTCGAGGGATCAACTCGGCAGTGCCCCTCCTTGAGGGACTTGGGTTTATGGAGAACTTCATGACGTGGGTGACACCGGCGGCTAACAAGGGACACAGGAAATCGCCGGGGTTCGGATCCCCGGTGAGGCAAACGATCTGTATTCTCTTGCTGGTTTGTGTTACAATATCGCCGTAAGGGCTTATGGTAGCTATGCGATCTAGGTCCTTTCTCCCCGGCGGCTCCTCCCAGCCTTTATAGTGGGCTGGGTCTCGGGTGTCCGTATCCGGGTAGGTTTACAAGGTCTAAAACATAACCCTAACCCTAATCTGGCCCAATAAGGGATCTTGCGCTGCCCTTTACTTGGGCCTGGGCCTTCCTCCAGACATGCTTGCCAATGAATTATTTCGAGTAATGGCCACCAGGTACCCGACAGGTGGGACCCGATGATCATAACCATGTCAGTCTGGACTCCCCAAGCTGATGCGGCATTCCATGAGTTGAAGAAAATGCTATCCACTGCACCGATCCTTGCTTCCCCGTTGGAAAGAGAGCCCATGCTACTCTATATCGCGGCTACCAACCAGGTCGTGAGTGTCGTTATAGTGGTGGAGCGAGAGGAGAACGGCGCCAGCGTTCAGCGGCCGGTATACTACCTCAGCGAGGTGCTTTCGACATCAAAGCAGAATTACCCTCACTACCAGAAAATGACCTATGGAGTCTATCTGTCCGCCAAAAAACTCAAGAACTATTTCCAGGAGCATAACATGAGAGTAGTGGCAAAAGCGCCTATCTCGGAAATAATGAGTAACAAGGACGCAAGTGGCAGAATCGCCAAATGGGCCATCGAGCTCGCTCCTTACACCCCGACATACGAAAAGAGGGATGCCATCAAATCACAAGTGCTAGCTGATTTCCTAGTCGACTGGGCCGAGACTCAATACGAGCCTCCGCCACTAGATGCGAACTATTGGAAGATGCACTTTGATGGGTCTAAAAACATGGATGGCTGTGGTGCCAGCGTGGTGCTAACTTCGCCCAAAAACGACAAACTCAGCTACGTGCTGCAAATACACTTCACGGGTATCGAACAATGTCGCTGAATATGAGGCACTAGTGCATGGGCTGAAAGTGGCAAAGGAAATCGGCATCCGTCGAATCCAGTGCTTCGGCGATTCCGACCTAGTAGTCCAGCAAGTGTCGGGCAACTGGGATGCCAAAGATGCAAACATGGCATCGTACCGATTCTTGGTGCAGCAAATCAGTGGTTACTTCGAGGGCTGTGAATTCCTTCACGTCCGCCGAGATGACAATGAGGTAGCTGACATGCTATCCAAGTTAGGCTCATACCAAAAGGCAATCCCGCCTGAGGTGTCCCTCGAACATTTGAGGAAGCCCCCTATAAAGCCGGACCCGAACTCCATGTCGATCTTTGTGCCAGCCGCTCCGACATCGGAGGCTGCACCAATGGATCTAGACAAAGGAAAGGGCAAAGCTGCCTTGTCGGACCCGGGGACTGCCACGCCAGACCCGGGGACTGCGCAGGATCTGATGGCATAGGACATACCACGATGCCCAAACATTTTGCAATACGGCTTGTTGGCTGATGTCATTATGGAAATCTCGAACTGGGTGGACAGTATCTCGTCAAACTTGGGGACTGCTCCCTCGGACCCGGGGACTTCGCAGTGCATGTCGGTTATGACTAGGAGCAGGAAGTCTAGGCCAAGGCCACTTGCGCCGGAGCCCGAACCGGTCATCCAGGACGACCCGATGTCGGTGGATGAACCAAACACCCCAGCGGATCCCACACCGGAGGATGTGACGACAGAGCCAGTGCCAGACGGTACAATGGTGGAGCCAGAAGACCCAATGCCGGAAGATGAGCCCATCTTTCCAGAGCGACCAATACCGGTTTGGGCGCAAAATTTTATGGCATACCTTGCCGACGGAACTCTCCCGGCCAATGAGGTAGAGGCCAGGATGATCGTGAGGAGAGCCAAAGGCTTTACGATCATAAACAAAGAGCTCTACAAGAGAAGCTTCACCGGCGTGCTACAGCATTGTGTCGACCCTGAGCAGGGGAAAGCGTTGCTCCTGGACATTCACCAGGGAGAGTGCGGCCATCATGTATGCTCTAGGGCATTGGTGGTCAAAGCTTTCCGACATGGATTCTATTGGCCCACCGCCCTAACAATGGTGGAGGACATAGTCCGGAAATGCAAAGGATGTCAGTTTTTCAGCAAGCAGATTCATCTTCCGGCATCGGCCCTGAAAATGATCCCAATCACCTGGCCCTTCGCCGTTTGGTGTCTCAACATGGTCGGACCCTTCAGACCCGCAAGAGGGAATATGACCCATATCCTGGTCATGGTGGACAAGTTCACCAAATGGGTGGAGGTAAAGCCAATAAAGAACTTAGACAGTGAAACAGTTGTCAAGTTCCTGAAGGACATTATTCTGAGATATGGTTACCCCCATAGTATAATAACAGACAACGGTAGAAAATTTTCCGAGGGAGCATTCCCGAGATTCTGCTCTCAGAAAAGGATAAGACTCGACATAGTATCAGTCGCACATCCTCAAGGAAATGGGCAAGTGGAGCGAACCAATGCTCTGGTGCTGGGCGTCATAAAACCAAGGCTCATAGAACCACTCGAGCGTACACCCGGATGCTGGCTAGAGGAGCTTCTGGCAGTGCTGTGGAGCCTAAGGACAACACCCAATCGCTCAACCGGCTACACGCCATTCTTTCTCGTGTACGGGGCAGAAGTTGTCTTACCAGCCGACATAGAGTTTGACTCTCCAAGGGTCACCCTGTACACTGAGGCCGAGGTAAAAGAGGCTTGGGAAGATGACGTCGATTTGCTCGAAGAAGCAAGAGAGCTGGCAGCGTCCAGATCGGCCATCTATCAACAAAACCTCAGACGCTATCATAGCCGGAAGGTATTGATACGTTGCAAACATATCTATAATTTTTGATGCTCCATGCTTGTTTTGTCTATGTTCCCACATGTTTTATGTGCATTTTCATACAATATTTAGCATTTTCGGGAACTAACCTATTAACAAGATGCCACAGTGCCAGTTCCTGTTTTCTGCTGTTTTTGTATTTCAGAAAAGTTGTACAGGAAATATTCTCGGAATTGCATGGGACAAATTCCCAGTACCCTATTTTCACATAACGAAGACTGTGCCAGAAGGGGACCTGAAGGGGGCCAGCTGGTGGGCCAGACATGGCCCAGGCGCGGCCAGCCCTTGGCCCGCGCCTGGGTGTTGTCTGGGCCCACCAGGGCTCCGCCGACTCCGCCTCTTCGCCCATATAATCTCCGTATCGGGAAAACCTTGGACACCCGAGAGAAAATCCACGAAAAGTTCCGCAACCGCCGTCAACGAAGAACCCATCTCGGGAGGGTTCTGCAGCTCTTCCCGGCACCCTGCCGGAGGGAGAATCCATCGCCGGAGGCCTCTACATCGCCATGCCTGCCTCCGCGGTGATGTGTGAGTAGTCCACCACGGGACTACGGGTCCATAGCAGTAGCTAGATGGTTGTCTTCTCCTTTGTGCTTCATGCTATTTGGTCTTGTGAGCTGCCTAACATGATCAAGATCATACTATTGTAATTGCTACGTGTTGGTTTGATGGGATCCGATGAATATGAGAGTACTTTGATCAGATTATGCCTTATGTTATTTATGATCTTGCATGCTCTCCGTTGCTAGTAGAGGCTTTGGCCAAGTTTATACTTGTGACTCCAAGAGGGGGTATTTATGCTCGATAGTGGGTTCATGCCTCTATTGAATCATGGGAAGTGACCGCGAATCCCTACGGTTATAGATGTGCTGTTGCTACTAGGGAGAAAATAGCAGTACTTGATTGTATTGTTTACTTTACACACTTTGCTTAATGTGATTATCTGTTGCTTGCAACTTAATACCGGAAGGGGTGCGGATGCGAACCGGAAGGTGGATTATTAGTCATAGATGCAGTTGGATTAACGGTCTATGTATTTTGTTGTAATGCCCGCATATCTTTTCATGATGCTTACTCTAAGGATCCTAGTACAAGAACTCTATTTGTCAATTGCTCATCTGTAATTTGTTTACCCAACATGTGATATCTTTATGGAGAGGCGCCACTAGTGAACTGTGGACCCCGGTCCTATTTTCCTTACTGTTAAATCAACCACAACTCAAGCTCTGTTTACTTTCTTGCAATTTACTTTTCTGCAATTTACTTTCTGCAAACAATTCTCCATCCACACAATTCGTTTAACCTTTGTGTTCAGCAAAACCGGTGAGATTGACAACCTCACTGAATAGTTGGGGCAAAGTATTTGGGTTGTTTGTGAGCAGGTTTCCACGTTGCTGCTGACGCCGGTAGTGCACCCTGCCATTAGTTGGTTCGCAACACCTTCGGAAGCGACGCCTTTCTCCAACTGGATTGATAACCTTGGTTTCATACTGAGGGAAAAACTTGCTGCTGTGGTCATCACCTTCCTCTTGGGGTTTCCCAACTCCGTGCCGCATAACTCACGCCTAGCACGCATCAAGACTTTTTCTGGCGCCGTTGCCGGGGACGAACAAAGCAACTCCGCATCTTTCTCCCTCGTCAATTCGGCGCTGAGCTTAAGTAACAAGACTTTTTCTGGCGCCGTTGCCGGGGAGAAAGATCGCTTTTGCAAGGGGAGTCTCTCACTCTCAATCTTTTTATTTTGTAATTGTTTTTTGCTTTCTTGTTTTTACTTTATTTTGTTTGCATTGTTAAAATCGAAAATCCAAAAAATAGTTTACTTTATATAGTTGTTATTTTTATTACTTGCTTTATTTTGCTAAAATGGGCTCCGCTGAAAATACCAAGTTGTGTGACTTTACTAGCACCAACAATGATGATTTTATTAGTACACCTATTGCTCCACCTGCTCCTAATGCAGCATTTTATGAAATTAAGCTTGCCCTATTAAATCTTGTTATGAAAGAGCAATTTTCTGGAATTACACTGAAGATGCTGCTTCTCATCTCAATAATTTTGGTGAGCTATGTGAGATGCAGAAATATAAAGATGTAGATGGTGACATTATAAAACTGAAATTATTTCCTTTCTCCTTGAGAGGTAGAGCTAAGGATTGGTTGCTATCTTTGCCTAGAAATAGTATTGATTCTTGGGATAAATGCAAAGATGCTTTTATTGGAAAATATTATCCTCCTACTAAGATTATATCTTTGAGAAGTGACATAATGAAATTTAGACAATTTGATAATGAACATGTCGCTCAAGCTTGGGAAAGAATGAAATCTTTGATAAAGAATTGTCCCACTCATGGACTGACTACTTGGATGATTATTCAAACTTTCTATGCAGGACTAAAATTTTCTTCAAGAAACCTATTGGATTCAGCTGCTGGAGGTGCAATCATTGATATGAGGGATGGAATAATTAAATATCAGTTTCCATTGAAGAAAGGTATGGAACACTTCCCTAGAAAGAGAAAGAAGTCAGCTTTTGACTCTATTATTAGAACAACTTATGGAGTTGATGCGCCTCCACTTGATAATACTTGATATATGCATGTTTTCTGCGCCTAGCTCAAAGGCGTTAAAGAAAAGCACTCTTGGGAGATAACCCAATTTTATTTCTGTTATTTACTGTTTTGTTGAGTCTTGGAAGTCATTGCTATTGTAATGACCGTTCCTTATCTTTTTATTTTCGTTTTTGTGCCAAGAATTGCCTCTAACGTTAAGAAAGTGGTATTTGGGGAATTTGCTATCCTGTTTCTGCTTCTGTACTGTCGCGAGAAAAATTCGCATAAATCGCCAGGGCATTATTTTAAGCTGCCAATTTACGAGCTTATGCCCCAGGTTATTATCTAACTTTCGTTAGTTCATCAGTTTTCCATCTGAGCCACGAAAGTATGTCAGAAAATTGATTTCTGCTTACTGTTCTGTTTTGACAGATTCTGCCATGTTATGCATTATGCTTCTATATGCTGTTTCTTTTTGAGTTCTCTTGATCAAAGAGCTTGCTTAAGATTATAGTTACAGTAGCATGTATTCTGAATGAATTTGGCATATGTCATACTGAACCATGTTGATCTATTATGTTGATTGCACTAACGTTGCTAATAAAGAATTGTGATGAGTTTTGGGTGAAGGAAGTTTTCAAGTGTAGGGAGAGAAGAATGATGCCATAGGATGAAGAATGGACAAAAGCTCAAGCTTGGGGATGTCCCCTGGACACCCCAAGAAATATCCAAGAGGTTCAAGCGTCAAAGCTTGGGGATGCCCGTGGCACCCCCTCTTCATCAATAAAAAGCACAAGGTCATTTTTCAGTGCGCTATATTTTTATTGCTTCATGCAATATGTGTTTTTCTTGGAGCGTATTTATTTTTTGTTGTTTATTTTGTTTTGTTTGCTGTTCAATAAAGTTGGACCCATCATATTTTGTTTTGGAGAGAGACACGCTCCTCAATTCCTATATAGAACACTCTAGTTTTCACTTTCATTGTTTCTAGTGTTCTAGTTTTCTACTACTGCGTTTAGCTCTGGGTTTTTCATCCATATTTTGTTCAGAGCTTGTTAGTTTTCTTATGAATAGCTCTCTGATATTTTATGTTTATTATCTATGAGAGTGATTTCAATATTTGGTTGGCGGTGGAAAAAGAAAGAAAAAATTTCATATGTATAGTGATGCAAATGGAAGCTTGTTTGGACTGCGACATAGATCTTTTGCATGTCATGTAGATATTGTTCTTATCATGAACTTGTTGATTATGCTTATATCATGACTAGCTTGAAATAGCTGAGAGTGTCTATTGTGCCATTGAAAGTTTAATGCATTGTTTTTAGCATAGCTAGCATAATATTGTGGTATATATTCTCCTGCAAATGTTTTAATTGGGTTGACTTGGCGCATGCTTGCACCATGTTATGACTACTCATTAGTCAATTTAAGCCTCTATGAGCATTTAGTTTTGACTTGTTATATCACTTTATGCTTTGATCAATATGTTTTGTCGCTATGCATGATTATGGCCATTATGCTCTCTTAGTTGGTCGCATCCCAGTCTTTTGCTAGCCTCCACTTGTATTGTGTATTCCACCAATGCATCCAACCACCAAAAACCAAAATATGCCAAAAGAGTCCACCATATCTACCTATATGTGGTATTTCATCGCCACTCCTTTGTGATTTATTCATGTGCTGGCTTTAAAAACTTTCTAAGTATTTTATTTTTGTTGCTCATGGAAATTAGTCAAATGACTATAGTGTTAAGGAGTATGTTACTTGTGCAATCTTTTTAGCTCTTTTAAGTTGCTTGTTGTGCGATAACCATGCTTACTGGGGATGCCATCAACATATGTTTTTGTTGAATATCATGTGGGATACTATGCATGTTCATCTTGTCTGAAGTAAGGGAGATTTACCATGAGTTGAAATGATTTGAGTATGCATATTGTTAGAGAAGAACATTGGGCCACCAACCCAAGCCATGTATCATGGTGGAAGTTTCAGTTGGACACTAATCCTCAAATCTCTTATGAGAATATTATTATTGTTGAATGCTTAAAGCATAAAAGAGGAGTCCATTATCTGTTTTCCATGTTGCCCGGTATGGATGTCCAAGTTGAGATTTATCAAACGCGAGAAATCCAATGCGATCTTTCTCCTTGGACCTTTGTACAGGTGGCATGGAGGTACCCCTTTGTGACACTTGGTTAAAACATATGTATGTGATGAAAATCCATGGAAGTCCAAGCTAATTAGGACAAGGTGTGAGCACTATTAGTATATCATGCATGAGGCTTGCAACTTATTAGTAGCATTTTTGCATAACCCATACACTTTCTCACTACCGTTGACACAAGTCACTTCTCAAAGCAAATTTTTTATACCTCTATTGTTTTAATAAAAAGCTCTAGCACATGAGTGATCTCACTTGCCTCTCAAAGAGAGACCTTCTTTTACTTTTATGTTGAGTCTCCACTTTCTTGTCATATGCACCATCTTATGAGAGCATAGTTGTCATTCTTAGTTTAATGTGCATGGTCCCAAGATTTTTATTGATTGACTCATAATTATGATATTGCTTGTTCTCAAATTACTTGTTTCTAGTCACCCTCTTGAACTTTAAAGGTGTCCTAGCATTTATGTTTTGCTTCACTATAAAGGACAAGCTGAAATACCACTCTGTCAGTGGCGGAGCCACACTTGAGCTATGTAGTCAATTGACTACACAGCTTTTTCGTAATACAAGCCAAAATCATGCAGCAAAATAATAAAAAATAATTAAAATACATATATTTGACTACACAACTTTGCACTGACTACACAAGGTTGAAGTGCTGGCTCCGCCACTGCACTCTGTTATGTTTCTTCTATGCTCTAGACAATCACTTTACTTTTCCATGCACCTTATACATAATCTTTTGTTTGAATTGCTTTTCATGTTCAGCATGATTACTAAGTTTTATTGCAATATTATATCTACCATGTTTATGTTATCATACTATGATCCTAGTTCTATTTGCTTTACATATTGTTAAGATCAAATTTGAGTGATAGCATGTCACTTCAAAAATTATTTGTTTGTTATCACTTACCTACTCGAGACGAGCAGGAGTTAAGCTTGCGGATGTTGATACGTTGCAAACGTATCTATAATTTTTGATGCTCCATGCTTGTTTTGTCTATGTTCCCACATGTTTTATGTGCATTTTCATACAATATTTAGCATTTTCGGGAACTAACCTATTAACAAGATGCCATAGTGCCAGTTCCTGTTTTCTGCTGTTTTTGTATTTCAGAAAAGTTGTACAGGAAATATTCTCGGAATTGTATGGGACAAATTCCCAGTACCCTATTTTCACATAACGAAGACTGTGCCAGAAGGGAACCTGAAGGGGGCCAGTTGGTGGGCCAGACATGGCCCAGGTGCGGCCAGCTCTTGGCCCGTGCCTAGGAGTTGTCTGGGCCCACCAGGGCTCCGCCGACTCCGCCTCTTCGCCCATATAATCTCCGTATCGGGAAAACCCTGGACACCCGAGAGAAAATCCACGAAAAGTTCTGCTGCCGCCGTCAACGAAGAACCCATCTCGGGAGGGTTCTGCAGCTCTTCCTGGCACCCTGCCGGAGGGAGAATCCATCGCCGGAGGCCTCTACATCTCCATGCCTGCCTCCGCGATGATGTGTGAGTAGTCCACAGCAGTAGCTAGATGGTCGTCCTTTCCTTTGTGCTTCATGTTATTTGGTCTTGTGAGCTGCCTAACATGATCAAGATCATACTATTGTAATTGCTACGTGTTGGTTTGATGGGATCCGATGAATATGAGAGTACTTTGATCAGATTATGCCTTATGTTATTTATGATCTTGCGTGCTCTCCGTTGCTAGTAGAGGCTTTGGCCAAGTTTATACTTGTGACTCCAAGAGGGGGTATTTATGCTCGATAGTGGGTTCATGCCTCTATTGAATCATGGGAAGTGACCGCGAATCCCTACGGTTATAGATGTGCTGTTGCTACTAGGGAGAAAACAGCAATACTTGATTGTATTGTTTACTTTACACGCTTTGCTTAATGCGATTATCTGTTGCTTGCAACTTAATACCGAAAGGGGTGCGGATGCGAACCGGACGGTGGATTATTAGTCATAGATGCGGTTGGAACGGTCTATGTATTTTGTGTAATGCCCGCATATCTTTTCATGATGCTTACTCTAAGGATCCTAGTACAAGAACTCTATTTGTCAATTGCCCGTCTGTAATTCGTTTACCCAACATGTGATATCTTTATGGAGAGGCGCCACTAGTGAACTGTGGACCCCGGTCCTATTTTCCTTACTGTTAAATCAACCACAACTCAAGCTCTGTTTACTTTCTTGCAATTTACTTTTCTGCAATTTACTTTCTGCAAACAATTCTCCATCCACACAATTCATTTAACCTTTGTGTTCAGCAAAACCGATGAGATTGACAACCTCACTGAATAGTTGGGGCAAAGTATTTGGGTTGTTTGTGTGCAGGTTTCCACGTTGCTGCTGACGCCGGTAGTGCGCCCTGCCATTAGTTGGTTCGCAACACCTTCGGAAGCGACGCCTTTCTCCTACTAGATTGATAACCTTGGTTTCATACTGAGGGAAAACTTGCTGCTGTGCTCATCACCTTCCTCTTGGGGTTTCCCAACTCCGTGCCGCATAACTCACGCCTAGCACGCATCAAGACTTTTTCTGGCGCCGTTGCCGGGGACGAACGAAGCAACTCCGCATATTTCTCCCTCGTCAATTCGGCGCTGAGCTTAAGTAACAGGTATCACCTCGAACATTTCGAGAGGGTGATCCGGTGCTAAGGCTCGTGCAGAGAAAAGCAGGCCACCATAAGCTGACCCCTCCATGGGAAGGACCATTCATAGTGAGCAAAGCTCTACACAATGATGCTTACTATCTGATAGATGCTCAAAAACCAAGGAAGAACAAGAAGGACAGGTCGGGTGAGGAAACCAAGCGGCCATGGAACATAGCCCTACTGCGACCAGTTTACACTTAAATGGCGAAAAGTATGTATCTCGGTACCTCCCTTGTATGTCGGTAAGCTTATGCCAGTTTGGCGAGCATGAATAATAAAGTATGACGGTGCTCCGAACGATGCTCGGGGACTGCCTTGGCCACATTTGTCTGTTTGCATGTTTTATTTTTTAGTTCCTTTCTATGTATGCCGGTTGGCTTAAGATTGTGTTTCCAATGTCGTTAGTCATGTGTCGACACTAAAGGTAGCTCTTTGACTTAGTTGTTGTCCTCAAACCGGCATCATGGCGAGCAAGGGCATACACCGGAGGTCGTTGAACACACAAAATCGACTGAGGAAAGAGAAGAAAAGCGAATCGATTTTAACTTATGCTTCCCAATATGGTAAAATTTTTAAATTAGCAAATCCTACGAAACTGTGATCTCCAAGGACCTGATTAGTGTATGCCGGATGAAGTGGTTCTTCGACTCGAAATGTCAAAACACCCAAGGCGGTAGGCATGAGCAAGAGCCATGAAAACTAGCAAACACGAAACCGGACTCGGGGACTCGGTTGAGGAAGATCCGACAAAAGCTTAACTTAAGATAGCTAACAAGTTAAAAGTTTCACCAAGCAACAGAGCTTGGAAGGTATGCATTACAGCACGAAACCCGGCATTCCGGGCAATTGATGAGCATTGTTTTTCATAAGACAGGACTGAGCGAAATTCCACAACGCTACGGCATGAGAGGCTAAATGTCGGGCGCAGAAAAAGCGGTCTCAGGAGTAGCCTCGAAGGGCGTGGCTTTAGGAGCAGCGGTGTCGGCGGAAGTTGGCTGCCGGTGGATGTCGGCGATGAGAAGTTCATTTGGGTCTAAGCCCGCGGCATCACCCTCCGCCTCGCCCGGTCCGCCCTCAGCCTCATCTACCTCCTCCGGCTCGTTGATGTCCCTAAAGAATTCAGCGTGCACGCCGGCAAATTCCAGCAGCTCACACGCCTTCTTCTCTAGCTCCTTCTTCGCAGCTGGGCACGTGTAATACCGGGAATTGGAGCGGATGGTGTTGAGGCTGCCGAGGTCGATTCCGTCGTACCAGCTACGGACCACCTGCAGCGCCTTTAAGATAGCGATCCGGCCAGCGGAGTCGCGCCATTCGTAGAGGCGAGCTTCGGTGGCTCCCACCCATTCGCACAGCTCCGACACCCTTTCCGGCACAACCTTGCCGGGCCATAAAGCCTTGAAGGCAGCGATTGCGGCAAGAGGAAGCTCGGAGCCCAGGACCGCCATATGGTCGACACGTTCAGTCATGGCAACCAGATGGTCCTCCATTGACCAGTATGGCAAGTGGGGGATGAGCTGGGCCCCTCGCGCCCGAAGAATGGCATCAACTACCGGCTCCTGAGTCTCAAGAGAGATGTCTGCAAGAACAGACATGTCCTGAGTCGCAAGAACAGCGACTGAAAAGAGGAAAAAGAAAACCGACTCAGCGGACGTCGGGGAGAAAATCGGAAGGCAAGTTCAAAAGAGGAGATGAGGAAAAAAGAAGCGACATCTAACCTTCCATTTTCTCGTTCAGAGTCTTGGCAAGAGCCAACCATCCAGCCATCCTCTGGGCCACAATGTCAGCCTCGTCCTTCTGGGTCTTGATGGCGTCCCGGAGGGTCATGTTCTCTTCCCTAAGGCCCACGATGTTGGCGCTCAGCTTCTTCTCCTTGGCCTCAAATTCACCTACGGCTTTGGCGACCTCGGCAGAGGCGGGCTCCGTCACCTAAGAGATCTGGGCGGCATGCTCCATCTTCATCTTTTCGATCTCAGCCCTCAGCCGAGACACCTCCTCCCACCATTCGTCCGCCTCACCAGCATAAGATTTACAGGCCACCTCCTCCTTCCTCAGAGCCTCACCCAGCTGATCCTTCTCCCCTGAAGAGCAAAGGACAGAAAAGTTAACAAAGCATAGAATGTACAGCCAGAGCATAAGAATATCTTGGAAAGCATACACTGGATTTTGGCGATCCGGGCTGTCAGGGCATCCACCGCCGGCTGATCCTTCGCAGCACCTGAAAGCCAAGATACGGATAAGGCAATGCCAGAAAATTTATGGCAATACTAGGGAAGTTAATGAAATGCCGGAAAAAGAGCGTACCTTGTCTAGCCGCGCGCTGCTCGTAAGCCTCTTGAGCTCCGACTTCGCAGCGTGATGCCGGAAGAGCAGTTTCTGATATAGCGCGGAGCGCGTGTTCGTTGAAGCCTGAGAAGGGAAAGCAGGCCAACAAAAATGAGATTGGAAGTTTCACGCGGACTACTGCGCAGTCCACCTAAAACTCGGGGACTAGGGGATGACATAGCATAATTTTGCTGGCAGTATGTCGAGGAGATGTATTACCTCAGTGGTCCGCACTTGATCCTTCCAGCTCTCGACCATGTCGGTGATGTCGTTCATCGTGCGCTTGGTCTTCTGCACCAGGCCCACTCCGCCAATAGGGTGCACATGCGGGTTGCCCGAGGAAACCTCCATGTCGAGGTCAGCGTCATTCCACGGCTGTGCCCACTCTGCCTCCATGGAACCGAGGCTGTTCCCGCTAGATGTGCGGGTCATGACGGTGCCCTCGCGGCATGCGCTGACGGTGTTGATGGTCGCCGCAGCCTTACCAGCATGGAGGATCATCGTGGTGTCGGTATTCATGCCGGAGCCGAACCGGAGGCTGCAGATTTGGTAACAGCCCCAGATCTTGTAACAGCCCCAGATTTGGTACCTTAAAATATGTGCCAAATTTTCACTTTTTGCTTTGCATTGCATCATGGCATACTATTTAAATTGCTAAATTGCAAACATTGACAATCTTTAAAAAGGGAACAAACACCTTTCCCAAATTCTAAACCAAATGCTTTGCTCAACTTAGCAAACCAAATTATTCTGGAATTTCCAAATTGTCCAGGAAGTTCCAAGAATATATTTGTTTAAATCTTTGTCAAAGGCAATTGCTTGATAAGCAAACAAATAAAATTGGAGATTTCAAATTGGTTCAATACAAACTCTATTTTTGAAACCAAGCTAAACCTTTTCGAAAATTCAAAATAAAATCATGGGGAGCTTCAATATTATTGTGAGAGCCTCCATGAATATTTTCCTTATTTTTGGAGATGCTTAATTGCTCCAATTAAATACATTTTGGAATTTATCAAAAATGGCCATATTTAACTCCATGAACAAATGTTGCTCAAAACTTTTTATTTTGCAACACCAAATTTTGTGGAGGTGCTAAATGTTATGGGGAGCCTCTGTGAATTTTCCCCAAATTTATAAAACTGTTTAAGAGCCTCAAATTAAATCCTTAATATGCGGCTGGACCAGTTTGCAATAACTTTTAAATTTGTCAGGGGGTTTCTGAAAACTCCCCTTTCTTCTTCCCTGTAGCCAGCACGCACGGCATGGCGCCAGTGCCACCATGCCGCCGTGTCGATCCCCTGCTCCCTGCTGCCGTGCCCCCCTGCGTGGTCAAGGAGGCCCCCCCTCGACGCGCTCCTGCCTCTCCCTCACTCCCCTGCTCTCTGCTCCTCCCCCTGGAAACCCTACCCCTAAACCTAACGAGCTCCCTGTCCGCCCGGCCGCCGCACCGTGCCGTCGCCTCCGGCCGCCCCAACGCAAGTCGACGCAGTCACTAGCTCTGCCACGTCCTCTGCTCCCTCCCCACCGGCGGAATCGAGCCGGGGAGGCCCGTAGCCGACGCGTGCATCCTCGCCATCGTCAACCGCGGCCGCCGCCGCCCGGAACAATTCCGGCATCCCCGTCGCTCCCTGCTATTGCCGACCCCTCCCCTAGGTTCCTGGTGAGCCCCATCGTCCTCCTGGCCTTCTTCTCCCTCCTCCTCCCTCACTCTATGCCGTTCCCCCATGAATGCCGCCATCGGCCGCCGCTGGCCGTGGACGCCGGCCGTGCTCCGATGACCATCTGGTCCCAAACCGCCGCTCCCCGTGCTCCTCTCCTTCTCCTCTAGCTAGTGCAGCACTTCCCCGCGTCCAATTTCGATCGGATACGACGAATTGATGCTCAACCGAGCCGCACCCCCTGCTGAAATCATGCTGACCACATCAGTTCTTCAATTTTGTGAATTTCAGATTTTAACAGAGAATTGGAAAATGCAATATTTAATAATTGGTAAATCAGAAAAATGAAATTGACATACCAAATGGTTCACCATTTTATAACCTATCCAAATTTGTAACTCACACATGCAAATGAATTTTTGAATTTGAATTTAAATGTGAAATGCAAATCATCTGTTAGTTATTCAAATTTTGGAAATTCATATCTAGAGTATACTTCAGAAAAATGCAAATAATATGTTAAAATGCTCAGCCAAATAAACTCTACATGTTGGTGCCCTTAGTTAAATTATTTTGGTTAAATTAAATTGCATGTTTTAATTAAATATAAAAGGGTCAGATTTAAATCACATTTTGGAAAATTCATAACAATTTGAATATTGCTCCAAAATTTGCAAATAAGATCTCAAAATGTTCAGGAAAACAACATCTAAATGTTAGTTCTGTTTTACCTGCTAAAATGAGTTTTTGAAATTGCTGTTAAGTTGAAATAACTAAAATGGTAGATTTTGAAATGAATTTGTAAATTCAATATCTTTTGTTTTATAACTCAGAAAATTACAAATGATATGTCAAAATGTTCATAGAAATCATATCTATCTTTTAGTATCATTTCTATGATCAACTAAAAAGTTTATACTGCTGTTTATTTAAATTTACTAAATGGCAGAATTAAATCAATGTTTAGAAAATCCATAACTTGAGTTTTATCTACTAAAAAATTATGTTTAATAGCTCAAAATGTTCAACTTGTCAATGGCTACATGTTAGTGTCATTTTCTACTCATGGCAACACATTTTGATATGCTGTCCTATTAAAAATGCTTAGAATGGAAAATGTCAACTTTGAAATGATCACCAAATATTCATCGTTAATTGGAAAAATGTAAACGAGGTATCAAAACGATCAGCACGATAATAACTAACTAATAATATCATCTCCATGCATGTTGTCATCTTATTTCAGTTCTGGTCTTTTTAGAATAACTTAAAAGCATTAAGTATAACTATGTGGTTTATCCCGATTAATTGTTATAATTATATTCGGGATCCCATTTAACTTGTGGGACAGGTCAAGACCTTTCCAATGCATTAACTTGTCATGCCATCATGTGTTTGTGCATTGCACTTCTATATGTGTTGATTGTTCTGTTCTTTCTGGTGTTTTGGCTTCTTCTCGATAGAACGCAATTCGAGATCGAGGCGAGTCCGAGGTGAAGATCGACGACACCGATGGACGACACTGGAGTATGGATCGACAAGTCAATCACCTGCTTCCCCGAAGCTCTCTTTTTGTGTGCATTGCCAACAAAGGCAAGAGCCAACCTAACCTTCTTGGCATATCTCATCCTACCCAAGTATTTTATCCACCATAATATTGCATTCGATTCTAATGTCAACTTTTGGTCAATACTAGAGTATACTATGAAATGCATGTTTCCCTAAACCAATACATGTTTCCCCCTCCTATGAACCATAGGTTTGTTGTGTTGATCTGAGCTAGATAATATCTGCTGTATATATGCTTAGCCATGCTTAGTCGAATGCTTATTTTCGTCCGGTGATTATTTCAATAATTGTGAATTGATGGAATGCTCGGACAAGGTGGAAAGTTGTGATACTTAATTAAAATGCTTAACAAGGCTTGGATGAGTTGCCATCGGGTTGATGGTGTTTTGTCTCATTCTTGCCGCCTAGGTTGAGAGTTCTTTACCTCTTGAACCAAGACGAGCGTGCTTCCAACGGTGGGGACATATGGAATCCCCTTTAACCGAATAATTTGTGCGAGCGTATCCAAGGGTCCTCTAGTTTGCGCTTTCCTTTTGCGTGTGAGTTGCAGGTAGATAATGATGATGGTGTTTAGGAAGTGGCGATGGGGCAGGGTGTTGAAATAGGCGCTGAACTTGTCCTGTCGTCACGATGACCCTTGGATAGTCTCATGCTTTGTAAAGGTTTAACCGCGCCCGCCCTGCCGGCTTTCCTCGGAAGAGAGCTAAATGATCAGGCAAGGGGTCGGACGGTACCAATGGTAAAAACAGTACACCCCTGCAGGGTTTAATCTTTTCGAAAAGCCATGTCCACGGTTATGGACAACTTGGGAATAGACGATAAGATCATAGATAACCTGAACCTTTAATTAAATGGCAGCTAGAGGTTGCATAATCAATGTGTGGTAAAAGGTTCATTTCCTCGAGGGAGATTCGAGGGAGTGCCTTGGTGGAGATAAGTGGTGTTTCTGAATACTGTAGGTTCCATGTAGATGAAAGTTTACTATCTTATCCCCTTATGAAAACCTTCTGTGTAGTTGATGCCATGAGTCTTAGTCTTCGGAAGGATAAAAACTAGCTTTATGCAAAACAACTACCTTACAGCTTTGAAGCCAAACAGCATCGGGCCTATATCGCCCCACTAATTCTTGCAAGTACGTCGTACTCAGCCTTGCTTTGTTGCTTATTACTTGTTTCAGAGGAGGACGTCACCGAGCTGGAAGGTGGGTTCTACGTTGAATTCGACGAGTAGTCTGGGGTTCTTAGGTGGCAGCTTGGGACGTCGGAACATGCTGGCAGTGTTATGTTATTGTAGGCCTCTTAGGCCATAATTTGGATCTTGTTATTTAGACAACTATATTTGCTTCCGCTTGTGTAATGATGGGCCTGTGACCTCTGATGTGTCTTTTGTATCTTTATCGCTATATGAGTTGCTCTATGATCTCTTTGTGTCGTAGAGTCTGTGATGTGCTAGTTGTTCCACAAGTCTTGATCTCTCTATTATGTATTGATAGCTATGCCAGTGTTTATGGAATGATTGAGGTGTTGCGTGGGAACGGTAACCCCATGCCCTTCGATTGTGTAGCATAGCCTGCGGGTTACATAGCTTCTCTGTATAATTCCGGGGTCGGGGCGCTACAAGTTTGGTATTAGAGCAGGACTGCCTGTAGGAAACCCGTTCTATTGGTCGATGTCGTGTCTAGTGTTGTGAAAACTATTTATAACCTAAAAATGAGTTGTGAAAACCCTCTTAGGTTTCTTTTTACTCCTTATCCAATTCGCTCTAATCTCGGAGACATCTTACCTCTATTTGATTTAACGGTGCTTCTGCTCGTCTGCAAAATTCTAATCTTTAGGTTCACGGGGTTGCTTCTACCTTTAGTCTACTGGTTAGCTCTACCCGTCTGACCGTTCTAAAGCCCGAAGAGAGGAAGTATTGCGGATCGTCAAGGCATTCCTTTGCTATAGCCCATGGTCTTGAACCGAAGGTCCCGGATTGTATTGGAATTCTAGTGTATTATTTCATGAGGGTTGTCACCCATGTGAGCATTATGCTATTTGTGAGTCCCCGTACATGAAGCTGATCTTTAACCCAAGATCTTTCCCGTTGAACACTGGTGTTAATGGTTGAACCCTACATCAGGTTGGCCAGAATTGAGCTAATCTTCAAGTTGGTGGTTGTAGTCGTAATTGTATTGCGGCAACAAGGCTCTTCCCTGCCACTAGCTATAGCTGGATATTCTTTCATGAAAAAACCCTTTCAGCACTAGTTGTTGGAAGATTGTTATCTTGTGCTTCTGCAACATCTTGGGTTTTCTCCTAAGGCATGTTCCTTACTCTTAATCTGTTGTCCGACCTTTATCTGTCAGCTGACAGTCAAGTGTTATCATGCATTGGTGTGTTCCGATGCATGTTACCATTGTGGTCCGTCCATACATTCCACATCGGCATGTTAGGAGAAAAAAACTCCAGTACCTTGTCCATTTCTCGGCCAGGTTAAAGTATTGTAATCCGCAGAATAAGAGGCTTGTCTAGCTTTTGTTCTGTTCAACCTTGGAGTGTCACACTCTTTCATATCAAGAGGTTGTGCTTAGTTTCATGACGTACTCGATGAAGTGATGCTCTTACCCTTCCTTATCCATCTACCTCCGAGCTACTCGAGCTCGAGATTGTTGAGGATGCATATTGGGGTGGTAATCGGATATTCTTAGCAAATGATATTGCTTTGACGTCCAAGGACTTTGATGGCACTCTTAGCATGAATGGTAATCAGATCATCAAGCCGAGTTTGACTGTGCTGCCAAGTCCATTCGTTCAGGTGCACAACTTCGGTCAACGAGTTAGATTCGTGTCGAAACTCTAAAGAACACATCTTTTCGCTTTGAAAAGCAAATCTTCCTCTCACAATCTAGCTCGTGTTTTGGATCTTGACGCTGTAGTCAAATCTTGAGAATCCTTACCTCTTGTTATCTGTTGTAACTCCTTCCTCGGACATGTCAAGTCTAAAATATCCACACGCTTAACCAAATCTGAATCTCAAGCAGAAATGATGGTTGGTGTTCCTTAAGAGTATGACATAGGCTTTGTGTAAATCCGGCAAGTTTGAGGTGGTGGTTGCCCTACTTAACTGGAATGTCTATTGTGATATCCTCTTGCCTTTCGTAAAATCAACCACTCTCCATGAGGATATTGTGCTACTTATTCTAGAAGTTGCCCTTATGGTCTCTTTGCAATCTTAAAGGTCCGACCTCCACTTGATGACCTATTGAAGGCTTTTCTGAAGCCTGATAGTGGTATCTAGAACATCGAGGAGAACATTAACGTGGTGTTGCTAAAAATGTCTCTCGGTCATTTCTCCTACCCTCTGCTCGACCTTTGTTTGGTCAAGTTGTTTCCAGTTTTCCTTAATGGCTTATGGTCTTGTGCAAAGTTCATATTTCCAACCCTTGGAGAAAACTTGCCTATCACCTTGAACTATCTTATGACTCTCTCGTCGGCACGTCATGCTCGTTACCTCTTCTCTGCAACAAGGAAGATCATCGTGGGATCGAGAATATCGTTGAAGTCAAGGGTTGCCGTGTTTCCCTCATCCCTCTTCCTACTCTAGGAATCTCGGGGCGAGATTCTTGTAAGGGGGGTAGGTTGTAATAGCCCCAGATTTGGTACCTTAAAATATGTGCCAAATTTTCACTTTTTGCTTTGCATTGCATCATGGCATACATATTTAAATTGCTAAATTAAATATTGCAAACATTGACAATCTTTAAAAAGGGAACAAACACCTTTCGCAAATTCTAAACCAAATGCTTTGTTCAACTTAGCAAACCAAATTATTCTGGAATTTCCAAATTGTCCAGGAAGTTCCAAGAATATATTTGTTTAAATCTTTGTCAAAGGCAATTGCTTGATAAGCAAACAAATAAAATTGGAGATTTCAAATTGGTTCAATACAAACTCTATTTTTGAAACCAAGCTAGACCTTTTCAAAAATTCAAAATAAAATCATGGGGAGCTTCAATATTATTGTGAGAGCCTCCATGAATATTTTCCTTATTTTTGGAGATGCTTAATTGCTCCAATTAAATACATTTTGGAATTTATCAAAAATGGCCATATTTAACTCTATGAACAAATGTTGCTCAAAACTTTTTATTTTGCAACACCAAATTTTGTGGAGGTGCTAAATGTTATGGGGAGCCTCTGTGAATTTTCCCCAAATTTATAAAACTGTTTAAGAGCCTCAAATTAAATCCTTAATATGCGGCTGGACCAGTTTGCAATAACTTTTAAATTTGTCAGGGGGTTTCTGAAAACTCCCCTTTCTTCTTCCCTGTAGCCAGCACGCACGGCATGGCGCCAGTGCCACCATGACGCCGTGTCGATCCCGTGCTCCCTGCTGCCGTGCCCCCTGCGTGGTCAAGGAGCCCCCCCCCCCCCCCCGACGCGCTCCTGCCTCTCCCTCACTCCCCCTGCTCTATGCTCCTCCCCCTGGAAACCCTACCCCTAAACCTAACGAGCTCCCTGTCCGCCCGGCCACCGCACCGTGCCATCACCTCCGGCCGCCCCAATGCAAGCCGACACAGTCACTAGCTCCGCCGCGACCTTTGCTCCCTCCCCACTGGCAGAATCGAGCCGGGGAGTCCCGTAGCCGACGCGTGCATCCTCGCCATCGTCAACCGCGGCCGCCGCCGCCCGGAATGATTCCGGCGTCCCCGTCGCTCCCCGCTATTGCCGACCCCTCCCCTAGGTTCCTGGTGAGCCCCATCGTCCTCCTGGCCTTCTTCTCCCTCCTCCTCCCTCACTCTATGCCGTTCCCCCACGAATGCCGCCGTCGGCGCCGCTGGCCGTGGACACCGGCCGTGCTCCGATGACCATCTGGTCGCAAACCGCCGCTCCCCGTGCTCCTCTCCTTCTCCTCTAGCTAGTGCAGCACTTTCCCGCGTCCAATTTCCATCGGAGGCCACGAATTGATGCTCGACCGAGCCGCACCCCCTGCTGACATCATGCTGACCACATCACTTCTTCAATTTTGTGAATTTCAGATTTTAACAGAGAATTGGAAAATGCAATATTTAATAATTGGTAAATCAGAAAAATGAAATTGACATACCAAATGGTTCACAATTTCATAACCTATCCAAATTTGTAACTCACACATGCAAATGAATTTTTGAATTTGAATTTAAATGTGAAATGCAAATCATCTGTTAGTTACTCAAATTTTGGAAATTCATATTTAGAGTTTTATACTTCAGAAAAATGCAAATAATGTGTTAAAATGCTCAGCCAAATAAACTCTACATGTTGGTGCCCTTAGTTAAATTATTTTGGTTAAATTAAATTGCATGTTTTAATTGAATATAAAAAGGGCAGATTTAAATCACATTTTGGAAAATTCGTAACAATTTCAATATTGCTCCAAAATTTGCAAATAAGATCTCAAAATGTTCAGGAAAACAACATCTAAATGTTAGTTCTGTTTTACCTGTTAAAATGAGTTTTCTAAATTGCTGTTAAGTTGAAATAACTAAAATGGCAGATTTTGAAATGAATTTGTAAATTCAATATCTTTTGTTTTATAACTCATAAAATTACAAATGATATGTCAAAATGTTCATAGAAATCATATCTATCTTTTAGTATCATTTATATGATCAACTAAAAAGTTTATACTGCTGTTTATTTAAATTTACTAAAATGGCAGAATTAAATCAATGTTTAGAAAATCCATAACTTGAGTTTTATCTACTCAAAAATTATGTTTAATAGCTCAAAATGTTCAGCTTGTCAATGGCTACATGTTAGTGTCATTTTCTACTCATGGGAACACAATTTGATATGCTGTCCTATTAAAAATGCTTAGAATGGAAAATGTCAACTTGAAATGATCACCAAATATTCATCGTTAACGGAAAAATGCAAACGAGGTATCAAAACGATCAGCACGATAATAACTAACTAATAATATCATCTCCATGCATGTTGTCATCTTATTTCAGTTCTGGTCTTTTTAGAATAACTTAAAATCATTAAGTGTAAATATGTGGTTTATCCTGATTAATTGTTATAATTATATTCGGGATCCCATTTAACTTGTGGGACAGGTCAAGACCTTTCCAATGCATTAACTTGTCATGCCATCATGTGTTTGTGCATTGCACTTCTATATGTGTTGATTGTTCTGTTCTTTCTGGTGTTTTGGCTTCTTCTCGATAGAACGCGATTCGAGATCGAGACGAGTCCGAGGTGAAGATCGACGACACCGATGGACGACACTGGAGTATGGATCGACAAGTCAATCACCTGCTTCCCCGAAGCTCTCTTTTTCTGTACATTGCCAACAAAGGCAAGAGCCAACCTAACCTTCTTGGCATATCTCATCCTACCCAAGTATTTTATCCACCATAATATTGCATTCGATTCTAATGTCAACTTTTGGTCAATACTAGAGTATCTGCTGTATATTGCATGTTTCCCTAAACCAATACATGTTTCCCCCTCCTATGAACCATAGGTTTGTTGTGTTGGCCTGAGCTAGATAATATCTGCTGTATATATGCTTAGCCATGCTTAGTCGAATGCTTATTTTCGTCCGGTGATTATTTCAATAATTGTGAATTGGTGGAATGCTCGGACAAGGTGGAAAGTTGTGATACTTAATTAAAATGCTTAACAAGGCTTGGATGAGTTGCCATCGGGTTGATGGTGTTTTGTCTCATTCTTGCCGCCTAGGCTAAGAGGTCTTTACCTCTTGAACCAAGACGAGCGTGCTTCCAACGGTGGGGACATATGGAATCCCCTTTAACCGAATAATTTGTGCGGGCGTATCCAAGGGTCCTCTAGTTTGCGCTTTCCATTTGTGTGTGAGTTGCAGGTGGATGATGATGATGATGATGATGATGATGATGGTGTTTAGGAAGTGGCGATGGGGCAGGGTGTTGAAATAGGCGCTGAACTTGTCCTGTCGTCACGATGACCCTTGGATAGTCTCATGCTTTGTAAAGGTTTAACCGCGCCCGCCCTGCCGGCTTTCCCCGGAAGAGAGCTAAATGATCAGGCAAGGGGTCGGACGGTACCAATGGTAAAAACAGTACACCCCTGCAGGGTTTAATCTTTTCGAAAAGCCGAGTGAGGATGCAATTTTCAATGGAAGGCCTTTCAAAAGTATGAGTAAATAAGCAACTATTATATCACCGTTGTGGTTTTGCGTAGATTAGAACGGTTCTATCTCGTTGACCCAAGCCACGTAAAATTTGCATAAACAAAGTAGAGGTCGTCTAACTTGTTTTTGCAGAGGGGGTAGAGTGATGTGATATGGCCAATGTGATTTGTGATATTGTATGCAATGATCATGTTTGTAATATTTCGCGACTTGCATGTCGACGAGTACGGCAACCGGCAGGAGCCATATGGTTGTCTATTATTTTTATGTGACCTACAAGTCATTGAATCACCATGTAATTGATTTACTTTATTGCTAAGAGTAGCATTAGTTGTAGTTGCAATAGTTGGTGGACAACCATGGTGATGGCGCCAAGATGATGGAGATCATGCCGGAGATGGAGATCATGCCGGTGCTTTATAGATGGAGATCAAAAGCATATGAAGAAAGGCCATATCATATCACAATTTTGAATTGCATGTGATGTTAATCCCTTTTATGCACCTTATTGTTATGCTTAGATGTGATCGCGACGGTAGCATGATAAGGTGATCTCTCACGTTAATATCAAGATAAATTAAGTGTTCTCCCCTAGTATGCACCGTTGCGAAAGTTCGTCGTTTCGAAGCATCACCTGATGATCGGGTGTGATAGATTCAACGTTCACATACAACGGGTGTAAGCCAGTTTACACATGCGAAAATACTACGGTTGTCTTGACGAGCCTAGCATGTACAGACATGGCCTCGAGAACACGGAACCGAAAGGTTAAACACGAGTCATATAAATGATATGATCAACACTGAGTTGTTCACCATTGAAGCTACATCATCTCACGTGATGATCGGTTGTGGTGTAGTGGATTTGGATCGTTTGTCACTAAACAACCAGAGAGATGTTGAGTTTAGTGGGAGTTCATATATTAATTTGATTAAGTTGAACTAAAATTATCATAAACAAGTGTCCTAAAGATGTCTTTGCAAAATCCTTGTAGATCATGGACGACTACAGTAGTATGTTTCTTGCTGAGGAGCTGCGTCTCGATGGGTCAAACTTTGCTGAGTGGTACCAACATCTTAGAGAAGTCCTATCAACTCATGATGAGCTCTACGTGTTACATGAAACTTTAGAAGAGAAACCCAATGATTCTGCAAGCTACAACAAGTGTATGGCTTGGCTCAGTAGGAGTAAGACTCACACACAAGTCAAATGGTTGAGGAGTGTCTTCATGCATTCTGACCTTGCTAAACAATTCAAGAACTTGAGTGCCATTGAGACTGTCACTGAGCTAAAGAAAATGTTCGTAGCACAAGTGAGAATTGCAAGGTTTGAAGGTCTAGGTGAATTTCTTTCAACTAAGATGGAAGAAAATGATCGCTTAGAGGAGCACCTGAAGAAAATGTATAGGATATATTACACTCTTGTGGATGCTTGGGATATGGAGATGAGTGACGAATTCGCGATAGATGGGCTGTTGCATTCGCTTCCTCCCAGATTCAAGAATTGTGTCAGAGACTATGTCAAGGAAAGGGATTCGATCACTTATCCTGAACTGATGTCTCGACTTCGTCAGATCGAAAAGAATCCCATAGCAGGAGAAGTAGTCAATGCAGAAGGTATATTTTGATATACTAGTTATAAATGTTTAAATGTCCCATTTACACTTGTGGTGAGCTAAGTATTTGATACTTGTGCTGTTTTGTGAAAACAGGGCCCACCGTTTGAGAAGTGCATGGAGGGACTGAGTGGATTTCGCGAAGATGGCAATCAAGGAGTTGATGCTGGCGTCATTTCACTTCTACATTTATCATTTTAAATTAGAGGATTTGAATGAGTTTTGTAATCGAATTAAGTGTGATCTTAAATTAGTGTGTCTCGGTTTGTGAGACGGTCATTCATGTTAAAGACAAGTGGTTGTTCTATTTTCATGAGTAATCCTTTTTGGAGATCACGTTTTGATTATGAGATTATTGTCCTTTGTCAGATTTAAACGATAATTAGTTAAACACTTATAAAATGAAACATGCTAAAAATGTCCAAAACTTGATAATGATTTTGTTTTAATTGTACTATAGTGTTGAGGAGCATCGGATGCGCATCATCAAGTAGTATGATTAAAAATGCCATTTTCTGAAAATGCCATGAAAAGCTGAAAATAAACACAAGTGTTGGTTGTATTTTTCAGTGAATAAGAGAGATCATTATTTTATGTTCTTCCTCATGAATGAGTAAATAGGAGTATTTATTCATGTCATGATGAAGCCATGGAAGTAAAGGATATTAAGTTAACAAGATAGTTGAGTTCTTTCGATTTGATCAAAAGAGACAAAATATTTGAGTTATTGTTTAGTATGAAGACTTGTGACAAGTGTTATCACAAATTACAATATTTTGAGATTATTCAAAAGTGTTTTGATAAACTTAAAGTATTGTAGTCACATCATATTTGATATTATGTGGTCATAAAGAAGGGTTTTGAATTTAAGGGTTTATTTGTATCATTTAGATTTATTTTGATAACACTCTGTTTTAAATAAAGGATCTATTTAGTGATTTGCATTTCGCATATGAGTTATGTGAAATAGTGGTTTCAATAATTATGAGATAATTAGAAGCCATAGCAAATGAAGTTTTGTAATAATTCATATGAGATTATGAATAGAGATTCCACAACGTGAGACTAAAAGGGACAAACCAATGTGTTTGGTTGTGTTATGTATTTTAGTGGTTTTATCGTGAAATGGTTTCATTGATAAAAGAATTGCTGGAATAAATTTAGAAAGCTTAAACCTTGCATGTTTATGTATCAAGAGGCACATATGTAAAGTGCTATGTTGGTTAAAACTTGACACATAAAAGATTTTAATGATGGTGATCATTGAATTTTGGTTTAGCTTGTCTAAAGAGAAGTAGGATTCGAGAATATGAAATTTGTCAAAAGTTGCAAATAATATTCATGATTTACTTGTCATGTTTGAGAAACAAGACATACCTACAAAACTACAAAAGGAGAAATAGAAACTTTAAATACGAAAGTGACTTAGAGTCATCCTATGTTAAGTTTAAATCACAAAGTAATTGTTACTTGATTTTGTGAAAAGAATGTTTCACATATTTATTTTGCAAAGAGTTTGCGTAGAATAAATAAAACTTAAAGCTAGCAAGGTGCTGGCGTTTCGTATATGAGTTCTCGAATCTTAAGAGTTAAGAAATTTTGGAGGAGTCCAAAGTATCGAGAAAGTGCATAAGAAACTGAGTGGGATCTAATTAACATATGTGGTGACATATATTAAGTTAGAGCAGAAACTAATTTCCATAATCAAAATATGTGGTGACATATGTTTGAATGGGAACTAGTTAATCATGGTCAAATATAAAGATAACATATTTCTGAGTGGGAGCCAAAGTGGTTTCACAATTTAATATGTGTATGGTGTATATTTGAGTGGGAGTTTACAACATCGTGTTTTGAATGAAATGGAGATTTCGTGAATGTTGTAAATGTTGTCATGGACCAATGCATCCATGGAGATGGATGTATCTATGGAGGATAGATAAGTTTGATAAACATTAAGGTCAGGATGTTTTAACCTAAACAAGTTTTGAAGGAGTTCAAAGTAAAACAAGAGAATAATGGTTCGTCTCCTTGTAAGATATAGGTAAAACATTGAGTTGAGAACTCAGTACAAAATTGATGGTTGGAGGATATGTTAGAATACACTATGAATTGTTCATAGGTCTAAACATATAGGGACCATGTGTTTGTATTTTGACAATATGTGACCCAAGTTCTTTATTGAAAGAACATGTTAAATGAGGAGTCATTTTTCATGAAATTGGGATGAATTTAGAATGTGGTAGACTTGATTGAAGTCATAAAGCCAGACTAAATTGGAGATCTCTTAATATCGGAGTAGCACAGCGAAAGCATGATCGGAAATATCGAAGTGACATGGTACACTATCGATTTGTTAAGTCTACAACATATAGGAGTATATGATTAATTCAAGGATTAAAATAAGATATAATATTTTGGTTTGAGAAAGTTGTTTCAAGATTGAGTGAGTTCCGGATGCATATGCTATGAGAAAGTCCATTTGACTGATCATACGTCATATAGGCATAAAGGGATATGAATATCTCACTCGATAACCAAACATATTATATGCATTATATGATAATGAGTTTTATCATGGGATGATAGGAAGTTTATCATGTGATGATAAAGTAATGTCAAATTAGGTGACAGTTACAATTTTGCAAAGGACATAAAGAGCTGTATAGTACAGAACACGGACAGAACCTCTTCCACAAGCAAACATGATCAGCACTGAGACTTCATGAGTATGACTCCATGGGTGTTAGATCGAGGAAATGTAAACTAGATTATTGACTCTAGTGCAAGTGGGAGACTGTTGGGAATATGCCCTAGAGGCAATAATAAAATGGTTTATTAAGCATATTCAAGTTTATGATAATAGTTTATTATCCATGCTATAATTGTATTAAATGGAAACATAATACATGTGTGGAATATAAACACCAGGAGTCCCTAGTGAGCCTCTAAAGGACTAGTTCGTTGATCAAGAGATAGTTAGAGTTTCCTAACTATGGACTTGTTATAGTCACTTGATAACGGAGTCATATTATTAGGAGTAATGGTGTGATGGACATGACCCAAACAATAAAGAGTTGCAATTAATCGTGTCACAACAGTTTTGTTGTCAACACTTTTAATATGCCAAATATAGTTTCCTTAGACCATGAGATTATATACATACGATAAATCAATATTAAATATTGTTTCTCTCAGATTTTCTTAAGTTGTGTTGTTATAGGTACATTGTATATTGGTCGTACCTAATTGATCAATCTAGTAACGGCATACATGATCACCAAACACACATCTTGTAGGATAAATAGGTACGTGGCAGTAATATATTACAACAGGCAAAAGATTACATTACATGCATAATATATTACAGGTGTACTACCAAAATATGCTAGGTGTTCTCGCATATATATACCAAAAGACACCACTTCTTCATATATCTTCGACATATCTACTCGTCATCTTGTCTAGCCCTAAGCAACGAATCCGCGATGGTATTGCGAACCACTTTCATGTTGACCGTGTCTTCTGATGGTGGTGCTCTATCATGTGGTATCGGTGCAGCTCGCCTCACCACCTTCGGCATGTAGTTCTCATCCGCATCACATCTATCGAACGGCTCCACACTCCACCATCAAATTAAGAACTTCGGCCATGGTAGGAGTATTTCTCTTGTCAACAAGATTGGTTGTCCCTTCACCGGTGAATCTTGCATTTATATTACCACATGTTTGTTTGAACACACGGAGAAAAGGGTTCTTCTCTTTATCTTCAACGGGCTTGGCCTTGCGCTTACCCAATATTTTACCTTCTTTCTTCTTCTTCATCTTCTTGGATGACTCCGGAGTTAGCTCTTCGACCTCATCACTTTCCTTTACCTCCATGCCACCACCATCATCATCATCGGAGCTACTTGATATCTCTCCGGGAATGGAAGCCGTTTCACCGGTGACATGAATTGTACAAAACATAACGTCCATCTCCTTCAAATTAGGAGGTCCCAAGTGGCGCCACTTTGCATGCTTGGGGTAATTCTGAAAACATAGCATTTAAATTAGTACAACACATTTATATCTTGAATGCAGCAAATTTGTATAAATTACAAACACTCACCTTAAGATGAATCTCCCACCAATTATCATCTGCTTCAATAGTTCGACTTTGTTCATCCCATCCAAGTCCGGTTGCAGCAAGTTTCAACTCCATGAACTGAGTGTACTCTTTCTTTAACAAGTCCCATTTGTTCTTGAATTGTTTTTTTGTGAGTCTTGCCTTTGTAGTTTCGAAGAATTTATCTTCAAGGTTCTTGTACCCATTAGCATTCAAGCATCCAAGTGGCCTATTGTTCTTTAGAGTTTCTTCCTTACATATCTCACAAAACACCCTAGTGTGATATGCATCCCAATTTGCCTTGTCCATCTATAGCCATTCCGACATAATTTATTATACACGAAATTTATGTTAGTATAAGCACACATCCTAAATTACATACAACAATGTCCAACTAATATTTGTCGAAGATGCTACAATCTGCCACACACATTGCATCGACATGTACACGTATCAAAATAAATATGAAGCAATTGAACACTGTCCAATTCCTAAATCCATACATGTCCTAATCAACCCAGATTACTACATGTACATGCTACTATGTGAATAAAGAAAGAAGAAAAGAACAGATTGCTAGCTACCTCGTATTGGAGAAGCAGTAGCCGGCCTGGTCACTTCGTTGGAGCAGCAGCGGCAACCAGATCGAGTGAGCTGCAGCAGCCAGGTACAGGTCAAAGGAGCAGCAGGGCAGGTCTAAGGAGAAGCGGGAGTCGCACCTCCGGTCGGAAACATCGGCGGTCAGACGACAAGCAGCGATCACGCCGCCGGTCGTCGTCAATGTCCACCACAGAAGGCGAGACCTAGATGCGGTGAGAGGATGCGAGCTGGGGGTCGTGGGAGAGAGGAGACACGGGGAAGGGAGGAGAGGGATGGCGCCGGCCAGTTCCCGTCCTACCGGCGGCAGAGGGGATTCACGCAAGGGCGGCGGCGCTAGGGTTATGACATCCTAGAATTAATATAAGTATTATTAATTCCAAAAATGTGGGCCAACAATTTTTTTTATTATTTTATGTGTGATTGCATGTGTTTTGTTGCTTGATGTGTGTGTTTGCTAAATAAAAATATGAAGAAAGGAAAAGGAAACAAAACAAAAACATCCAACACATAAAATCATGCGACAAGTGACAAACAAATTTCTCCGAGTGAGAAATTAAGTTTCTTCCAAATAAAATTCAGGGGAGTGATATTTAATCACTCTCAATTTTATTCCTACCCTTTTCCCTCCCAAAATATATTTTCAAAAATCTAAATTTGAAATCCTACTTCTTTCTTTATTCTTTTCAAATCACAAAATGTGCTATGATGCACTTGTCAAATAAATTCCATCATAGCACCAAAAATCCATATTAATATATATAAAGTCAATTGTGGAAACAAATTTCAAAAATATAAATTTAAACTTGGTTCACACATTTCATCGAACACCTGGAGGGCAGAGCCCGTGTTCTTCCCCAAACCGATGAACTCGAGATCAAATCGATGGATTTGGGTTTCGGTTCTTCGATTTGTTGCACCCATCTACCCCTCTCCACCTCGCTGACCTGCCCAGCACCTCGGACCAACACGGGAGCCACCCTAGTGGTCGCGGTGATCAACGACGCCGGGGGACCGGAGCACTGTCGCCATGCCGCTCCTGCGCCGACGTGTAGGAGGCACCGTAGCCGCCCATCTAGCCCTAGCGCAACACCCTGCCTCTCCCAGCACCACACCGCGCCCCCTGGACACGGGAACCGGTCGCCCCCGACACCACACGCCCGTGCCCGTGCATGCCTAGCGCCGCCCGAGAGCTCACAGAGCGTGCGGAGCGTCCCCCCCTGCTGAGCTCGCGCCACGCCACCCCTTTTGCTCCCAGCTGTCCCAACACCGTAGCCACACCTCCACCGCCCCTATGGCGAGCCCGCGTGCCCTCTGGACCGCTCCCGCGCCGTGTCCACCATGGACCGGAGCTCGGCTATAAATTGGCCGCCCCGAGCCTCGCATTCCACCACACACTCCACCCCAACTCCACTCCCTCACTCCACCACCTCTCGTGCACCGCCAGGAGGGCGGAGCCGCCGAAGCCAGGCCGATGCTGCCCTTGTTCTTCTCAGGGCACCGCCGTGCCCGAGGTAGACGTCGGTCATGCAGCCGTGCTGTTGCTCTCTCTTCCCTTCCTCTGGTCTATCCACCTTGTTGTCCTAGCTCACCGCACTCACCCGCATCTTTTCCCCCTCTATTCCGTGCACAGACTCACCGCTAGGAGCTCGCCGGAGTTGCAGGCCGTGGCCGTGGAAACACAGCCGCTCGCCGCCGACGAACCAGCCGTCCCCAGCAAGCACCAGTCCACCCACGAGCTTCCCCGAGCCTCCGCCGTCGTTTTGCACCCTCCCCGCATCCACCCGAGCCCTGAGGTGAGAGATCCATCAACCACCGTGCCGCCGGCGCGGCGGCGCCGCTAGTCTCTGGTCGCCGTCGTCGCCTTTGAACTTGGGCCGTTGGATCAAGAACCAACGGCAGCGTACCGCTTCGTTTAGGCATTAGACTGACGGGCTGACCCCACCCGTCAGTGTTTTATTCATTTTCCAGCGCACACTGTGTCGCTGACGTGTAGGCCCCACCTGTCATAAATCTCAACATTATACAGAGAAGAATGATTTTCTAATTTATTTTTCTCTGGAATTCCAGTACTGGACCCAACTTTAAAAATCAATATCTCGAGATCTAGGAATCCAAATAAATCAAATAAATATGTTCTGGAAATCTTATGAAATTCTTTAACTCACCAAAGTGGTTTCATCTCATTTAGATTAGTAAATAAAGAGTAGTATTAAAAATGCCACAGGAGGTATAAAATCTAAACTTGTTTGTTTCTAATGCTCTGTTAATCGAAATAATGTCAAACCAATTTTGTTAGCTTATTAATGTAATCACTTAGCTCCCCTAATTTTTGTAGAATTAATTATTCATTATTAATTAATTGGCATCTGTTGAAATTCAGAAAGCCTTTCTGGACTAAAACATTTATATAACAATAATGGTTAATCCAAATGAGTTAAGACCAATTTTGTTAGATCACATTTAATCAGTGTTAGTTACCCCTAAAAGGATTTAATTTTGAATAACATTAACTTGATTTGTAGCAAAAACTAAAATATTAACTTACTGGATTAAAACAATTAGATAGGGAGTTTAATAACCCCAATTGAATTAAATCCAATTGGGTTGTCTTCTACACATCAGTAGCTTTCTGTAGAATTTTAGTTCATATTTTTGTGATCAACAGAACATAAGTTATGCAATTAAACATGAAGCCCTAGTTTCTGCCATAATTGTGACACAATTAAATAATGGTTAATTAAATTAAATTGAATTCAAATTGTGTTACTTTGTGTGTGCAGTAGCTAATTGTGATGTTTATGATTGTAATGATGTGATGCTTGCTTAATTAGTTTAGTGATTGTTTGTATTGTTTATTTATCGATTAGACGAGAACATTGCCGGAACCTACGAGGAGGGGGAATACTTCGAACAGCAGGAACCCGAGAACTGTGTTGAGAAAGGCAAGCTACTTCACTGAGCTTGCATTTATATTCATCTACTTTGATCACCTGAATTAGTCCAAAGTGTCAATGATTTTCGAAAACCTTTTTACAAAGACATGAAAACTATTTTGCCACACTATGTAGAATTATAGAGTAGATATTTAAAACTATAGGATGGGAAAAACATGATTGATTCCAAACTCCTTTTTAAAGTACCATGGATGGAAGCGGAATGTCGAATTCTCGGTATGGAAGTGGAGAAAGGTTGAATGGTGATGTTTATGAAAAATGCACATTGTGTCCTAGTACTTACGTCAACCAGCCAATAACCTGTGCGACCACATCTACCCATATATGGGAAAGGGCGTAGTCATATAGTTTGATCATATTAGTATGGGATGCCTCAACAATGAGGATGACCTCGTTCCATGAGGGGATGGTCATGGCGACGTACCCCCTGACCTGGGTCCCGGTGTCTGATGGATGGGGGATTGCAGGGTTCGCTCGCCGGGCAGAACTACGAGTCCTCACATCTAGGTTCCTCGATGGGGGATCCTGTACTAGGTGTCGAGGGAATTCGTAGCGGTAGGGTCCTATACTAGCATGAGCAAAGGACAGGCTATGGTCGGTGACTCAACTTCGCATACACCTTGTATGGCGGGACGTGGCAGACACGATGAGTTATCGGATGGATATGGGAAAAGCGTGCTACCTCTGCAGAGGGTAAAACTATTCGAATAGCCGAGTCCTCGGATATGGACAGTTGGGAGGCCCTACTAGACCATGTGCAAGTTTTGGCAAGGTTTTGGGAAAAGTTTAAGTAAACGAAACAAATGTGGAGGTGATATTACCCAACTATACCAAATGGAGTGGTATGAGTTGTGGAGATAAATGGACCATGATGAGACATGGTCGGGAAAAAGGAGGAGTTTTGGATAAATAATAAAAAGGGTGATTTCTTTAAAAGATAGTAATGAAACTCTTCTTATCTTTTTCAACAAGGATATAGAGATGTTTTAATAAATAAAAGTGTTATAGAGAGCAACTTAAAACTAGTGCATACTCACGTTAGGGTTAGTTTGCGAGTACAATTCCCATTGTACTCATATTGGTTTCGTCCCTGGCTATTGTCTTAGCCAGATCCCAAGGAGAACTACGCTGAAGCGGAGTATGGAGACTTCTATGCGAACTAGGGATCTTCATTATTCAACTGCCTGTCGGGTCGTCGTTAAGACGTGTTGGACTTATACTACGTAGCTTCCGCTGAATGCTTTTGATTTGGCCCATGAAGGCAACTATGTAAGACTTGGTCTAAATGACCTTTTATGTAAGACTTTAATTCGGTATTGTAATGGATGTAAACTTTGGTATTCAATTCGAATTATGGGCAATGACAGACTGATCATGGGATCGTTGTGTGAACCATAATCGGGTATTTTGGACAGCTAGTCCGGGGTCCCCACAGAGTTGGTATCAGAGCGCATCTTGACCATAGGAGACCGTAGTTAGCATGGTCGTTAGATAGGAGTTACAAAAAAATTAATTTCTAAAACAAAGGAGTGAAGTATTTTCGAAAATTTCTTATCTCCCAATCCTCTCATATATGCAAAATTTTATTCTCACTAAATATTACAGTTTTACGCACTCATTAATTCATTAAGCTAAATTTTTTTACTTACTTGTTGCCTCACTAAAACTTAAAATTTTGCACTCTAGTCATCTCACTAACTTAAAATTTTGCTTAAAACTGTAGATGGCGCTACACTTCACCGAGTTTCTGCAAGTTAAGGAGAAGGGCAACCTCATGTTCAAGAAAGACTTGTACAAGTTGAGCGACATTTTGGGTCACCCAGCTCCTGAGTTCCGTGGAGCGCAAGTCGACGATCACGGTCAGGGTAACCTAAGTTGGCTCATCGAGTCGTCTGGCCGGGGGAACATCAAGTCCTCCCATTCCAGTACGATGTCTTTCACCACGATGGATGCCAGCTGGGACGACGGACTGTGTCGTGCCATGCAGAGGCTGCTGGCCCGACTTTGTGAGGAGCACAAGGAGGAGTTAGCAAACTCACCTTTCAGGTTCTACGGGAGGCGTGACACCGAGGGACATCCTACTTCCACCGTTCGCCACCCCACCTTCGGAGAGCACCTCGTGGACATGGAGGTCCTACTTTACCGTACCTAGGAGGACCTACGCAGCGTGAGGTACCGGTCTCACTTTGAGCGCATCGCGCTCGAGGTGAGCCGTGACCGTGTTGCACTCCTGCAGCAGGAGCCGACCTTCACCAGAGAGGGATCCGCCTGAAGAATACCATCGCCAAGCTTCGCAAGAGAGTGGCGGAGCAGGACGAGATTTTCGAGGACCTTGAGCGCTGAGCCGATGAGATGGAGGAGGAAGGCGAGGATCTTCGCAAGGAGAGCAGCACCTTCATTAGTGACGATGAGGATTACTTGGAGGAGATGGACTATGAGGAGGACGACGACGAGGAGGAGGTCGTCGACGACGAGGAGGATCAGACCGAGCCCCTTCTTGACGAGGACGAGGAGGACCCAGAGGAGTGTGTCTTCGGGTCTGACACCGACGACGTTGTGCCGAGTGTTCCACCACAGTAGTTGGAGCACTTAGTCGTTCTCGAGTTATCGTAGGGTTAGGTCAACCCAGTTGTAGTCGCTTTTGAGTCGTGTAATGGTTCCTTCGAAACCATATGCTTGTAACAACCATGTAATGTGTGTGGAACTTATCCATGTGATGCTTTTGCTTGATAAAGTTGTGTGCCTTGAAATTTTCAAAATTTGCAAATTCATCTCGAAAACTTCTATGTAGTAAAGACCTCTTACCCCAACAACTCGAAACCCTACTCTCATACCCTGTTAGAGTAAGGCACATACCTAGTCTGTTTTTGTCTCTTACACCCGTCTAATCTCAGGATGGTGGACACACGAGGAGGAGGAGGCCATGGTCACAACGACCCGCCACCACCACCACCTGAGCCTACCCCGACCCAACTTCTTAGGATCATTATGGAGGACCGTGAGGCCTCTCGCCAAGAGCGTCAAGCCCACCTTGTTATTCTCCAGCAACTCGCCACTAATGCCCAGAACAACAACAATGGCAATGGTAACGGAGATGGACACTTGCGATCTACTTTGAGCGATTTCCAGAAGACCAACCCACCCACCTACTCCAAGGGACTTCACCCCTTGGAAGCCGATGACTGGCTTCGCAACATCAACAACAATCTAGAAGTTGCCACAGTAGGGGAGAATGAGAAGGTTCTGTATGCAACCCACTATCTTGCTGGACCTGCACGATCTTGGTGGGATACTACCAAGGCTCTCCAGCAAGTTGGTTATGTGATCAATTGGACGGAGTTCCAGGAGAAGTTCCGCAAGAAGCACATTCCTAGTGGACTTATTGAGAGGAAGAAGGATGAATTCCGCAAGCTGAGACAGGGAAGCAAGGACGTGGTTAGCTATCTCGATGAGTTTACCGATTTATCTCGGTATGATCCTGATGATGTCGACTCCGAGAAGAGGAATTCGAGGGCTTCATGAATGGACTGCATGATGAGCTTCAGTGCGCATTGGTTATCCATGACTTCATTGATCTGGAGTCACTTGTGGACAAGGCTATCCAGCTGGAGACCAAGCGCAAGTCTATGTTTGAAGGTCGCAAGAGAAGGATGATTGCTTCAGAAGGTTCTAGCAGCCAGAAGCCCCGCACTTTTCCACCAGCACCCAAGCCGGCTTATCGACCACCGTAAGCCCCACGCCCACCTTTCCAAACCGCCCAAACAACTCCAACCGTCCCACTGACAACAACCGTCCAGGAGGAAACCATAACAACTTCAATCCCAAGGCCAATGTTGTCTGCTTTGAATGCGGCACCAAAGGTCACTACTCCAGAGAATGCCCAATCCCAAGAAGCCTGCACCGAGCCAGGGTCAAGCCCGCAATGGAAATGGAAATGGCAAGAATGCCGCACCCCGTGGAAATGCTACTGTTGTTAAGGGCCGTCTGCACCACATCAATGGTGAAGAAGCTAAGGAAGCGTCAGATGTTGTGCTGGGTACGTTCCTTGTCAACTCAGTACCTGCAACTGTTCTATTTGATTCTGGTGCCACCCATTCATTTGTTACCCAAGAGTTTGTTTCCAAGGGAGGTTTAGTCAGGAGTCTTTTACCCAAGCCCATGTTGATACAAACCCCAGGATTGTTAGCCAAAACCAACCAGATGTGTTCCGAAACCCTCATAGAGATTGGAGGAGAAAAGTTTGCAGCCAACCTAATCATTTTAGGAACCCAAGGCATAGATGTGATTCTTGGAATGGATTGGTTAGCCAAGTATCACGGCCATATTGATTGCGCCAGAAGAGCTGTTACTCTCACTTCAGACAATGGAGTTGAAGTGAAGTATGTATCTGAGACCAGCCAGACCAGACCAGGATGCCATGAGGGCATAGCTCGACCCACCCTTGATGAGATCCGTGTTGTTCACCTATTCCGAGATGTTTTCCCGGAGGAATTGCTTGGTATGCCGCCAGACAGAGATATTGAGTTCGTGATTGAACTTATCCCAGGAACCTCTCCTATATCCCAGAGACCCTACCGGATGAATCCAGAAGAATTAGTGGAGTTGAAGAAGCAGTTGGCTGATATGCTCAGTAAAGGCCTTATTCGCCCAAGCGCTTCACCTTGGGGATCACCCATCATTTTTGTGGACAAAAGAGACGGTACCACGCGACTGTGTGTGGATTATCGTAAGCTCAATGACGTGACCATTAAAAACAAGTATCCTCTTCCCAAGATCGAGGATCTGTTCGATCAAATGAACGGAGCCCGAGTCTTTTCGAAGATCGATCTATGGACGGGATATCACCAGTTAAAAATCCGAGACTCAGACATTCCCAAGACTGCCTTCACCACCCGTTACGGATTGTTTGAGTACACCGTAATGTCCTTTGGTCTGACCAATGCCCCAGCCTATTTCATGAACCTGATGAACAAGATCTTCATGGAGTACCTCGACAAGTTCGTGGTAGTTTTCATCGACGATATTCTTGTTTATTCCAAGACCGAAGAAGAGCATGCTGTTCACCTACACCTAGTTTTGGAGACACTTCGAGAGCACCAACTTTATGCCAAGCTTAGCAAGTGTGAGTTTTTGGCTTAAAGAGGTTGCATTTCTCGGACATGTCATATCTGCCGGAGGAGTTTCCGTTGACCCAGAGAAGATCAAAGCCATTCTTGACTAGAAGACCCCCACCAGTGTGACCGTGATCCGCAGCTTTCTCGGACTAGCAGGTTATTACCGCAAGTTCGTTGAAGGATTTTCCAGTATAGACAAGGCTATGACCCAACTGTTGAGGAAGGACCAAAAATTTGAATGGACCCAGAAGTGTGAAGATAGTTTCCAAGAGTTTAAGAAGAAATTAACCACAGCCCCAGTCCTTGTAATGCCGAACGTCACCAAGAGTTTCGACGTGTATTGCGATGCATCACGCCTCGGACTTGGTTGTGTTCTTATGCAAGAAGGCAAGGTGGTGTCGTATATGTCTCGATAGTTACGACCACATGAATAGAATTACCCAACCCATGACCTGGAATTAGCTGCTGTTGTTTTTGCTCTTAAAACATGGCGTCCCTATCTTGTGGGACATCGTTGTGAGATCTATACGGATCATAAGAGTTTGAAGTATATTTTTACCCAGAAGGAGTTGAACCTGCGATAGAGGAGATGGATGGAACTAATCAAGGATTATGATATTGGAATCCATTATCATCCTGGGAAAGCCAATGTAGTTGCCGATGCCCTTAGTCGCAAGCCATGTGTCCTGAATGCCTTGATTCAAGTCGAACAACCAGCCTTGTTTAAGGAGTTCAAAGATTTTGGACTCGAGCTTGTTAGCCAAGGTTATCTCGCCAATCTATAGTTAGCCCCAACCCTGATGGATCAAATCAAAGAAGCCCAGAAAGGTCATGAGAGCATTGAAGGGATTAAGAAGAAGATGTCTCTCGACAAAGCCCCTGGTTTTGCCGAAGATGCCGATGGAGTATTGAGGTTTAATGGTCGTATTTGTGTGCCCAACGTTAGTGAACTAAAGGAGTTGATCCTAAAAGAAGCCCACGAGACCCCATATTCAATCCACCCTGGAGGAACCAAAATGTACCAAGACCTTCGTGAGAGATTTTGGTGGCATGGAATAAAATGAGAGATTGGTTCTTTCGTAGCCAAGTGTGATATCTGTCAGCGAGTAAAAGCCGAACATCAGCGACCCGCTGGATTGCTTCAACCTTTGAAAATTCCTAAATGGAAATGGGACGAGATTGGAATGGACTTCATCACTAGACTGCCAAGGTCCAACAGAGGGCATGATTCAATATGGGTCATCGTTGATCGACTGACCAAGGTTGCTCATTTTATTCTGGTCAAGACCACTTATCGTGGAGATCAGTTAGCAGACCTGTATATGTCCAGAATAGTAAGCCTGCACGGAGTACCCAAGAAGATTGTGTCTGATAGAGGCACACAATTCACCTCGAGATTCTGGAAAGCACTTCACGAAGCCCTCGGAACCAAGTTAACCTTTAGCACAGCCTATCACCCCCAGACTGACGGTCAAACTGAGAGAGTGAACTAGATTTTGGAGGACATGCTTCATGCGTGTGTACTATCTTATGGTTCCAAGTGGGAAGATTGCCTACCATTTGCAGAGTTCTCCTACAACAATAGCTACCAGTCTAGTCTACAAATGGCCCCGTTTGAAGCCTCGTATGGCAAGAAGTGTCGTACGCCCCTAAATTGGTCCGACACCGAAGAAGGAAAATTATTTGGACCTGACACCCTCCGTGAAGCCGAAGAACAAGTCCAGCTTATTCGCGAATGTCTCAAAACTGCCCAATCCCGTCAGAAGAGTTACGCTGATCCCAAGCATCGTGACCTCACCTTCGACATCGGAGATTTTGTGTATCTTCGAGTGACACCCCTTAAGGGAATGCAGCGTTTCCATGTCAAAGGGAAGTTAGCAGCAAGGTATATTGGACCGTTCAAGATCATTAGCCATCGAGGAGAAGTATCCTATCAGCTAGAGTTACCCCCGGAACTATCTGAATTTCATGATGTCTTCCACATTTCACTACTTCGGAAGTGTCTTGAAGTTCCTGACCAGCCTGATGTTTTCAAGCACATCGACCACCACTCCATCGACCTGAACAATGACCTGACCTATCGTGATAGACCTCTCAAGATTCTCGAAGAAGATGTTCGTCTTACCCGAAGACGTGCGATCAAGTTCTACAAAGTCCAGTGGACTAATCATTCTGAAGAAGAAGCAACTTGGGAGCGTGAAGATTATCTTAGACGCGAATTCCCAAACTTCCTTAGCCCCTACGCCTAACAAATCTCCGGACGAGATTTATTTTTAAGGGGGGAAGGATTTGTAACATCCCAGAATTAATATAAGTATTATTAATTCCAAAAATATGGGCCAACAATTTTTTTATTATTTTATGTGTGATTGCATGTGTTTTGTTGCTTGATGTGTGTGTTTGCTAAATAAAAATATGAAGAAAGGAAAAGGAAACAAAACAAAAACATCCAACACATAAAATCATGCGACAAGTGACAAACAAATTTCTCCAAGTGAGAATTTTAGTTTCTTCCAAATAAAATTCAGGGGAGTGATATTTAATCACTCTCAATTTTATTCCTACCCTTTTCCCTCCCAAAATATATTTTAAAAAATCTAAATTTGAAATCCTACTTCTTTCTTTATTATTTTCAAATCACAAAATGTGCTATGATGCACTTGTCAAATAAATTCCATCATAGCACCAAAAATCCCAATTAATATATATAAATTCAATTATGGAAACAAATTTACAAAATATAAATTTAAACTTGGTTCACACATTTCATCGAACACCTGGAGGGCAGAGCCCGTGTTCTTCCCCAATCCGATGAACTCGAGATCAAATCAATGGATTTGGGTTTCGGTTCTTCGATTCCTTGCACCCCTCTACCCCTCTCCACCTCGCTGACCTGCCCAGCACCTCAGACCAACACGGGAGCCACCCTAGTGGTCGCGGTGATCAATGACGCCGGGGGACCGAAGCACTGTCGCCATGCCGCTCCTGTCGCCGACGTGTAGGAGGCGCCGTAGCCGCCCATCTAGCCCTACCGCAACACCCTGCCTCTCCCAGCACCACACCGCGCCCCCTGGACACGGGAACCGGTCGCCCCCGACACCACACGCCCGTGCCCGTGCATGCCCAGCGCCGCCCGAGAGCTCACAGAGCGTGCGGAGCGTCCCCCCTGCCGAGCTCGCGCCACGCCACCCCTTTTGCTCCCTACTGTCCCAACACCGTAGCCACACCTCCACCGCCCCTATGGCGAGCCCGCGTGCCCTCTGGACCGCTCCCGCGCCGTGTCCACCATGGACCAGAGCTCGGCTATAAATTGGCCGCCCCGAGCCTCGCATTCCACCACACACTCCACCCCAACTCCACTCCCTCACTCCACCACCTCTCGTGCACCGCCAGGGGGCGGAGCCGCCGAAGCCAGGCCGATGCTGCCCTTGTTCTTCTCAGGGCACCGTCGTGCCTGAGGTAGACGTTGGTCATGCAGCCGTGCTGCTGCTCTCTCTTCCCTTCCTCTGGTCTATCCACCTTGTTGTCCTAGCTCACCGCACTCACCCGCATCTTTTCCCCCTCTGTTCCGTGCACAGACTCACCGCCAGGAGCTCGCCGGAGTTGCAGGTCGTGGCCATGGAAACACAGCCGCTCGCCGTCGACAAACCAGCCGTCCCCAGCAAGCACCAGTCCACCCACGAGATTCCCCGAGCCTCCGCCGTTGTTCTGCACCCACCCCGCATCCACCCGAGCCCTGAGGTGAGAGATCCATCAACCATAGTGCCGCCGGCGCGGCGCCGCCAGTCTCTGGTCGCCGTCGTCGCCTTTGAACTTAGGCTATTGGATCAAGATCCAACGGCAGCGTACCACTTCGATTAGGCATTAGACTGACGGGCTGACCCCACCCGTCAGTGTTTCATTCATTTTCCAGCGCACACTGTGTCGCTGACGTGTAGGCCCCACCTGTCATAAATCTCAACATTATACAGAGAAGAATGATTTTCTAATTTATTTTTCTCTGGAATTCCAGTACTGGACCCAACTTTAAAAATCAATATCTCGAAATCTAGGAATCCAAATAAATCAAATAAATATGTTCTGGAAAGCTTATGAAATTCTTTAACTCACCAAAGTGGTTTCATCTCATTTAGATAAGAAAATAAAGAGTAGTATTAAAAATGCCACAGTAGGTATAAAATCTAAACTTGTTCGTTTCTGATGCTCTGTTAATCGAAATAATGTCAAACCAATTTTGTTTGCTTATTACTGTAATCACTTAGCTCCCCTAATTTTGTAGAATTAATTAATCATAATTAATTAATTGGCATCTGTTGAAAGTCAGAAAGCCTTTCTGGACTAAAACATTTATATAACAATAATGGTTAATCCAAATGAGTTAGGACCAATTTTGTTAGATCACATTTAATCAGTGTTAGTTACCCCTAAAAGGATTTAATTTTTGAATAATATTAACTTGAGTTGTAGCAAAAACTAAAATATTAACTTACTGGATTAAAACAATTAGATAGGGAGTTTAATAACCCCAATTGAATTAAATCCAATTGGGTTGTCTTCTACACATTAGTAGCTTTCTGTAGAATTTTAGTTCATAGTTTTGTGATCAACAGAACATAAGTTATGCAATTAAACATGAAACCCTAGTTTCTGCCATAATTGTGACACAATTAAATAATGGTTAATTAAATTAAATTGAATTCAAATTGTGTTACTTTGTGTGTGCAGTAGCTAATTGTGATGTTTATGATTGTAATGATGTGATGATTGCTTAGTTAGTTTAGTGATTGTTTGTATCGTTTATTTATCGATTAGACGAGAACATTGCCGGAACCTACGAGGAGGGGGAATACTTCGAACAGCAGGAACCCGAGAACTGTGTTGAGCAATGCAAGCTACTTCACTGAGCTTGCATTTATATTCATCTACTTTGATCACCTGAATTAGTCCAAAGTGTCAATGATTTTCGAAAACCTTTTTACAAAGACATGAAAACTATTTTGTCACACTATGTAGAATTATAGAGTAGATATTTAAAACTATAGGATGGGAAAAACATGATTGATTCCAAACTCCTTTTTAAAGTACCATGGATGGAAGTGGAATGCCGAATTCTCGGTATGGAAGTGGAGAAAGGTTGAATGGTGATGTTTATGAAAAATGCACATTGTGTCCTAGTACTTACGTCAACCAGCCAATAACCTGTGCGACCACATCTACCCACATATGGGAAAGGGCGTAGTCATATAGTTTGATCACATTAGTATGGGATGCCTCAACAACGAGGATGACCTCGTTCCATGAGGGGATGGTCATGGCGACCTACCCCCTGACCTGGGTCCCGGTGTCTGATGGACGGGGGATTGAAGGGTTCGCTCACCGAGCAGAACTACGAGTCCTCACATCTAGGTTCCTCGACGGGGGATCCTATACTAGGTGTCGAGGGAATGGTGAATTCGTAGCGGTAGGGTCCTATACTAGCATGAGCAAAGGATAGGCTATGGCCGGTGACTCAACTTCGCATACACCTTGTATGGCGGAACGTGGCAGACACGATGAGTTATCGGATGGATATGGGAAAAGCGTGCTACCTATGCAGAGGGTAAAACTATTCGAATAGCCGAGTCCTCGGATATGGACAGTTGGGAGGCCCTACTAGACCATGTGCAAGTTTTCGGCAAAGTTTTGGGAAAAGTTTAAGTAAACGAAACAAATGTGGAGGTGATGTTACCCAACTATACCAAAGAGTTGTTGGAGATAAATGGACCATGATGAGACATGGTCGGGAAAAAGGAGGAGTTTTGGATAAATAATAAAAAGGGTGATTTCTTTAAAGATAGTAATGAAACTCTTCTTATCTTTTTCAACAAGGATATAGAGATGTTTTAATAAATAAAAGTGTTATAGAAAGCAACTTAAAACTGGTGCATACTCACGTTAGGGGTAGTTTGCGAGTACAATTCCCATTGTACTCATATTGGTTTCGTCCCTGGCTATTGTCTTAGCCAGATCCCGAGGAGAACTACGCTGAAGCGGAGTATGGAGACTTCTATGCGAACTAGGGATCTTCATTAGTCAACTGCCTGTCGGGTCGTCGTTAGGACGTGTTGGACTTCTACTACGTAGCTTCCGCTGAATGCTTTTGATTTGGCCCATGAAGGCAACTATGTAAGACTTGGTCTAAATGACCTGTTATGTAAGACTTTAATTCGGTATTGTAAGGGATGTAAACTTTGGTATTCAATTTGGATTATGGGCAACGACAGACTGATCACGGGATCGTTGTGTGAACCATAATCGGGTATTTCAGACAGCTAGTCCGGGGTCCCCACAAGGGTTCCAAGGGCGGCGACATTGCGGGCTGCTCCATCGCTGAAAGAGGAGGGGAAAATGAGGTCGGGGTGAAATCATTGGGGATTTTCTTGTAGGGCCACGGGAATATATGGGAGGGCAAGTTGATGGTAATTTTGGGTAGGTAGCAAGGGTAAGCGAGGGCGTGGGATTTGTGGGTTTGCGGAAAGCCAGCAAAAGCACCTCCGAACGTGCTTTCACCTCGTAGTGCAAATAAGCACGGTTGGCTGTCGAAACGCAGGTCAAAATTTTGTTGTTTGGTTCAGCTTAGGCTTATAAGCGTGGAATGCCAGGCTATAAGCCCAACCGAACACCCTCTTAGGGAAACAAGAGAGGAGATCTAGATCCACTATTCCACCAAACAAAATCTCCTCTAAGTGAGGGGAACTCGTTGGATCTAGATTTTGGAGTTCTTGGTGTTCCTCTTTGTTCTTCCTCCTAAATCCCTCCATAGCATTAGTTGCTTTGATTGGATTTTGGAGAGAAGGATTTGACCACTTGGTGTGTTCTTGCCTTTTGCATTAGTTGCATCGGGTTGTGCTCTCCACGAAGATTCGTGGGATTGAAGTTCGAGAAGCTTGTTACTCTTGGGTGCATTGTGTTCCCGAGAGCTTGTGCCTATTGGGTGCATTGTGTACCCTAGACGGTTGGTGCTGCCACGAAGACTTCGAGTTGTGAAGCTTCGGGGAAGATTTGGGAGCCCCCGATTGAGTTGTGGGTTTGTGCCCCAAGATCGTTGTAAAGGCTCCGGATTCCGCCTTGAAGGATTCCGATAGTGGAAGGTGAACCAAACCCTTGGGTGCGGTTCATCGGAGAATAGGATGAGGCCTTTGTGGCATGTTGAGTAGGCCTCTTGTGGCGAGTTCACACCCCTCCAACGAGACGTACTCCCTTAACAAGAAGGAACTCGGGAATAGATCCTCGTCTCCGCGTGCCTCGGTTATTTCTATACCCGATCTCTTTACTTATGCAATTTACATTGTGATAGCATTTGTGCTTGATGTCATATATATTGCTATCACCTTATTGTTATATTGCTTAGCATAAGTTGTTGGTGCACATAGATGAACCTATTATATTAGGTTGTTGGCTTGTTAATTTAAACACCTAGTTTTATTCCGCAATTATCAAGCCTTGAACTGGAAAATTTTAAATCGCCTATTCACCCCCCCCCCCCTCTAGGTGACATCGATTGTTCTTTCAATTGGTATCAGAGCCTTGGCTCTCTTTTTGGACTTTACCGCCTAGAGAGTAAAGATGTTGTTTAGAGAATTAGTGCACGATCCCACTTTTATATTCGATGGCACAAATTATGTTGTATGGAAAATTCACATGCTTAATCTCTTTAGGGACATAGACCCAATTTTAAAGAGTATTGTAGATATGGGTTTTTCTCCTCCAAAGGATTCCCAAAATTTATCTTTAGAGGATGAGAAAAACTCTTATCTCGATACTCTAGCATCTAATGGTCTTATTTGTGTTTTGAGCGATGTAGTTCTTGCTTCAATCATGCCTTTTTGGAATGCACATGAGTTGTGGACCAAGCTTCAAGATAAATATGAAGTGTCCAACTCTATTGAGGATGATTGTTCTCCCTCCACCTCCGGCCGTGATGAGTTCTCTTCTTCTTCCACTTCACCAACTTGTGATTTGTCACAAGGTAATGATACGGTGAGTGGTGATAGAAATTGCTTTGTTGATGATGAATATTCTATTGATTATAATTCTTCTCTATCTCATTGCAATACTCTATCTTTGGACCTAAACACACATAGCACTATAAATGTTATACATGCTAGTGTTGATAGTCCGTGCATATCATCTAAAAATTGTTTGTATAAATCTCATGATGATATGCTTGCCTTACCTTGTTGCCATGATAAAAATGCTTGTGTTCCCTCTAATCCTTTTATTGGTAATAATATAGAGGAAACCCAATTTTGTATGGAACAAGATGTGAACTTGAGTAGTTCTTTAATTAATTACTCATCGTCATCGACCATCTTTTGCCTTATGGCTAAATCTTCAAGTAATGATGATGACAATAATGATGATGAAGAAAATGATGATGCTCTCCTTCATAATAAAGGTCTAATGGCTCTTAAGGCTATTTCAAAAAATAAAAATGCTTGTGATAACCTATATGAAATCATGAGCACCCTTGTTGAGCGAGGGGATACTATTAAGGCCTTAGAAACAAGCCTTGAAGAAAAGGGTAAGATTGAAAGAGATGATGCTATGGAAAAGACATCGTTTAGAAGATGCCCTTGAGGAAGAGCAAGTGACTCGGGCTTCTCTTGAGGAGAAACTCGAATCTATAGAGGAGTCTCATAATGAAATAATTGCTAAACTCATTAAAGAACGTGACCATGCTCATGCTAAATATAAAGTCACGAAAAAAGGAAAATTCTAGCTTTAAGGAAGAGCTTGCCAAGTTGTCTTCTTCCATTCCTAATGCTAATGATGCTTGTGCTACTAACCCCACTTCTTGTGAAGCATCTATTTTGAAGGAGAATGTTGAGCTAAGGGCTCAACTTGAGTTGCTAACTAGCAAGTATGGGAAATTGGAAGAAAGTCATGAAAAGCTATCTAGCTCTAATGATGATCTTCTAGCATCCTATGCTAGTCTAAAGTTAGCTCATGAGGCTATCACTATCAAGGTAACATCTTGTGAGCCTCATGTGGACAATGGCACAACTTTATGTAAAAATGCTACATTGCCATGTGCTAGTCCTAGTAGTTCATCCACTCGTAATGTTGGCACATCTTGTGATGAATTACTTTCTTTGCCTTGTTGCTCTAACAATTATGCATCTACCTCCTCTAGTACTTGTGTTGTCACTAACCATGTAGAGAAAAGAGGAGAGCTCAAGGCCCAAGCCACTTCTATGAAGAAAGGCTTGGAAAAGCATCATGAAGGGAAGAGTGCACTTGACAACATGTTGAGTGTGCAACAATCCCCCAATGACAAGAGTGGACTTGGATTCAACTCCAACAACAAGAACAAGTCCAAGATTGATAAGAAGAAGGGCCAAGTACAAGTCAAGAATCTGACCAAGATCATTTGCTTCAAGTGCAAGCTAGAAGGGCACCATGTTCGGGATTGCCCAATGAAGAAGAAGCCTCTTAGTGAGAAGCAGCTAGGGAAGTGGCCTATTGTTCAATCTCATGCTCAACCACTAGTTGAACAACGGCCACCTCCTAATAAGACTCAAGTCAATGCTCCTCGAGTTGAGGAGCCTATTAAGAAGAAAGAGAAGAGTCGATGTTGCTACCTTTGCCGTGGCAAGGGTCACTTTGCTTCTTCATGCACTATCGGTAACCTATCCAACCCCATCTTAATTGATGATGCTTATTCACTTAGAAAGGATAGAGTTGGCAATGTGTTTGCCAAATATGTGGGAACTCAAAGTGGTGTCAAGAAAAGTACCATTTGGGTTGCCAAGCCTATTGTGACTAACCTCTTAGGACCCAACTTGGTTGGGGACCAACAAGCTCAAACTTGATCAATAGGTGTTGTTGGAGGACATTAGAGACTTGGCTATCTTTGAAGAATTAAGGGATCTTCATGATTATTATTTCATCAAGCCAAGTCAATTGGAATATATTGTTCTATCTCATATCCAATGCTTCCTCCTTGCGGTAACTTGTATTTAATTCATATATACATTGAAAGTTGCTTGCTCCCTTGCATGTGTTAGTTTTTTTCCTAGCATGTGCTTGTATATGATATGCTTCTTTCTTACTTGTATTGAGAAATCAAGGTTGTGTTTGTTAGTTGTGTATCATGTGTGTGTAACTTGTGTGTTGAGCTTTATTGGATCTTGTGTGGATTTCATTTGGCTATTTGAGATATTAATGGACTATCCCATTTTGGGGGAGTGATATGCTTTGTGCACTTCACAAACCTAAAAATGTGTGTACATGAGGCACACCACCTAGTATTGATATTTCAATATTATCTAGTTACTATGTGGTATGTCATATTCATGAAAAATTCAAATTCTATAATGTCCATTAATTTCTCTAGTTGGTTTTATTTTCCTCTTGTTTAGATATATGAATTATCACATTATGGGGGAGTAAAAAGCTATGTGCATATTACAATCCCATAAAATGTGAACATTTGAGGTTTGCCACTTAGATTTGATATTGTGAATTATCTTATTCCTATGTGGCATTTTTGCTCGAACAAGTTCCAATTTTCTTTGTAGTTGTCTTTTGGCTCTTATTTGTGTGAGTTTGCTTGGTGTGGTTTTTCTCTAATATGCATTTCCATATATTATTTGGGAAACCATTTGTTCCATTCTATTCTAACCATGGCCATGCCGGTTGGTTTGAATAGTTGAAACTACCAACAAACTTTTTTTAAAATATGGTGTTTTATTTCTTATCTCTTGCCATATGTTTTATCTTGTGAGGATGACCTTGGATATCTCTACACACCGGGAAAATATTTCCTCATACTCATTGCCCTTGGACAATTGATATTCACACTTGTGGTAGAATATTTTTGTTCATCTTCATTTTGGCTCTTGCGTTGAATTGCCTTATTTATTGCCAAGTGTTTATTTTTACTCTCGTTGTCTTCCTTGCCTCTTGCATGGATCCTATTTTTCAATTGGTATAGTTTAGTGTTGTAAATAACATATGGAGAGTAATGATCCCTTATTGTGCATTTTGTATTCAAATGTAAATATCAAGATAATGCATGAATCTTGGGGGAACTTTTCTTTTATTATTTAGAACCATATCCTATCAATCAATATTTGATCCTTTCAATTGGCATTTAATTCCTATCTTATGTGTTTATGGAAGACAAATTTTTTCTTTTGATGCTTTGTGCCATCATGAAAAGTGTAGAGGGTGTTTGGTTTATTTGGTGTAACCTAGCTCTCTATTGGGAGTCTTGCTTTCTCATTTCTTGTTTTATGTTTATCCTCTTGAATGAGAAAATCCTTTGAGCATGTCTCTTTCTTTTATCTTATATGCTCATTGGCCTTGTTTTGGTACCATCAATTGGCATCACTTGGAATTTGATATCTCCTCCATAGATATTTGTTTTAATTGATACTTATTGTGGGAGTTTTGATACCTTATTTCTTTACTTTACGTTACTTGAGTTCGGTCGAGTATTATCCTCCTCTTGGTATCGTTTCTCCTAGTTGGTATCTTATTTTCAATTGGTGTCTTATCGATCATGTGTTGTTTCGATTCGATTCCTATTGATATCACACTTCATGTGTTGATGTGTTTTGGAATCAATCATTTGTTGATTTGATTTTTCCTCAATCATGTGTTTGATTTGGATTTTGATATAATTTGGACAACCTTTTTGTGTCACACTTTGGTGTGCCCTCTTCTTGGTTTACTTGGTGTTTTTGTCCAAATTGTATCTCACTCGGTTCTAGAAAGTCCTTGCATGCTCGGTTACTAATTTATATTATTTTAGCATGCTTATCTTTCTTGATCCAATATATAGGGTATACTCCATCAAATCCTAAATCGGCTAAGATGTGCATGAAATTCAATTCCATATCTATATGCACATATTTATGTGGAGTGTTTCCTATATATTGTAGTTTATCTAACTACTATGGGACCCAATGAGTTTGGGAACCATCTTGTGCTTGAATTGTGTTTTAGGTACAATGGAGATTCATTGGATGCTTGCTTCATTCATAAGGAAGGAGTTCTCACCGTGTGATTATTGGAGTCAAGCTATGCTGATAAACAAACTCTCATCTTCTTCATCGTCAATGCATCTCAGTGATGGCCTTTAACTCAGCAACAGCACCAAAGAACACTTGATGGCAAGGCGCCAGAAAACGTTGTTGATGGTGAAGTTACCTGCGTTAAAAAACAATGGTTAGGTTGAGACTCCAAGTGCAGAGTGTATAGTATAGGAAAGACGGTTTTCCCCACAAGGGATGACTCGAGGGTTTATATCGAACTCTCGGGGAATCAGTAGTGAAAGGTTTATCTTCTTATCCTTCTCTTGAGAACCTGCAACAAAGTAAATTGTTTTGTGCCCTCAACCTCACCAAGTGGTTGTCAAGCACAAGGTGTGAGAATGATATCAAAATAAAACAAATGCAAAACAATAAGTAAATATGCAATGGTGGTAAATAAATATGCAAGGATGGTGGAAACAATGATGGATGATATTTTTGGGGTTTTTATATGTGAATGTAATAAGTAAAAGTGTTTTTGTATTTTCTGATTTTAAAATGGCTGAATGCAGATGATGCTTAAAAGTGGTTGGAAAGTTGTTTCTTATGATTAAAAATTGACCGGGGTTCATGGTTTCACAAATGCACTCTCTCTTTAATGTTCTGGTGGATAATGGAACATAGGAATTGACATATGAGATTGCAACACAAAGTTTTATGACAAGTTACTAATTATATGGGCATCACGTCCTAACATAGAGATCTTTTGGTTATTAATCTCTCTTATACTCCACTAAGATGCGAACTAAATCATAACACCTTAGTATTAAGATAAATCAGAGCATAGCTTTAATCTTTATGACATGAAGTGAAAATAAGAACATGCTAGATCTAGTCATGAGAAGTGGCAATGGTCAACCCACATCTCTGGTAGCATGTATTTTAGTTTATCCCTAGTGAGGTAACAAAGTAAGGTTGGAATACCCAAGTGGATCGCGGAACTTCTCTCACTTTCACCGCACTAGCCACCCCCTCATTACTCCAACTAATGCACATGTTCCCCCACACATGCTCTCATAAACAAGCTTGATCAAAACAAGTAGACACGAACGGGGTACATAATATGCATCTACTTTCATAACTGAAACAAAACAATTGCAATCTTCAAACATATATTAACTCATAGAGAGATCCACCACATAGGAATTACATAGATGACCGTAATCATGTTCGGCAGCTCATACGGTGCTAATTAGTGAAGCTCTAGAGAGAGGAGAGATACATAAGTTACTTCCACAAACCCATAGTCCAGGGGTGGACTACTCCCTCTTCATCATGGAGACGGTGGAGACGTTGTTGGGGGAGATGGAGACCATGCCGGCAGCGCTCCGCCGGAGTTTTCCCCCTCCAATCTGCAGGTCCAGGTCTCTGTTTCGGTGTTTCTTTGTTTTCGACCGCCTCCTCACGAAACTCCTCGGGGGACTATTTTTATAGTCGGTTTTAGGTCAAGACGGAGTCGTGGGCGAAAAGATCGACGGCAACGGAGCCACGAGGCTCCAGAAGGTGGGCCCCACGCGGCCAAGGAATCTGGCCGCGTGGGCCACCCCCTTTTGGGCCTCAGGCCTCCGCTCGTTTGCTTCCTTCGCTCCCAAGTCTTCTTCCTTCATAAAACTGATGCTCGTAAATTTTCAGGTCATTTGGATGTCGTTTGGGTCCCTGAAACATCAAAATATAGAAAATAGGGTTTTCTGCCAGTGCAGGGTTAATTCCAGAAAAATAGGAAAACTGTGAAATATTCCCAAAATCATTATAAAATCATGATATAACCCTTATATGATGCAAATATGATTGAAATATGAGAATTATAATGCAAAGTTCATGTATGCATTTTACATGCATCAACATCCCCAAGCTTAACCTATACTCGTCCTCGAGTATGAAGGTGATAAAACTAACATGGACTTTGCATTTTAATACTATCAATGGATATCAAAGATGATTATTATTGCTACATAGAGTCAAATGATTCATTCTTTAAAGGAATAGCAATATGCAAGATAGATTATAAAGTGATATCAAATATTCAATGCAAGGATGTTCAATGATAACTCACAAAGTGTAACATAGAAGAAAGTATAATGGACCAAATGTATGCATAATGAAAAGTAAAAAGATCCTATAATGGTCATAGAGTACTCTTGTAAATCTGAATATAAAAGGTGGACACTTTGGATAGATATATGTGAGTAGAGGTAGAAACATGAACAAGCTTCATCTAACTCCCAAATACTTCTACTTAAGTTAATGTTTGTAATGTTGTATCATTGGTATCAAGATCTCATTACCCCTCATCATAGCATATTTAATGGTTAAGTTTAAAGTGAAAGCAAATATGAGTGGTGTGCTTGATAAAGAAATGGTTGAAAGTTTTATGCCCCTTGAATACGAGTACTTACACCATGGTGTTACTCAACTTGGGAAACAAAGCAAGTTCAAGCAAAAGCAGTGTATAATAGCGTCATAAAGAAGATTAACTGGGGTACCTCTTGTCCCAGGACATGGAACAAGCCCATGTCAAAATGACAAGACAAACAAACATAAGGAACAATCTCAACACCTTTTTTATTTACCATTGGTATAGCTTTTTATTATGAGGTGCATCACTGAAGGTTCACATAGCATGTAAGTAAATTTCCACCATGACATCATGGCTTAGATTAGCGGCCCAAGTATCGCTCTAGCCATTTATACAACTACTTAAACATACTAAATTTCCACATTTATTTGGCACCATGATAAGCATCCATAAAGAAAAGTACATGATATCAACTAGATATATTTAGTGCAATGTTGAAAGTTTGCCATGTGACAGCACATTTGGGCTAACTAGCAACCAAGACTCTTGTCAAATTCACAACTTCATAATTTTAATCACAATGGTTCATGTTTATTAAGTGCAATAATAAGATGTGAGAGCTATTTAACCAGATTTTTCACATAACAATCACTAACATAAGCATTTTAATTCATAGGTATAGATAACTCAAAGTAACATGATATACATAATCGGAATAGCATAAAGCTAATAGGTAGATATGGTGGACTCACTGGAAAAACTTTGGTTGAAGGTGTTGGAAACAAGTTTTTTACTTGTTGGGATTTTTGGGCTAGCAAAAGGGAGAAAGTTGACCAACTAAATGCATGCACAAGTGTCCATAGAACTACTCAATCCATGTTAAACCAAGTAAAGTAACATTCAGCATCAAAACATGAATATAATATAGCTCTTGATAAGACACTTGCAGACTGACACTCATTAAAAACATATGAATTATGCAACTATATGTAACTTTTTAAATCAACTCAAACATCCCTTTCCCAATCATTATAATAGCATCCAACTAAATTCAACCCAAACTTCCAGTAGCTCTCTCATATATAAATGATAGTGGTGGTCTCAAAACAAAAATCAAACCAAAACAAAAAACAAATAAAAGACGCTCCAAGTTCATGCGATAAAGTGCATTGATAGAAAAACAGAAGTTAGACATGTGCAAACCGAGAGTGTGTAGGTCCAGTGGGGTTTTCTTCACATCCCCAAGCTTATGGCTTTCACCATCCTTGGATAGCTCTTGGTGCATCTCCTCTAATCCCTGTGAAAAAACTTCAAAACACTGTTTCTCCCATTTCTTTTCTGTGGGGTGACATTAGTAGTGATAAACAAATGCATTACTTGCTACTTATAATCCTTAGACAAAAATTCATATGAATGTACAGAAATTTGTAATGTTGTATGCCTATTAATAAACTCAATTGTATCAACAAGATTCAAGTTAAAAGTTCAAAACATGCATCAAACAATATTGGACAGAATCTGTCCAGAAAACTGACAGCAGCAAAACGTATTTTTCTACCTGACTTACGCATGTATAAAAATTCTTAAACAATTCATTCATATAGAGGATGAAAAGTTGCAGTTACAGTAAAAATATCAGCTCATTCGGAGTTACAGAATAAGAATTAAAAATCAAACCGTGCACAGACTTGTGCTGGAATGAAATCTCCGCATGCAAAATAACAACTTTTTCATACCAAAATGGGTAACACTTGGCACTTTATTAAAAATTCTAGAAACTAAACTAAAAACTAAGTCTCTTGTTACAGCAAGAGGACACAAAGAAAATCAAAAATAAAAACAACCGGGTTGCCTCCCGTAAAGCGCTTTCTTTATAGCCATATAGCTAGGCTTCTTACTTGATACTTACTGTGGACGAAGCTCATGAGGGAGATTGAACTTTGGTATGTCCCTCTTCCTTGGGAAGTGTTCCATGCATTTTTTGTGTGGAAACTGAAACTTCACATTCCCTTCTTTTGAATCAATAATGGCACCTGTGGTACGAAGAAAAGGTCTTCCAAGAATAATAGGACTAGAGGTTTTATTCCCCATATCCATGATTAGAAAATCAACAGGTACAAATGTCATATGCAACTCTACCATAACATCACTTACTTTACCTAAAGCATGTTTAATAGAATCATCAGCAAGTGCAAGTTCAATAGAGCATTTTTCAAGATTCTTTAATTCAAGTACTTCATATAATTCTTTAGATAAAACAGAGACACTAGATCCTAGATCTAATATAGCATGATGTGTCTCTTTTCCAATAGTGACTAGTACTTTGGGAATCCATACATCCCCAAGCTTAGGTGGTATCATAGCCTCTTGGTTGTATCTAGCAATCTTTTCTTTTAACACATGATTAGCAATATAAGAACCAAAACCTGCTTGGTTGGCATTAGTAGAAGAATCACTTGCAAATTTTTGTAAGATAGATATTAATTCATGCAAGCTACAATTATCTAAGTCAAGTAGTGGTTCCTTGACTTCATTAAGCATTTTAACTTCTTCAACCTTTCTCTCTTTCATTACCATAATAGTTTCCTTAGCAATTCTCTCTTGCTCATGAATTTGCTCCCAAGATTTATTTATAACTTCTTGGCAATATTTAATTGTTTCCTCATGTTTTCGATCTATAATGATGTTCTTTAATGAGGAGACTTCCTTAGTGAGCTGATCTACCCTTTCAAACAAAGAGTCTTGTTTTTCAAACTTAGATATAAATTCCTTATTAAGCTCTTTTTTAGTAGATATAAATGACCTAATGGTGTTTTCCAAATCACTAGAAACTTTGCTACTAGTGGTATATTTGTTTGGCACATATGGGGGTTTATTATAGGAACTGTAATTTTTATTACCATACCCATTATTACCATAGTTTCTAATGAAGTTAACATCAACATTCTCAGGATTGTTACCAACTAGTTCTTGCAAAGGGGTATTTTCAATATTTTTTTTATTAATAAAAGTAAGAATAGTGTCCATTTTAGATGACAAATCATTTGTTTCTTCTATGGAGTTTACTTTCTTAGATGGATTAGGTGCTCTTTCAGTATTCCATTGACTATAGTTTTGCAAAACACTTTCTAAGTGAATGCAACCATTCTTTAGCTTTTCCTCTAAGTGAGAAAGGAAATAATTTCAGTTTTAGAATATCACTTTCCACATTTTTAAATTTTTGCATGTCACATATTTCAATAAAATCATGAAGATGCATAGAGGCATCCTCCATAGCACTACCGCCAAATTGTTCCCTAGTTATCAAGTTCAACAAACTAGGACTTACTTCATAGCTCTCAGCTGTTATCTCAGGTGTGGCAATGGGCCTAGCAATAAAATGATCATTTGGAGTGTTTGTGTAGTCACACAACTTAGTTCTTTCACCCATTTTAGCAGATTTTATGTGTTTTTTAATTTTTGATGCAAAACTGAAAATAAGATGACACCACGCAATGCAAACTGAATTATGCAATGCAACACAAAATGCAAAACTGAAAATAAAATATGCAAACCGAAATAACAATATGATATGCAAGACAAAAACAAAACAAAATAAAATGATTTGCAGGTAAAGGTAGATAAGATGATGCTCACTTAGGTGCAACCTCCCCAAGCTTAGGTGTTATCCCAAGTTGGTGATGAAGTTGACTTTGTTGTGAGGCACTCCTTGGATAAATCTTTACAGCAATGATTCCCCAGCAACGGCACCAGAAAAACGTGATGGCGGAGTTGACGGGGAGAGTCTTCTTATGTATCCTTAGTGCGTTCCCCAGCAACGGCGCCAGAAAAACGTCTTGACGGCCTTTAACTCAGCAACAGGACCAAAGAACACTTGATGGCAAGCAGAAAACGTTGTTGATGGTGAAGTTACCTGCGTTAAAAAACAATGGTTAGGTTGAGACTCCAAGTGCAGAGTGTATAGTATAGGAAAGACGGTTTTCCCCACAAGGGATGACTCGAGGGTTTATATCGAACTCTCGGGGAATCAGTAGTGAAAGGTTTATCTTCTTATCCTTCCCTTGAGAACCTGCAACAAAGTAAATTGTTTTGTGCCCTCAACCTCACCAAGTGGTTGTCAAGCACAAGGTGTGAGAATGATATCAAAATAAAACAAATGCAAAACAATAAGTAAATATACAATGGTGGTAAATAAATATGCAAGGATGGTGGAAACAATGATGGATGATATTTTTGGGGTTTTTATATGTGAATGCAAGAAGTAAAAGTGTTTTTGTATTTTCTGATTTTAAAATGGCTGAATGTAGATGATGCTTAAAAGTGGTTGGAAAGTTGTTTCTTATGATTAAAAATGGACCGGGGTTCATGGTTTCACATATGCACTCTCTCTTTAATGTTCTGGTGGATAATGGAACATAGGAATTGACATATGAGATTGCAACACAAAGTTTTATGACAAGTTACTAATTATATGGGCATCACGTCCTAACATAGAGATCTTTTGGTTATTAATCTCTCTTATACTCCACTAAGATGCGAACTAAATCATAACACCTTATTATTAAGATAAATCAGAGCATAGCTTTAATCTTTATGACATGAAGTGAAAATAAGAACATGCTAGATCTAGTCATGAGAAGTGGCAATGGTCAACCCACATCTCTGGTAGCATGGTATTTTAGTTTATCCCTAGTGAGGTAACAAAGTAAGGTTGGAATACCCAAGTGGATCGCGGAACTTCTCTCACTTTCACCGCACTAGCCACCCCCTCATTACTCCAACTAATGCACATGTTCCCCCACACATGCTCTCATAAACAAGCTTGATCAAAACAAGTAGACAAGAACGGGGTACATAATATGCATCTACTTTCATAACTGAAACAAAACAATTACAATCTTCAAACATATATTAACTCATAGAGAGATCCACCACATAGGAATTACATAGATGACCGTAATCATGTTCGGCAGCTCATACGGCGCTAATTAGTGAAGCTCTAGAGAGAGGAGAGATACATAAGTTACTTCCACAAACCCATAGTCCAGGGGTGGACTACTCCCTCTTCATCATGGAGATGGTGGAGACGTTGTTGGGGGAGATGGAGACCACGCCGGCAGCGCTCCGCCGGAGTTTTCCCCCTCCAATCTACAGGTCCAGGTCTCTGTTTCGGTGTTTCTCTGTTTACGGCCGCCTCCTCGCGAAACTCCTCGGGGGACTATTTTTATAGTCGGTTTTAGGTCAAGACGGAGTCGTGGGCGAAAAGATCGACGGCAACGGAGCCACGAGGCTCCAGAAGGTGGGCCCCACGCGGCCAAGGAATCTGGCCGCGTGGGCCACCCCCTTTTGGGCCTCAGGCCTCCGCTCGTTTGCTTCCTTCGCTCCCAAGTCTTCTTCCTTCATAAAACTGATGCTCGTAAATTTTCAAGTCATTTGGACGTCGTTTGGGTCCCTGAAACATCAAATTATAGAAAATAGGCTTTTTCTGCCAGTGCAGGGTTAATTCCAGAAAAATAGGAAAACTGTGAAATATTCCCAAAATCATTATAAAATCATGATATAACCCTTAGATGATGCAAATATGATTGAAATATGAGAATTATAATGCAAAGTTCATGTATGCATTTTACATGCATCACTCGGTAACAAGTATCTATCCCATGCATAATTTTCTAGTCTCGACCTTGTGTAGGTTGCTTCTTGGCATGAAAGCTTTTATGTGCAATTGTTGTGGTTTTTGCTTATTTCCTTCACTTGGTATATCTTTGTGATATTTGTGATGAAAGTTCAAAAACCATTTCTTCAATTGGTATTATTTCTTTGTGATACTTGTTGCCTATCTCAAAGCATCTTCACTATCTCTTGTTCCCTTAGTGATATGTGTGATGTCTTTGATATTTTTGAAAGTTCATTTATATACAATGAGATAAATTTGAGCTATGTGCTATGCTTTTAAACAATAATCTCGTTTGTATATTCATGACTTCCCTTTTGGACACCGTGGTCTCAACTTCATCGACCATCTCATATGTGCAAGTTTCTTTGTGGATGTATATTATCAATGCTTTGTCTACTTAGAAACCTATACATATTAGAGGGAACGAGATCCTCTGACGTTGTGGGAAAAACTGCAGAGGGACGTAGATGCGTGCCATCCATTCGATTTGCATCCGACGGCAGCAGCTCGAACCAGTGGAAACACAGAGAAAGAGAAGAACTCCCCGCTGAAACTCCCCTTCACTCGCCGTCGTCGTCCGCTCGCTGGCAAGCGCTGCTCCGCCTGCGTGACCTCCGCCACCACCACCGCCTTGGAAGCTCGCCGCGACGCAAAGCAGCACCAGACCCAGTGCACGGAGAAGCCTTGCCTAGCACGTCATGGCCGCACTCTGAACCAACGCTTGTGTCGTCCTGGTCACCGCCCTTGTCCTCCGTGCTGCGGCTGCCCTCGCGCATGCTGACTGCGTTCTTCAAGAGGAAGATGGCGAGTGAAGGTGCATGAGTTTGATTTCGTGGCTGCCGCGCTCATGCTCTGTTGCCGCGGTCGTTAACTGAATTTGGTGACCTTGATGACCACAACGCTACGCCTTAACCGCATGGCTGGCTTGTTGTTGAACAACTGATGTTACTCATTTTTTTAGAATCCAAACAATATGCGAAGCAAATTGGCCAGTTGCCTGACTGGACCACGAGCATGATCGACTGGACAAACTGAGTTATTGAGAACGACGACCAGGAGGACACGGACTGCTTCTCTTCCTCTTGGAGGACACGGCCGGGTGCGCCAGGGCAGCGGAAGCGCAGAGGTCGAGGGCCACAGAGGCGGCGGTGGCGGCGGAGGTCACGCAGGCGGAGCTGCGCTTGCTGGCGAGCGGACGGCGACAGCGAGTGAAGGGGAATTTCAGCGGGGAGTTCTTCTTTCTCTGTGTCTCCACTGGTTCGAGCTGCTGCCGTTGGATGCAAATCGAATGAACGACATGCATCTATGTCCCTCTGCAGTTTTTTCCACAACGTCAGAGGATCTCGTTCCTATGAGAGAGGTCACCTTTTAGTTGTATCCTATTTCTTTTGAGCTACCTTGATTTTTATCTATAATTCTTTGGTGGCTCCAAATTTGTTTCATGAGTGCCTATCTTAATTTTATTTGCATCTTTGCACACTCATGTATTTGTTGAGGATTTTTATTGGCTAAATGCTCTCACTAGCTTTTGGCATTTTCAATTGGTTTTAGTTTCCAATTGGTATCCTAAGCTTGTGAACATACTCCTTTAAAGATCTTCTTTTTATCTCGTTTGGGCCTATCTCTTGTTGAATTTTTGAAAATTGGTATCTCCTTATGGCTCAACCATATCTTTGGTGCAAGTGCTTTGATTTGCTTCTCCTTTATGCACACTTGCACTTGTTGCGGGTTCTATATGATTTTGGGGGAGTGAGGATTCCATATTTGTGCACTCCTCAACAGTGCATGAACATTGGGGAGCTTCTTCATTTTTATTTAGAACTCTCGTTTTGGATCGTTTCGATTGCTTTTCTTCTTTGTGGAGATGTTTAGAATGATTTTATCTTTTTGCAATCTTTGGATCCTCAATATAGTTTGATTTCCTCTAATTATTCGTCAATGGATATGTGCATTTGATTTCACTCATATCTTGAGAAATGCACACTTTTTGAGGAACTCATATTATATTGGCCTTCTAAATTCTTCTTCCCATTTCAGCAATCGATGCCAATGGGGGAGAAGTTTAGAGGGTTTAAGGGAATTTGGATTTTATGCTTTTGTTGCATTTGCCTTTAATGTGCTTGCATCCTTACTTGTTTGTCTTGCAAGTTTGCTTTATTCATTATATAAACCCTCTTAAAAAAGGATTATCATCAATTACCAAAATGGGAGAGATTGAAAGTGCATGGTTGCCCCCATGTGTGGTTTTGGTAATTAATGACAATCTCTATGGACTAATGTTTGTATTGAGCTACTTGTAGGTGTGTCCATATGCATTGCTTGATCTCCATTTGTTGGAGTCTAGGCTAAGGGAAGAAGAGTATGTGTTGATCAAGGCTAAGTGCGGGTTGATCAACACTCAAGTCCAAGTGAAGATATGCCGAAGAGGTGCCTCTCCCATATTGGTGTATGGGGGAGCAACATGTGAGTCTTCACCAAGCGAAGCGCAATCAAGAAAGGTGGTTCGCCTTGAGGAGATGAAGATCGTCTTCATCGACCTCAAGTGGATTAAGCGCAAGGCAAAGGTATGATCTTGATAGGCTTTCTAGTTACCGGTCTCATGTTGTTAGTTGAGAGATCGGGTTATAGAATAGATAGCCGTACTATCAAGAGGGGCTCTCGACCGAATATCTTGATTGTATCGTCGTAGAGAGCACAAACCTTTGCATCCTTACAATCATCTTTATTGGTTCTTATTTGGCTCTTATCATGGTGTGGTCTTTGTTCTTGTCGTGCTTGTCATGACAAGGCCAAGTTCACCGAAAACGGTTTTCATATGCGTCTCCGATTGCGTTTTCAGTATTGGAGATTTTGCCGGTACATCCTTGCGGAAGACTTCTCTCTTCCAATTCTTTGCAAAATCTCCATTGCTTGTTTGCTACATTTCCAAGGGTAGCATTTGTCGTCCTCTTTCCAACAAAATTGGTTTCACGTCATTTGGACTTCATTTGCAAAAGATATAACATTTCCGATTTGCAAATAAGAGTTTTTACCTTTCCCCATTTGTTTTTATAATATCTTGTTGGACTATGATGTTTCTCTGCATATTCTTGTAGTGCTCATTGTGACGATTCCAACGAGTCCAAGATTATCGGAAACGGAGTTCGTGGGTGAAAGTTATGGAGTTTCCCTCTCGGAGTTTTTATTAGACAGAAAATTTGAAAAAGAGAAAAAAAAGAGGTGTGCAGAACAGCCGGCCTGGCCGGGCCCGAGGCCGGCCTTTGGCCGGGAGGCTCGGGTGGGCCATCGGCCTCGCTGCTCTGCTTAGCCGGCCCAGGCCGAGGGCAGGCCGGCCGGCTTGGGCACCTGCCCGGCCCAGCGCGCGCCGAGGCCAGCCCAGGCCGGGTCAAAGGCCGGCTTCTCTGCTCTGCTGCGTCGCTACTCTCTTCGCTGGAATATTCCCGGCTGGGCTGCTACATTTTTTTCCCTTTTTCCTCTCCAACGACTCCATTTTGGAGCCCACTATAAAAGGGGCTTCTTCCCCATTTTTTCAGCCGAGCTCCTTTTCTCTCTCTCCTCCATTGTTGCACATCTTTGAGAGCTCGATTCCTCCACTTCCCTCTAATGATTCTTGCCCATTTTTAGGGAAATAAGAGAGGAGATCTAGATCCACTACTCCACCAAACAAAATCTCCTCTAAGTGAGGGGAACTCGTTGGATCTAGATTTTGGATTTCTTTGTGTTCCTTCTTTGTTCTTCCTCTTAAATCCCTCCATAGCATTAGGGCCACTTCTTTTAAACTTCTGCTTGTGTAGAAGCAGGATTTTAGATTGTGGTGGGAAAAAACTGTTGTGGGTAGAAACTATAGGGTACACTTTTGCATAAGCAGATTTAGCCTTCTAAAAAAATCAAAATTCTGACAACCGGGTCCCACTTGGCAGTGACTGAGGAACGGGTCCAATGTGTGAAGAGGGGATCGAGGAACAGCGGCCACAGGTGAGGAATCGGAAGAGGACGGCGGCAGCCGCAGCCGCGGCTGAGGAAGAGGATGGGCGGCGGCCGTGGCTGAGGAAGAGGAAGAGGACGGGCGGCGGCCGCTGCTGAGGAAGAGGATGGGCGGCGGCCGCGGATGAGGAAGAGGAAGAGGAGGGCGGCGGCCACGGCGAATCCAGACCAGCGCATCGGGGTGGAGTCCGTCGGCGACGGTGACGGAGGTCATCGGCGTCGAGGACGGAGGTCGTTGGCGTCGAGGGCGGAGGGCGTCGGGGCCGGGCCGGAGCAGGTCTCGACGACGAGGCCAGAGGCCCTCGACGACGGGGACGGAGCAGGACGACGACGAGCTCGAGCTGCGCACCGGGATCTGTCGGGGCGGAGCGGGACGACGACGAGCTCGATCTGGCCTGGACGCACCGGGATCTGGCGGAGGAGGGCGTCGGGGGCGGAGGATCCGGCCGGGACGCGCCGGGATCTGGCGGAAGAGGGCGTCAGGGGCGGAGGTGGCCGGCCTGTCCACCGACGACGGCGGGGTGGGGGTGGGGATCGGGCTCAGGGTGGGAGGTGCCGGGGTGGGGTGGAAAACGGTTCGTGAGAAACTCGGGAAACTGTCCAGAAACTGCCCCGGACCAGTTTCTGATTTCCTTCACATTTTCAGATTGTGGTGGAAATAAGCAGATTCCGCTTTGAAGACTTCTTTCTTGCTTTTGCGGTACCGAACCGGGAAACTGTCCGGAAGCTGTAAAAGAAGTGGCCCTTAGTCGCTTTGGTTGGATTTTGGGGAGAAGGATTTGACCACTTGGTGTGTTCTTGCCTTTTGCATTAGTTGCATTGGGTTGTGCTCTCCACGAAGATTCGTGGATTGAAGTTCGAGAAGCTTGTTACTCTTGGCTGCATTGTGTTTCCGAGAGCTTGTGCCTCTTGGGTGCATTGTGTATCCTAGACGGTTGGTGGTGCCGCGAAGTCTTCGAGTTGTGAAGCTTCAGGGAAGATTTGGGAGCCCCCGATTGAGTTATGGGTATGTGCCCCAAGATAATTGTAAAGGCTCCGGATTCCGACTTGAAGGATTCCGATAGTGGAAGGTGAACCGAACCCTTGGGTGCGGTTCATCGGAGAATAGGATGAGGCCTTTGTGGCATGTTGAGTAGGCCTCTTGTGGCGAGTTCACACCCCTCCAACGAGACGTACTCCCTTAACAAGAAGGAACTCGGGAATACATCCTCGTCTCCGCGTGCCTCGGTTATTTCTATACCCGATCTCTTTATTTATGCAATTTACATTGTGATAGCATTTGTGCTTGATGTTATATATATTCTATCACCTTGTTGTTATATTGCTTAGCATAAGTTGTTGGCGCACATAGGTGAACCTAGTATATTAGGTTGTTGGTTATTAATTTAAACACCTAGTTTTATTCCGTAATGATCAAGCCTTTAACCGGAAAAGTTTTAATCCCCCCCCCCCCCCCCCCCCACCCCACCACCACCACCACCCAGGCGACATCGATTGTAGGGGTGTAAACGGATAGGATAATTTCCACACCGAATCCTATTCCGAAACCGTTTTAAACAATCCATATCCGGTTTGAAGAAATCCGACGGATAAGGATATCCGATTCCGAATTTGACACCGGATACGGTATAGGATATGGTATGAAAAATAGCCCCAAATATGGATTATCCGAAAATTAAATAGGATTATCTGATGATTTTAATCCGAATAATCCGATTTTTCTACTGAAATATCTAACCTAATAGAATATAATTATTAGTTAGTGAGTTGTAATTCCGTCATTAAATAAAAACTCACTTATATAGTCATTGTTACGACTATGGAGTACAACTTGTTAGGCTATTAGCATATTGAACTATTATTTTTGGTTGTACGGTTTGCCGATGAATTTATACGCGTACATATCCGATTAAATTTTTTCCGCTCCGAATCCGCTTCGGTTCCGCACCCGAATCCGTGATATGATATATTCGACCCCGAATCCGCAACCGGTCATTATCCGCTCCGCTCCGAATCCGATGAAAAAAATATGGTATAGAATATGGTAACGACAAAATCCGATCCGATCCGATCCGTTTACATCCCTAATCGATTGTTCTTTCAGGAGGGAAATAAGAAGAAAGTGAAGCTCAAAAGGTTCGGGCAGAGAACATGAAAGAAGTCAATTTTCACATTGGTATGGTGTTCATGCGAGTCACTTAACTAGGAGCAATAAAAGAGTAAATTGTGAAGCAAAGAGTCCAGATACGCTACAAAAAGAATGGTTCCTGAGTAGAGGGTAAGGACATGTTGTGTTGGAGATTGTCCATGGTTTCAGTTTATTGCTTCTGACAGTAGGACGAAAGCCTGGGTGGTAAAGAAATATGTGGCAGAGCACATATGCTGGGAATATGAATTGAAGTAGTTCACAGCAGGTATCTAGCTCGCAAGGTATAAAAAGATCGAAGCCAAAAGTGGTCTGAGGACCTATTTATATTATTTATGACTTTTGAAAACTTTTTTTAACAGATCGGTGGACCTATTTTGGTAAAAGAAAAAAAACATTTATCAGGTGCTCAAGAAGAGCCTGCCTTGGAACACTCCGTCGCAGGCGCATTCTCAATGATCTGCTCCAAGCCAAGCACCTACACCGTGCCCCCGACACCGTCCACCTGACTTTCAGTAAATTGCAACAAAGAACATGTATTTATTGCAAAAACTGTTTAACACCACCTAGAAAGAACACTGCTTACTCGAGCACCGCATGGTTAATACTTCTTCTCTCAGTCAGATATTACAGTTTCACCAGACCATAACACTAAACTAATTGTGCGGCGTCCAGTAGACTGAAGGGGTGGCTTCCTTTTAATGGGAGGAAACACATTCCTGTATTTTGCCCGAGTACGGCCAGAATTCAGACAGCTACGCCGCACAGAAGATATCTACTAGCATCGCAAGCAAGATGGCGTGCACGCCGATCATTACCATGCCCCGAACACAAATGTCTGAATACAAGATTCCAGGGCCAGAATGTTACGCCCATGGACCCTGTTAATCAGACCCTGTTTACAAAATAATACTAAGCAACATTGCACAGACCAAGAATGTTGCAACGATTTCTCCCAGCTTGGATAGAATGGAATTCCAGGTTAACCAGGACTCTGAATGGATTTTGTTGAGCTGCTTACTCGGAATTTTTGCCATTAAAAATCAAACTCGTCGAGGTCATTGTAGGCTTCAGTACCACCACCATCACCGTAGCCATCCTTGTTGTAATCAGCATAGTCATAGCCCCCTTCAATTGTTTCACCGTCACCAGTGTCATGTGCGTATTCCCCATCAAAGCCCATGTCTCCTTTTTCATATGCCTCGCTATCTTCATATTTAGTCTGCTCGCAGTACGCATTTGGGCAGCAGGAAACATAGCGAAGTAGACAAGTCAATATGAGTAGCACTGTAATTCCATGCAAGAGTGATATAGCAAGCATGAATTGTACTCCCTCCGTTCCATATTACATGATTCTCAAATAGATGTATCTAGACATAAAATGCATCTAGATACATCTATTTGAAAGTCATCTAAAATGGAACGGAGGGAGTAAAATAAATAATCAATTAACGTCACAGAGGCAAAGAATCCATAAATTCAGTGACCATAAACAAAGAAAGCATACATTGTACAATCCACCAACTGCGTCCACATTGATTTTTGAGCCAAGTCCCTGCAAGAAACCACAGTATATATTAAATGTCAGTTTGGTTTAATGCTCGGTTTCATATGTAACACAATGTCCACAGGACAAACAATTTTTCGGGTGTCTATGGCTGAACAAAATGTTCAGTACCTTTCGTTTTAACATATTGTATGTTGCTTCTGCTGGTGTATCAGCAGGTGTCGAGTTCTTTGTGTCTTCGTTACGCCTCCGTTTCTACATTAAAAAAATGAATGGGTAATCATGAACTCAATCCAAAATAGTAAGCATACACAGGAGGTTTGTGTTACATTGTTCAGATTTCATACCTTCTCTCCAACGCCCACACCTCTAGCTGCCAATTCAGCTGCTAAAGCTTCCTTTGCAGCTTGTTCCTGTAAAGAAAGCAGCTGACAGTTACACCCTCTGGTCAGAATAAGAACAGCCTCATGTTGCTAGAGATACAATAACTACCTCTAGGTATTCTTTGTTCATTTCCTCCCAGATTATCTTTTTGTACTGTGTCTCTTCCTCGTTGTGAAGATACCCATCAACCTACAAAATTATTGGAGCATTAGAGATCCCAAATAACCTATCTGGACATCTTTCAGGCAAAAAGACTGCAACAAACTAGTCTGAAAAGTGTGTTCAGGAGATGTATGGATAAAGGTACCTCCACATCGTCAATATCAGAAAAAGTTTCTGGATCAGCATCAGCTTTACCGTTTTCACCTAAGGATGCCAAACAGCATTCAAAAGTTGATCAGCAACAGTCAACTTGACAATATGAACCCAAAAGGGGCCGGGTGAACTGAACTGGGATTCTATTGCATGTTACAGTGGTGACTAACAAACCTCCCACTTCAGGATCTTTTGAAGCTACATAATCCTTTACAATTTCCTCAGAACTAATTGTTGAAGATTTATCTCCAACTGAATCCTGCTTCAAAGAAGGCAAACTGAATTTCCAAAAAAGCAAATGCATATAGAGCACACAGACTGGATAATAACAGAAAGAGCTAATGCAGACAGTTCGGTAATATAAATAAATTTTATAGGTCCAAACAATTCATCAGAAGATACTGCAGCAGGGTGGTGCCAAACAGAATTAATTAATGAGTATATTTTTGTCTTCCACGTCCTTCGAGTACAGCATGGCTGATAGATTTAGGCTTTGCTATTGGCATATCCTGTGTCTGCCGGGTAAGTGGACTATTTGCTCGCATCCTGTGAGTTTTGTGTGACAACCTGCCCAAGCTGGAATTAGCCCGAAGTGCAGCCCACTAGTGGGTGCATGCATGCATAACCACAGTTGGGAGAATAGTCCCACGTTGCTTAGAGAATTAGAGCACCACCAACAAATAAGCCAAGGGTTCCAAGGTAACTAACCATGGTTTAACCATTTTGCATGAGTTGGGTTCGGAGAAATGCAAATGGTTAGTTGTATATTATATGGCAAACCCAAATGGGGTTAGGTCCAAGCCAGATTGGAACCTGGGCTGTTTGGCAAGTGGGAGGAGCTGGAGAAGAAGCAGGAGAGATGGGGGAGGTCACGTCGCCTAAGATCTACCTTGTCTTGCAAGAATCCGAAATCAGTGAAGTTTTCTTCTGCCCCAGCAAGAAAAAGAACACTGGTGAGGTTATCTTTGTCATGTATCCTGCACTAGCCAACCATCCCAAAAGTCTGAACTTATGGAAAGACTAGTGCAATTCACATATATTGTAACACCCCCTCTCACGTGTGACTCGGGGAGGGAGAGGCCACACGTGCAACCGGAAGAAAGCGACGGCGCGCAAGTCTCAGAGGTATGGCGCAAGACAGGCTCATACTTGGACACAAGGGGGGTTACCAGCAATTTTTAATAAATTGCGCAAATCAGGACTCGAACTCGAGACCTTGGGCTCTAATACCATGTCATGTATCCTGCACTAACCATCTACTCGGGGAGGGAGAGGCCACACGTGCAACCGGAAGAAAGCGACGGCGCGCAAGTCTCATATGTATGGCGTAAGATAGGCTCATACTTGGACACAAAGGGGCATTACGAGCAATTTTTAATAAATTGCATATGCCAGGACTCGAACTCGAGACCTCAAGCTCTGATACCATGTCATGTATCCTGCACTAGCCAACTATCCGAGAAGTCCGAACTGATGGAAAGACTAGTGCAATTCACATATACTGTAACAATCTTCTCACCTAAATCTAGTCCATCTCTGAAAGCATGGGCGGGGCTGCCACTCTTGGCCATGATGACATCATCAGTGACGTCTCAGATGAGTGAAGGCAAAGGCGGGTGCACTGTAGCACCTCTTGATTTATTGAGCAGATAGGATAAGAAGCATGAGATTGAGTATGTTCATGACAGGATTATTACCTTCGTAGGGCTCATGAAGCTATGTTCAACATCAGAATTATGTATCTCACAAACTGACTCTCCTAACATTGCCTCCTTCATTGCAGCAGCTTCCTCTGCTTTTTTAGCAGCGTCCAGTCTTTGTTTTTCAGCTCGTTGGAAAGCCGGAGGGTCAGCACCACCATCCAGTCCACCCGACAGTTTAGTAAACTGAACAATCAGGTTATGTGTCAATGGTGAATGAAGTATCAAAACCAATGCATTTCAAACATAGTGAATGTGTATTACTTTGTTGTAGCATTTCTCACAAAGCCCATGAGCAAAATGCTCACCACCTTTATCCTTATGCTTACAGAGGACTTCTCCAGATTTGGATGAAAATTTTGAAACAGGCTCTTCATCAGCCTTTGCCAAAAAGTCTTCAATCTAGCATAGGGGAATGCAGTGCTTATAAATATGTTGAATGTAAGAAGAAGTGAACACTAAATACATTTGGTCATTAATAAAAAAAACACCTGAATCTAATCTCAGGGGCCATTTTAATTTACAGTATAACATACAGATATACACAACAAAACATTTATATTGGCATGATATCCAAGGTCAAGACAAAAAAATAATGATATTAGATGGCAGAACACTGTAGAACAGATAAAATATTATAGCCTATACTTAGTTGTCTGAATGGCTAAATTGAAATTACGATTATTTGCTTTAGTGTCACACACAAAGTCTAATTCTTGTCACATGAGATACACCTCCCAGTCACAGCTGGATGATAACCACTTTGATATGCTTCAAGAATGGAGAGCTTAAGAACGACTACCAAGACATGGTGACGATCAAACAATTTGCACCAACTGATCACTGACCATTATAGTGTAGCAAAAAAATAAAATAACTATTTTGCTGAATTCCACTTCTCAGATACCTGATGCAGGCTAAGTAATATGCAGTTCTAGTACATGTTTACTGCAACTTGTAATTCTATTTGTTTCGGTATTTAGGGGTAGCCTAGCTTTACTTGTTTTTTCTGTAGAAGTTACATTTCTATCCAGCTTAGATATGTTTTTGTGTTTGTATTTTGTGGAACATGATTTTATATAAGAAGTGAGGCCTATAAGAAGTGAGACCTGAGTGGATAGTTCTTCACCAAAGGGCTGGGAAAAGTAACTAAAATCTAGTAAAGCTGAAGTCATTTGATGAACAGGCAGACCCATTTGATAATTTCAAGTAAAGCAGATACATACCGTCAAACTACCAGAATCCGTATTCTCAAACTCTATCAAGCGCTTAGTTAGCGTAGCCTCACATACATGCACAACAGCAACCTGACAAACATAACACATTTTATGTCAATTCATATTCAAGCCTACATTAAGCATCGGCTGTGCTGCATTTATAGAAGCAATGCTGATTAACACAAAAGAAAGTCATTTAGAATACAATTCTCAAATAAGTATATCTGTCCTGAACATCTGAGCTTACAATATTTGACTTGGTATAATTATACCCATGCGAAAGTGCAGCAATATATAATGCTGCACCACATAATCCACTTGGCTTCCTCCCAGTCTGCAACACGGGACAAACTATTATAACCTTACAAAGAAACCTTAAATAGAAAAGAAAACTAGAACGAAAGAAGATGCTAGCCTGCATCCAGTCTCGCTTCATGCTAGCTACGATGCGTAAAGCTGTGTCCGAGACAGCATTATCCCTTTTCCCAAGTAAACCTGGAGACAAACCCAATAAATTAAAACAAAAACATAAAGAAATAAAAACATGGTTCACTTTCTTGCTAAGAGGTGTGATTGTGCGTCGACTTCTGTAGTGTCAAGCTTCATGCACTAGCCAACGCGACTAAAAGTCCGAACTGATGGAAAGGGTTAGGTAATCCACATATACACTTCAACACCCCCTCTCATGTGTGATGGGGAAGACAAGTCAACACGTCTAAGACTCAAAGGTAGGCTCAAGAGGCCTTGTACGTGCACAGAGGAGCAACGGCAATTTTAGGATAAATTGCGCAAGCTACCATGTCAAGCTTCATACACTAGCCAACACAACCAAAAATCCGAACTGATGAAAGAGCTATAGTGCAATGCACATATACTGTAACACCCCCTCTCACGTGTGACTCGGAGAGGCCAACACGTGCAACCAGAGAAGAGCGACGGCGCGCGAGTCTCAGAGGTATGGCTCAAGAGGCCTATACGTGTCACTAGCTCTTATTTTACATAGCCTCTTTTGTCATTTATTATTTTTTTATAAATTGTGCAAGCCAGGAGTCCAACTCGAGACCCTGGGCTCTGATATCATGTCAAGCTTCATGCACTAGCCAATGCAACCAAAAGTCTGAACTAATGGAAAGGGCTAGGCAATCCACATATACACTTCAACATGTAGTACGGTTATGTGTTTACATACAAAACCATGCCTCATATGAGACCAAACATTGATCACACATTACTTTATAGCCTTTGTAGCCTATTAACAGCAGTTCTTCTGTCATTAGCGTGTCACTAGCTCTTATTTTACATAGCATTTTCTCTTTGCACTTTAAGATGTAATCAATCTCTTCTTTTCATGCAATGCCACATGCTAAATGCTACACCTGAACAAATAACTAAATGGACCAGTAAGCCATGCAATATTAAGTAGGAAATTCCAGATTTACCCCTCAACTATTCTTGAAATCTCTTTGGCACCTTCTAAACTCCAGTACCGTCTATCTCTTCTCCTAAACCCCTCTGGTTGTGCTCTAACATGGCGGTCACCAGGATACTCGTCAGCATAACCCCGTGTACTGGGCAATTGGCCCACACTTCAGTGACAACAATATTTCCTCTTACACAACTCGTCATCAGCCTGCACATCTCTTGCTTCCACCATCCAAAACAAGGTACCAACATGGTTTTTAAGGCACCACCAAGGACGCTTAGGCGGTAAGGCCCCTTGGCAGCGCCTTAGCCTTTTGCCCCCCTTACGCACTTAGGCGTCAAGGCGGGGGTTGATCGCCTTGCCGCCTTAAAAACCTTGGACACCACTGGCCCCGCCATCCCTCCATTAGACTCATGGTGGGTACGTCCGTACACAGTGGTATGGTTCCAAAGAGAAGATTGTGCAGCCATGACTCCGGAGATGAGAAGAGAGAAGGCCGGCTGGGGATTAGAACGCTACTAGTTTATTCACATTCCTTGGATAATCAATATGGGGTACATGGCAATTGCGTCCTTATTACATGGAAGACTCAACTTGACACCTAAGAATAGAATGACCAGAATTCCAACTCCCTAACAAATCATATATTTATCTTCCTAACTAAGCCAGTCTCTTTCCACACTAAACATATATCCTTACTAACTAAATAACATACTATTCTTATTCCCCTTTCACATGCAAATCCAACATCCCAAAACATGGGTAGATCTTGACAACACGAGAGTCACTGCACCCCTTCAATATGAAGCCAGCCAAATCATGAGGGTGCAGGGATGCAACAATAATCTAGTGAGGAGATTGGACTACTGGTACAAGGAAGGAAAAGGCAAGGGCAATGGTTCCAGCAGGCTTATTGTCCCCAGAAGAAGGGCCAGGAGATGAATATGAGAAAGGCTCATAGAACAAATAGAACAGCATGCAGCAAGATTCCACCTTTTAAAACAAGAGTTAAAGTTTAATTCAGTATCGATGAACACTATAATTTAGTCCAAAATACAAAAAACAAATAGGACAGCTACAATAAAAGGGGACTTCATTTTTAGCTGTTTTGATATGATTTGTCAAGTACTCAGCAAGATTATGTTGTTTGGAGTTAGAATTCAAACAAAAACCAGAATCAAAGAAACCAGACCAGTATTGGGGCGGTTACATTAAACTCGGGAGATAGGCAGGCTTACAAGAGACACAAAAATGGATCCATGTATAGAGCAGGAGTGCACAACCATTGAACAAAACAATCTCAACTAAATAAAAAGTATTCCCTCCATTTTTATATTCAAGGCCACTAAATTCTGTCTTCAATCGAACAATTTTAAGTTTGAACAAGTCTATAGAAAAAATATCAACATATACAATACCAGAAGAAAATTACGAAAACATATTTCATCATAAATCTAGTGATATTGATTTGGTAGTGCAGATGTTAATATTTTATCTATAAGCTTAATCAAACTTATAACCATTTGACTTAAGAAAAGATGAAGTGAACTTGTATATATAACTGGAGGGAGTACAATAGAATGTACGAATAACTTACGTTCTGTAAAACGATGGATGAAAAGGCTAGGATCTATAAGCTTCTGAACAATTGGATGTTCTGAGAGTAGCAAAACTTGGCAAAGCTGCAGAAAAACAGCACCTAGGACATAGCTGAAACAAAAAAATCTAGATGAGCCCTTCTGCTGAGGACAATAAGATAAAGGACAGAATGGTTCACTTACACACTTATCTTCAAATAGTCTGAGAAATCAATAAGAAGATAAGCCTTTTTACTTTGCCTGACAAGAAAAGTAATTCAACATGGATGTAAGTGCTAACCATATAGGTTACTGCAAGCAAGACGATGGAGGCCTTTGAGTTAAGGGAGCAGATTTCAATGAACCATGAAGAACATAAAAGGAAACAGGGAAATTTCTTTACGTTTTAATCACGGCAACAAATAATGAAATGTAAGCGTGTAGTGATAGTGCTTTCGACTGCAAATATAATAAGTCAATTTGCACACTGGCAGTGTTTACAGAGTCCAGTAAGTAGTAATACCAATCTAATGTGGTCAATGCAGATACCCTATCACTGGGCTACCAGAAGAACTCTGAAGTACAGGATCTAGGATAGCCCAATCTCAATAGTAGACCATTCCAAGAAGATATATATCTACGAGGAATGGGTTCTGCTTGCATGTCTATGGTCTGAAGAAGCTTGGTTGCATCATAGGTTCACATAGCTTAGGCACTTATCTCTGGTCGTATCGCCTGTTGTTTTACAAACTCACTGGGACAAAAGTTTCTGAAGATCAAGCATCTGATTTTCTAATTACAAACCATAGGGCATGGAAACAAAGTAAACCATAATATGGCAACCCTGTATTGTGACTTGGAAAACTCTACGATAAAAAAATATGTGCAGTTTTTCACCAGGAAATTAGATAAGGAGTTGCCGCATTGAAGCACTTGACTACAAATACACCAACGAATACTCCTAACCCCACCCAAAATGGAGGAGAACAAGGTCATGTGTGAATAAGGAATATGCAAATGGATAGAAAAGCTTACGACAAAGCAAGAGACTGATATTAATTAGGCGATGGCGTACCGGCAGGCAATGTAAAGGCAAGCAGCTGCAACATGAGTTGTTCGACGGCCCCTTGTAAAATTATTGTCAACAGCTAGCTACACTTCAACAAGATAAAATATCATTAACATAATTTACCATAGGTACTTTAGAGAAGACAGCTAATGAGTGACAAGAAAACTGCATACTGTATAAAATTTATGAGCCATATCAATGATAGTATCTCCACCACCAACATGTAAGCTGGTGACAATCTGCCAAATCTCGTCTCTCCCTAGAGAAATAAATCAGAAACTTAATTCACAAAGTTGGACGGAAGAGCAATAAAATGAAGGAATGCCCTAAAAAACATACCTTTCATTAAAGTTCTTTCGTGGGATAGGGAACTTCCACTCTCGATGCTGTTGAGAATGTTTCCAGCAAACCGGCTCTGTACACATCCAAGAAGATCAACCTGACAGACTACACGGCTAAATTAAGAGACTGAACAATAAGAAGCACAATAACAAGATCAACCTGCCCTTTATTGTCCTTCATAAAAGTAGGCTCATCAGTGTAAATCTCCTGATCAAGAACCTTCCCACACGTCCCACAACATCTGACCATGAAACAAGACAAGACACACATGAACAATTATTGAAGCTACTTAATAAAAATCTACTGGGCAAGAAGTAACAGACTGATCAATAAGACCATGTTCATTACCCATTACACCGCCTGACTTCGCATGCAATGAGAAGAACAAAGAAAGAACAGGAAAGGGGCTCTCACATGTATCCCTTGTCGGGATCCTTTACGAATGGGCAATCATCAGCACAGTGAGTACAGTAGACCATTGCTGAACAGAAGAAGTAGGATGATCCAACTACTGTCAGGCTTCAAACAAGAGGAATACAAGTAATGGTCTTCAACCTTCAAAACAATAAAGAAAATACAAGAGGAATACTATTCAGATTGGGAAGTAGATACAACTATGGGAATAGCACACTAGGATTCGCATTTTTTTTCTTTTTCTGCCAAGTTCCAATCCAACAACGCATTAGAAGTAAAAGCATTACAGCTAGCATGTGAGGGCGACCTACTTATTCCCTGTGTGCACTTACTCTGGAGGCCGAACAGGGGAGCGCTCTGCAGCCGTTAGGCGTCAGGAGGACTGCGGGGGCCGAACGAGTCGTTGGTGGAGAGGCTAGGCGGCGGCGCAGTAGGTGGAGGGCGGCGTCAGGGGAGGGCAGGGCGGCGGCGCTGTATGGATCGACGGCAGCGCTGCTCAAGGTGAGGGGCGCGGCGGAACTCGAGGCAGGGAGGAGGGGCTGCGGGGCAGCACGGAAATGTGGAGAGAGGAAGAAGCGGCCGCCTGGCCTGGCCGGGGAGGGGAACGAGGAAGCGCGGAGCGGTGGATGGAGAGACAACAGCGAGGGTTCTTCGAGGTTTCGACCAGAGCAGAGCTTTTCTTCTCTCTTTTTTTTTCTTTTTTTCAGTCTGTCTTGTACTACTGCATACAGCATATATTGTACGTATAACAGTTAAGAATCACCTAAGACCAACTGTTCTCCCACTGGTTTATTTTGAAAGATAATCCTTCTCAAGAAATGTACGGTTGTTAGCGACCAACAAGTTGGCCCTCAGTACGATTGGAGAAGCTATATCTCACAGTGTTTGTGGCACAAAAGGATAACAGTAAATCGATAATGTCGTAATCGCGGAAATTCGTTTCGAAACTTGGGAGCTCCCACTACTCACTACTCGGAAAAACATTTTAAAAATGCAAAAAATTCCGAACAAAAATATGGCGCGTACATCTCGACGTTCTATGTGCGGACAACGAGTTTCGCGAAAAAACAATATTTTTTGCTACCTGTGTAAAAAAGATTAAAAAAATGTCTTGTGAAAAGCCTATTATTAGCGTCAAAATTTGTTTTTTACATACGACATAAGAAATGTCAGTTCTCCGTGAAACGAATCCGTGAGCATATAGAATGTCGAGACGCACGGACGGAACTTTTTGTCCTTTTTTTGAAGTTTCAAAATTTTCTTAAATTGTATTTTAAAAACCGGGAGCATTTGCTCCTGGGAGCCAAATCTCCACCCCCTCGTAATCGACCTTACTATGTCTAATAGGGTTCGGTTACGCCTTTCTGAAATGTCATTTCTTTGTGGAGTTCCAGTTGGTATAAGTTGTGGAGCAATTTTACAATTACTCACATGCTTGCCAAACTCATAACTCAGATACTCCCCCCCCCCCCCCCCCAACAACAATCTGATCGTAAGAATTTAATCTTTTTTTAAGATGATTTTTTTACCTCATTTTGAAACTCTTTAAACTTTTGCTCTTTTTTTTGAACCTTCTAACAGTAGGAAAGGCTCCTACTGCTTTTTCATACTCCCTCCGATCCATAAAAAGTATCGCTCATTTTGTACTAAGTTAGTACAATCTTTATACTAAATGGGCGACACTTTTTATGGATCGGAGAGAGTATTAAAGACCACAAAAAGGGTCAAATATAGTTACATATTTACATGGAGGAAACAAGCAACCAAAAAAGGATATCAAAGGCTATCAAAAAAGGTTTTGATAAAATGGTGCTTGTCCTCTCTGGTTCTATGCACCGGAAGAGAGACTCCATTGAATCTATCTATCCGTGATCTCAACTCAAGAGCTACCCCATTGAAGTAAAAGTTGTTTCTCTCCTTCCAAATATTTCAGGCCGTAATAGTAAACACATCCATGAACACGATTTTCCTCCAGGAGTTCCTAGAATGAGTTAACAGTCTATTGGCCATCAAGTCACTGGAGATTGGGATGCTGATACGTCTCCGATGTATCTATAATTTTTTATGTTCCATGTTTGATTATATATCAGTCCCACATGTTTTTATAATGTTTTATATCATTTTGGCATGATTTATGGAACTAACCTATTAACAAGATGCCCAGTGTCAGTTCCTGTTTTCTGCTATCTTTTTGTTTCAGAAAAGTTGTTCTGTGAAGTTTCTCGGAATGCGCTGACAAATTTATGGGATTTATTTCCAAACTGAAACGAAGACAGAGCCAGAAGGACGTCCGGAGGGGGAGGCCAGAGCCTCCAGACAGCCCCCAGGCGCGGCCCCACCCTAGGCCGTGCCTGGCCCCACCTGGGCGACTCCTTCGCCTCCTCGAGTTGCCTCTTCGCCTATAAATTAGTCTTCGACCCGAAAACCCTAAGAACCCGATCATATTTTCCAGAAGACGTCCGAGGCCGCCGCCATCGCCAATCCTAGTTCGGGAGGGTTCTGCAGCTCTTCCCGGCACCCTGTCGGAGAGGGGAATCGACACCGGAGGCATCTACACCACCATGCCTGCCTCTGGAGTGATGCGTGAGTAGTCCACCACGGGACTACAGGTCCATAGCAGTAGCTAGATGGTTGTCTCTTCTCCTTGTACTCCATTGTTTAGATCTTGTGAGCTGACTATCATGATCAAGATCATATTATCTGTAACTGCTACATGATTGTGTTTGCATGGATCCGATGAATTGTGAAAGTCATTACTTTTGTTCATCTACTAGCAAACATGCCCGTGCGTTGCTACGGGAGAGAAAAATTTGCGGTTCATGATTTTTAAACCCAGTCTTGCACATAATTATAAGCATGTATCAAGGACTTAACAAAAGCCGATGTCGGGATTATGGATCCTTCATGGTATGTCTAAAACTGTAAGTTCCAATATTTTTTTGTAAAAAAATGCTTATGTAGGAATTATGGACAAGGCAAAATGGGTCTGGTCGAGTCGATGTTTGTCTAGTAAGGGGGCGACAACCATCGCGTTTTTGGGGAACTACTTTCTCTTCCACTTGGCTCCGGAGCCACCAAAGTATCTAGTTTTTGTGTAGATGATCGCCACGGCATTGCCCATACGACCTCAGTGATGACGGAGCAACTACACCCGAGTGACACACTTCTGGTAGGAATTTGCAAATCACCTACTGTTTACTGGTTTAGCATAGTTCTCTACTTATTTGCATCACAACTTAAAAATTTGCCACAGCAGCTTTTTTCACATTTACGATTCAATAATAGGCCGTTTGCTCACCAACTTCTCTCCTTTGCACATCCACCTTGCCGGCCTCCTGGTGGCCGACTTCGGCCACAACCCCACAAGAACTTAATAGTACAATTTGTCATGCCAAATCTGAATACTTGATAAATTAAAAAAATATATAATGGAAACGAATTGTGTTAGTGATCTACTAAAGCTGCAAACGTAATCCAACACTAACTTTTTTCTAAAACCAATATCTGTTTGACTGTAATTCTAAGGAATGGGCGTACTCACTCAAATAATGTACTGCGTTTCTCTGCCTTATCTCCCGTTAGAAACAGCCTGAAGTGTTTTTGTTGACATCACCCCTATTCCATGGTAATTAGCTGAGCTGTACGCTGAGTAAGCTTAATGGTACAAAGAGAATTCCAAAGCTGTAGTCACACACAAGGCTATATCGGACAGCTGCATATAGACGATGTTTGTTTTCTTTGCAGATGCAGTCTGCTGCGCATCTGCACTGCATCTCGGCTACGTGGCTAGCTCCATAATAAAGCAGGTCAGCAGTAGTGAGCTCGATCTGCTCCAGCTTTGAAGTCCATGACAATGACCATGCATCATGTCCGCCTCCAAGAGTTGAGCGTCCCCCAACTCCCCAAGTGAGCCAGTCACGCGAGCGTCCTTAGATGGCACCACCCGGAACAAGCACGACACCAGCAGGAGCTCGCTGATACACGTTGCAGGGGTGGGACTTCCGCGAGGGTCTCCCCCAGCTGCCGCCAGCGACGACATGGCTGGCCTCCTACTCCAGTGCAGAACTTGCATCCGCAAGATGAGCAGAAGGGCCACCAAGTCGATCCGGCGGCGCTTTGATCAAAGAAAGTACTTGACACCAGCCGCACGCTCCGCCTCCTCCGAGTCCGTCGCAGCTGGATCGCCAGTCACGACAAGGGATCCATACCCATCACCCGCCACGTGTCTGATGACGGGAAGCGCGACCCAGAGGGCGCGCTTGACAGCGGGGCCGAGCGGGAGGCCGGCCGGCCACCTTGAGCGCTTCGTGTAGCACAGGCCAGAGTTCAGTGACGGGGAGTCCGTACGGACACAATCCTCCTCGAGCGGCGTGGTAGCGCGAGTTTGAGGGTGGCGAGGAGGCCGCGACGGAGCATGACATAGGGTAGCCGCACCTGAAGACGGAGCCGTCCACCTCACAGGCTCGAAGGACCAGCTTCACTCGGATCGGAACCTCCAGCTCCGCCTCGATAGGGACTGCATCCCGAAGACGACGCCTACTGCCATGAAATTTTGAGGTCGAGATTCAGTCACAGATTTGTTGTCCTAGCTTCCTCTCAGCGCCGCCCTCCCGCCCGCCACGCTGCCGTTATGCTTGACCACCTCGGCGACACCTCAAGTGCTGCCGCTTTTTTCTGGATCGATTCAGGATCTGTCTACGAAGATTGTGGTAATCGTGTTTGGACGGTGTATATATATGAGAGAGCAATAGGTGGGATCATGTAGTACGTTAGGATTCAGGTTCCGCTATTGTACGGATGAAAACGGAAAAAAGTAGCGACGGAAGAAAACGGACGAACGAAACGACTTACGAACCAAACCAATGACAGACGAAAATCTGGAGAAAGAAATCTTACTGCCTTTATTATTAGAAAAAAAATAAACGTAACGTAGGGCCCAACAGTTTTTGTTCGGATCGGACTCTGCTCCGATTAAGGTTTGACGTACGAAGCTGCCGGGCGACGTACATAAACGACGCGGACGGATGTCTAAACGTTTTCTAACTTATGAGTGGCATTGGTGGGTAATTATTTATAACTTTAGTGGCAATTTTAATGACGTACCAAACCAAACCGCGGAAGCCTTATTGCTTTTATTATTACTAACAAATATGCCCGTGCGTTGCAACGGGATAGAAAAAAATTACCTCACAAAAATACAAGTGAGTGACTAATAGATCATGTTTCCAAGCTTATTTGTTGTATATGAATCTTTTTTAACATATTGTTTTGCTTACTTGTTTCGAAACCAATCATTACCGATGCAGTCGGACACATTTTTCAGTCTTCATGAAAGTGTATATTGCATTCGTGAACCTTCTACTATTAACAATATGATGACTGCTTGCAATTTGTTCACGTGGACCAAAGAATTTCTCATAATCAAGTGGGCCCTCAATTGACCATTCGTATTTTTAGTCAAATTTTATGAAGTGTGCACAAGAAGTAGAGATTTCTCATGTTTCGGTAGACAAATCATACTTCCTAGATGACGTCGAAAGAAGACAAATTTCCAGTTCCTTGAGTTCTCAAGCAAGCATTAAAGGACATAAACTCTTAAGTTTTCATGCAGTTGGCAAGAATGTTCAGGAAATCCAAATATAGTGGAATACTCAGGGACATGATGTTTTGGCTCACGGGTGTAGATGAACCCGTTGTGTAAAATATATTTTTAACGCATTTTAAAAAGTCAAAAAATTCAAACAAAAATTTTGGGTGTTCATACGAAAAATGTCTATCCTTGCAAAGAAGTTTTGCATCGAGAAGACATTTTGTGTGGCCGGTATAGAAAAGACAAAAAAATGTTACGTACAAAGTCATTTTGGAACGCCAGCGATTCGTCTTTTTTACACCGGCCACAAAGAATGTCTTTTCATCCCGATATTTTTTGTACGAACATAGAATCTTCATATTACATCCGAAATTTTTATTTAGATTTTTTTGATATTTTAAAATTCATTTTTTGGGTAGTGGTGTAGATGCACCTATGTGCCGAAGTGGATTTCCCAATACTCAGGATCTATGAATCCTTTCTGTTGCATACATACAGTTGCAACCGTAAACTGCAGACAATTAAGCTATAAGTCCATAATCTGATTGGTTCAAGGACTTAACAGGCATTATGCAGTGTGCCTTGTGGATATGTACAGCCGCACAGGAACTGGCCAAGAAGACTCGAGATGCAGCGGGGCAGGGCATCCATTACACGCTAATTTCACTATACTAAATATACATATGCTCATGTCAAAGATGGTCTTGATGTTCATGTCGTAGACGCCCAAGCTAGCTCGGTCATCGCCGATCCCCAAGCGCAGCGTCTTGCCGGCGAAGTAGATGCGTCCCCTCGCATGCTGCCACCGTAGCGACACGCCATCTGTAGGGCACTCAAGCCGTCCGTGCCGAAGAACATTGCCTCGTTGTCCGCCAGGCTCGCCACCTCGGACCACCGTCCACCGGTGTCGCCAAAGTCCTCAGCCTGAACACGTTGAAGCTCCCGCCGCGTTGTCTGCCGTCGAACAGCAGTAGCCTGACGCCTACCTCTCGGCCATGTAACAAACACCTTGATTAGAGCAGTCCACTTGATTCGATCGCCTTGCCCTGAGCAGCGCCAACACCAGCCGTCTGCCCTCCCACAGCGGCCACCGCTCTGACGCTGACCTTCTCCTTGCTCTTAGGCCAAATTGTGACAGTCGTTGGATGCCTCGGGTGGCCTGCCCTCATGGAGGACGACCTGGATCTCTATTTCGAAGTATCGCCAGGGAATCGACTCGAGGGATGCAGGATAGCCTGGGGAGTGGTGATTTCACTTGGGGACGGGGTGCGGCGACTGCAAGCCAGAGCGTGGCAGTGCGTACGGAGCAGGCCGGCGACGACGAGCCATAGCGGGGCACCGCACGGAGCAGGTGGCGGCAACTGTGGCGGTGAGCGCAATGGTCACGACGGCGGGCACAAACGACGGACGGACGAACCAGTAACCCGGCACAAACGTTTGGACTGAATCGTTTTTACGACTTATGGGTGGCATAAGTGGGTAATTATATACAACTTTAGGGGCAATTTTAATGACGTACCAAACCAAACCGTGGAAGTCTTATTACTTTTATTATTAGGTATAGATGTGTTATGTTTTATCTATGATCTTGCATGCTCTCCGATGCTAGTGGATGCTTTGGCCAAGTAATTATTAGTATTGTATGAGGGAGTATTTATGCTAGATAGTGGGTTCATGCCTCTCTTTGTCTGAGCTCGGGTTGACAGAAATGATTAAGACTAGAGATGTGTTGTTGCCACTAGGGAGAAAACAGCGGTGTGATTTCCTTATGTTATTTACATTGCTTACATTATGCACTTTGCTTATTGCAATGATCTGTTGCTTGCAACTTAATACTTTTGGGTGACATGCTGGATAGCGATCCCGGGGTGGATTATTAGTCATAGATGCAGTTGGATAACGGTCTATGTATTTTGACGTAATGCCCATATTAGATGAAACAGTGAACTATATTGTTTTACGATAGCATTGCTGTGCGTCCACAATTCTGTCAATTGCCATGCTGTGATTTGTTTACCCATGATGTATATCTTTTGGAGAGACACCGCTAGTGATCTGTGGACCCCCGTCCTATTTTCCTATATTGTTTACAACCGTTTTAATAGCTTTTCGTCATCATCTGCTCGTTGCTCGTATTTCAATCTCATCATATTTTACATCTGCACAATTAATCCTTTGTGTTCGGCAAGCCGGAGAGATTGACAACCTCTCTATTTTGTTGGGGCAAAGTACTTGTTTGTGATTGTGTGCAGGTCCACGTCAATTGTCGTAAATGGCGTCGTTGACACCTCGCTAAGCCTTTTATAAGTCCTACTGGATTCGATAACCTTGGTTTTGTAATCAAGGGAAACTGCTGATTTACTGCATCATACCTTCCTCTTGGGGTTCCCCAGCGAACGTGTGATCCACGTCATTGATAATCCACAAGTATAGGGGATCTATCATAGTACTTTCGATAAGTAAGAGTGTCGAACCCAACGAGGAGCAGAAGGTGTTGACAAGTAGATTTCAGCAAGGTTTTACTGCAAGCACTAAAAGAGAAATATTTTTGGAGTTTTGATATAAAGAACAAATAAAGAACGAGTAAATAAAAGAGTGCTACAATAGTTGCAGCAAATAGCCCAATCCTTTTAAGCTCAAAGGATAAGCCGGTTGTTTTACTTATGATGATTAAAACGATCTCGAGGACACATGGGAATCTCCGCCTAGCCAGTTTCATTGCATGCAGGTGATTAATCTTGAACGTTTTGATAAAGTGCTGTGTGGGTGGACCTATGCTAATGCACCGCCCTTACTTGGACAAATACATACTTGTGATTAAACCCCTTGCAAGCATCCTCAACTATAAGAAAGTAATTAAGATAAAAACCTAACCACAGCCTTAAACTCTGAGACCCTACACTCCCTAGTGCACTAGTTCGCGAATTGGGGTTTAGGTTTCCGTCACTCCTGCAACCCTACCATAAGCAAACTAAATACACTATGCATTCCCTAGGCCCTTTGAAAGGTGAAGTATCATGTAGTCGACGTTCACATGATACCACTAGAGGAAATAGCAACACAACATAAATTAAACCATTAAATATTACTCAACATTATGCAATTACTAGCAGCTAGGCTCTCCCCATGTCCTGGAGAACCAAACAAACTACTCACAATACATCATATAGATCATGATCAGAGGTGATATGAATAAGGGTAACAATCTTATTGTAATGATAATTCATCGATAAAACTCTCAAACATCAACTACAAATGGTAATCAACGCCCGGGATACGATTCCGATGAACTAATAACAACACAATGACAATTGTTACAGCGAGATGAGATGGGATGGAGGCGGCAATGATGGTGCTGATGGTGGAGATGATGTTGATGATGATCCTGATGATGCCCGGTGTGTTGGTGATGACGGTGACGGCGATTGCCCCCCTCCGGGAGGGAAATTCCCTAGCAGATTTCTCCCTGTCAGAGCTCTTCTTCTCTCTGTCTAGTTTCTGCCTCGTGGAGGCGGCGGAAAAATTATTGGTCGATCCCCCCAACGTTTTTAGGTCAATGGGAGGTAATACGCCCAAGGGGAGCCGGAGGGGGGCCACAAGGACCAAGGGCGGGTCCCACCCGCGACCAAGGGTGGGCCCGCGGTAGGGGGCCACCCCTGCCCCCTGGAGCTCCTATCCGTACCCCCTTCCGGCTCCGTGACTTATTCTTCAAAATATTGACCTCCTAATTTTCCTGGAATTTTTTGAGCTTCCGACGTCAGGTATCTTGACAGGTACTTTTCCGGCTGATTTCCGGCTCCGGCAGATGCATCCCCAATAATTGCCAAACATGCAAAATAAGATAAAATAACATAAGTATTGCATCATATTATGAAATATATCTATGAATAAAGATAAATTATGATGTAAAATAGTGATGCAAAATGGACGTATCAGTCATCAGAAGCGAATTCTGTCCCATCATTCCTTACTGAAATTGCAGTGAAAAAACAGGTACTCCATAGTTTCTTCCACTTGACCATTGCACATTGAGCAGTCAAAGTTGTTGCCAATATTAAAGTGCCTCCTCTTTAGCATATTCCTTGTATTGAGTCTATCAGATAGCAGTAACCAACAAATTAAAGAATTTAATTTTCGGCACACATTTGGCTTTCCAGAGCCAATTGAAGGCAATGTGGGGAGTTATTTCTCTGAAGCAGAATTTGTAGCATTGCCTTGCTGCATATTTTTCAGCTCCCAGACATATGTCCATTGATCATGAGAGGCAGCATTAAGGACAATATCAGCAGTGGCCACTTGAATCAATCTAATATCTTGTAAAGCTTGAGGAGATAGAGTCAACGCAAAATTGGCAGCACAGGTATTGGCTGAGAGAAAATCACTAGTTGAGATATCTTCATTCAGTGAATATGAAAAGGCTCTGGGAAACAAATCAGAGGCTACTGCATCTCCCCATGAATCTTTCCAAAATAAAATGGAATTGCCGGACACTACCTTGCATGTGGAAATACCCCTATAAATTGTCGACAATTTACACACTTCCTTCCATCAGAAAGAGCCACACGCATCCACATCATGTGGAACTTTATTATTGTAATGCGCTTGCCATACTAAGTGCACCCATGGAGTGTCAGTCTTGTTGTAAAATTTGTCTAGATATTTTAGCAATAAGGCTTCATTCTGAACTCGCAGGTTGAGCACACCCATTCCTCCTTTGTCCTTGGTTCTACAGAATTTATCCCAGACAATGAGAGGGTTACAATGATCTCCATCTCCTGCTTTCTTATTCCATAAGCAATGTCTCCTAATCTTATCAATATGTTCCAATATTTTTGGAGGCAATTTTATAGCACACATGGTAAAGGTGGCAATAGAAGTGAGTAGAGAGTTAATGACTGACACTCTTCCACTATAACACATCATCATGAAATTGGCTGTCATGCTCCTCTCTATCATGTCAACCAGGGTCATAAGATCCTGGATGGTTGGCTTAGTTGTTCCAAGAGGCAAACCAAGATATGTAAATGGCATTTTCCCAATATCACAGCCCAAGAGAGAGGCAATGTTTGTGGTTGTATGATCAGAAATATTAATAGGGATCATGACTGACTTATGGTAGTTGATGTGCAGACCTGTAGACTAAGCATAGGTATCCAGAATATCTTTCATGGCTGCTACCTAATTTGGACATGCAGGCATAATGATAATAGTATCATCAGCATACTGGACAACTGGAAAATCCATCCCAAAGTCAGGGGAAAAGGGTGCCTTCAAAGTTTCTTTCAGAAAAGCTTTGTTAATGGCTACTTGTGAGACAAAAACAAAGTAAAGTGATTGGGCATGCGAGACTCCCCTTGCTGCAGCTCCAAAGTCCCCGGCAATGGCGCCAGAAAACTGCTTGATGATTACTGGCAGAGTTGGGTGGTGCCCCAAGCGAAGGCGTGGATGTAGCAAGTAGCAGTTTTCCTCAGTGAAGAACCAAGGTTTAATCGAACTAGTAGGACTTTGAAATCAACAACGAGGTGAACATCGACGGTCTCTGGTGCTTAACCATGACGAACATGGACCTGCACACACTCAAACAACTACTTTGCCCCAACGGCAGGAAGGTTGTCAATCTTCCCCGTCTACTGAAAACAAAGCGGTTAAACGTATAGTGTAGTGAAATGATTTATGAAAACAGACCAGCGAGCAAATGATGATGGAAAGCAAGTAAAATAGGTTGTAAACAATGTAAAAAGATAAACCGGGGCCATGGATTCACTAGCGGTGTCTCTCCAATAAATAAAATACTCATATGAAGGGTAAACAAATTACAGCTGGGCAATTGACAGAATTATGACACAAACTTAATCTAGCCATATCAAAGTGTTCATGGTAATATTCATGTAGGCATCACAACAAGGAACAAAGACCGCCATCCGACTGGATCTTTGTCTAAAAAGTCCACCTAGGGATCGCTATCCAGCATGTCACCCATCGGTATTAAGTTGCAAGCAACAGACAATTGCATTAAGTAAAGTGTATGATGTAAGCAACATTTATAATCACGTAGACATAAACATTGCTGTTTTACCCTTAGTCGCAACAGCACACCCTCGTCCTTAGACGTTTTTGTCACTCGTGCCCAGGCATAAAAGGGGGCATGAACCAACTATCTAGCATAAATACTCCCTCTTGGAGACACACGCAATTACTTGGCCAAAGCAACTACACACATCGGAGACAATGCAAAAGCATAAATTAACATATAAGAATCATGCACAATCTGATCATAACTTCATGATCCATCGGATCCCAACAAACACATCACATAGCATTACAAATAGTCGATCTTGATCATTTAGGTCAGCTCACAAGACCATAAACATGAAGCACAAGGGAGAGAGACAACCATCTAGCTACTGCCATGGACCCGTAGTCCAAGGTGGAACTACTCACACTTCATCCCGGTGGAAGGCATGGCGATGTAGAGCCCTCCGGGATCGATCTCCCCTCCGGCAGCGTGCCGGGAGCAGCTTCAGAATCTCCTCGAACTAGGGTTCGGGGTGGCGGCGGTGTCGGGTCGTGTTTCTGGAAAATAGTCGTCGCCCCGATGATTTTAGGTCAAAGGGGTTTTTATAGGCGTCGGAGGGGGCCGAGGCGGCGCCCGAGGGGCAGGGCGGGTCCCACTCGCGGGTGCTGTTGTGGCCGTGGCGACAGCCCGCCCCTGGCCCCTGGCTGGCCCCCTAGGTTGCCCTTCGGTCTCCGGCTTCCTTTCGTCGAATAAAAAATCCTTGTAAATTATTATCCAATTCCGAGAATATTTCCTTAAGAAACTTTTTTGAAATAGAAAACAGCAAAAACAGGGAACTGGCACTGGGCATCTTGCCAATAGATTAGTTCGACAAAAAGCCTAAAAATGATGTAATTGGGTAAGGAAAACATGTAACAATGACATATAAGTAGCATGGAACAATAAAAAATTATAGATACGTTTGACACGTATCAATATCCCCAAGCTTAACTCCTACTCGTCCTCGAGTAGATAAGTGATAAACATAAAATAATTTTTGATGATACATGCTACTAGCATAACCTTGATCAAACAGAATGTAAAGCTTATGATATGAATAAAGTTATCCAAAACAATTGTCTATATTTGATAATCAAGCAAATAATGAATAAATAAGTTGCATCATTCAAGTAAAAACCTTTGATGAATAATACTTTGGAGACATGAAAGTGTAAAGATTAATCATAACATGAAAGTCTTCAAGATAATATCTTCTTGTCAAAAGTGTTTGAAGTCAACACAAAGGAAGATGCAAGTTTCAGCATTGCTTCAACTTTCAACATGCTTATCTTATAGATAAAGTCAACATAAAAATCATGATTAAACAAATAGATGCAATATAATCAACTGCACCCAGAGTCAGTGTTGCAAGCTTGCTTTGAGTAGATAGAAAGAAGAGGAAAACTGACTCAACATAAAGTAAAAGAAAGGCCCTTCGCAGAGGGAAGCAGGGATTATTTATGTGCTAGAGCTTTTTATTTTATTAAACAGAAGTAAAATGATTTTGAGATATGCATGCTTTCATCAACGAATCCACAACAAAGAATCCGTTAGTCCCCCGTACCAAGCAAGGCTTTTAGACTTGTGAGAGTGGCTGGTAATTAGAGGAATGATATCAATCCTCGTTCTCCTTTGTTTTACCACTTACTAATGTTTGACTGATTTCTCAGGTTTGCACTGTGCGGAGGAGAATGGTGGGTTATATTTATATTTTGAATGAGACATGGAGTCTCTTGCCAGCTCTCGGCAAATTCAAGTGAGCATGTATTCCATGCTAGCCGGGTGAAAGGGAGGAAATGACCTTGCTTAACACATGATATCACAAACCTCCTCACTACTTCCTCATGAGTTTAAAAACAGGGGCACAAATTGGAGTACTTTGAAGTTTTAAAGGTAGCACATGAAAAATTTACTTGGAATGGCACGAAATACCATGTATAGGTAGGTATGGTGGACACTGTTGGAAAGATATTTGGCTCAAGGAGTTTGGATGCACAAGCAGCATTCCCGCTTAGTACAGAGTTTTTGGCTAGCAAAGATATCAAAGCAAACAAGCACCAGCAACTGGAACAAGAATGACTATAAAACATACATTAAGCATAACCACAAAATCTCTACACTGTCTCACTTGTTAACCAAACTTTCATTTGATGAAAACACTTGCCTATCGAACGTACAAGCATGACGAAACTTTATAAATTCAGCCTTTAACGGTACTTCTTCACTAATGAGTCTTAACTTAAATAACCAGCAAGTTTAATCATTAATTCACTTAACATCTCAAGACAATTGGCAAGTTTCAAGTTATTCAAACATGAAGATCTACACGACTATACAAGTTTTTCATCACACCACTACCACACGCACGACATTTTTATCATTCCAACAAATCATGCAAGCTACCACAAACAACTCTCTAAAAAAATATAAGTGAAGTAAAAGAGAGTCTAATAACAGCAACTAACAGCTCTTAAAAAGATATAAGCGAAGCACAAGAGCTGAAAAGAAAACAAAGCTAAGAATACTCAACACAATATAAGCGAAGCACGGGAGTATTCTAATGAAAAAGTGGAGCGTGTCTCTCTCCCACACAAGATAGCAAGGATCCAAAAAAGTACATGACCGGCAAACAAACTAAAACAAACTTAAAGCAAAATAAAATGACGCTCCAAGAACATCACATAATATATGAATTGATAAAAACATAGTTTCAACGGAGATGACCTGATGGTTGTCGATGAAGAAGAGGGGATGCCTTGGGCATCCCCAAGATTAGATACTTGAGTCTTTTTGAATGTTCAGGGGGGGGTGCCATTGGGGAATCCCCAAGCTTGTGCTTTTGTCCATCCTTCAACTTCGTTCATCATCTTTTCTCGTGGAACCTAAAAACTCCCTTCACACAAAACTTTGCATAAACTGATTAGAGTGTTAGTCCCAATAAAACAAAACTCACTTTGGTTCCACTAAGACAAATTGCACAAACTTGATTTAGAATTAGCTACTATTTAATAAGCCTCAAGGGTAGCACTCCATCCAAAAGTACCACTAATGACGTTAATAAAAGAGGCAAACACAAATAAAACCAGAATCTTGTCAAAACTGGACAGTCCGTAAAGATCTTTTTTAGAGGCACTTATGAGGCTCAAATCAAAAAACTTAAAACGAATGAATGATAGATAAAAGTATAGCGCTTTTTATCAAAAATGTCCAGAAAAAGATAATGTTTTGGGATTTTTCGAATTTTCCTGCAACAGGGGCTCAGAATCTATTTCTAGACAGCAAAACAAAACTTTGCACTCTCTAAGCATTAGAGGCTAATTCTTGGCACACAAAAACTAAAAACAAGGATACAATGAAGTTGCTACAGAAGCAACAACTCCAAGTCTCAAAAAGGTAAAAAAATGAAAGTAAAATTGGGTTGCCTCCCAACAAGCCCTTTTCTTTAACGCCGTTTATCTAGGCGCAGTGCCAAATATCAAGTCTTTTCAAAATTAAGATCATCTTGATCAAATTCATTAATGGTGTAACTTGGAAAAGGACCTATAACAATACTATTAATAGAAACAATTGGCGGGGTAAAATTAGCTTTACCCAATGGGGCTCCTCCCCTCGAATCCTTGAAAATATGAGCTCCTCAACTCATCCTTTCCTGCAGAAGACGTATTGATATGTCTCCGACATATCTGTAATTTTTTATGTTCCATGCTTGATTATATATCAGTTCCACATTTTTTATAATGTTTTTATATCAGTTTTGAAGGGGTCGTTGCATAGGAAACAAAAAAATTCCTACGGAACAAGCGGAATAAACCCCAAGGATCTAGATCTACTAGATGCAAGTAGCAAGAAGGAGATCAAATATTTACCCTTGAAGATCAAACAAACGTGTTTTGTCGGTGCAGGGGTTGGCTAGTCGATCCTCGCAACTAGACTCGTCTAGTCGCGAGGAGTTGTATTATACTCGAGATCCAATCCGATGAAGTGCAGCAACGGGCAGCACCTCCGCGGTATCTACACGTACAGCTCGATGAAGACGTCAACTCCTTGATCCCGCAAGTGAGAGGACGTGGCCTTGATGATCTCAGCGACACGACGGTGCGGTGGTGATGATGATGTCGTACTCCGTCCGACAGGGCTTTGCCTAAGCCGTGTGAGAGGGAGAGGGAGAGGAGGAGAGAGGCGACGCAGCCCCTAGGGCTAGAGGGTGCGGCGGCTCAAGGTGGAGGTGGTGGTGGCGCAGCCCCTAGGGCTAGGGGGTGCGGCGGCTAGGGTTTAGGGGGGTGTGGTGGTGCGGCTAGGGCTCCTCCCTATGGTGTGTGCTGTACCCCCCCTTGTCCCCATATTTATAGGTGGAGGGGCAAGCCCCTAGGGCCGGCCGGCTAGGGGTTGCTTGGCCCCTAAGCCAAGCCGAGTCCCCTTAGGGTCCCCCCCCCCTTTCCTTGTGGGGCGCGGCCAAGCCAAGGTTGACTAGGACTTGGCCGGCTTGGGCTAAGGCATGGTGCGGCTGGCCCATGTGGACCACTGCACCACCCCTTAGTCCATGTGGGCCCCACCCAATGTGGACCCCACTTCTAGACTCTTCTAGAACATTCTGGAACCTTCCGGTACCCTACTAAAATATTCCGGAACTTTTCCGATACCTCCGGAAACCACTTTCCTTATATGAATCTTATTCTCCGGACTCCTCCGGAACTCCTCGTGACGTCCATGATCTCATCCGGGACTCCGAATCTCAATTCGTTCATTTCATCATTTAATTCATCGCTAACCCTAACTTCATCGGAGCATTAAGTGTGTGACCCTACGGGTTCGAGAATGCATAGACATGATCATATCAATAATTAATAGCGGGACCGGGATGCCCATATTAATTCCTATACACTCAACGAAACTCTTTCTCGATTGAACCACGATGCCGGAGATTCAATTAATCTCATATACGATTCCCTTTGTCTCACGATATTTTACTTGTCCGAGATTTAATCGTTGACATCCCCATGTCTAGTTTAATCTCGTTACCGGCAAGTTCTCTTTACTCGTCCATAATATAGGATCTCCGTGATTACAACCTAATCACATGTCTGCAGACTTTATGATGCTATATTATCGAGAAGGCCTGGAGATATCTTCTCCGTCACATGGAGGGACAAATCCCACTCTTGATTCATATCACCCAACAACCCACCGTCGGAGATACCTGAAAGCCACCTTTATAATCACCCAGTTACGAAGTGACATTTGGTGTCCGCAAAGTATTCCTCCGGTAGACGGGAGTGATATAATCTCATGGTCTAAGGAAACTACACTTGGCATATATTAAAAGTGTTGACAACAAAACTTTGTGACACGATTAATTGTAACTCTTTATAATTTGGGTCATGTCCATCAAGTCATTCTCCCAATGACGTGACTCCGTTATCAAGTGACTATAACAAGTCCATAGTTAGGAAACTCTAACTATCTCTCGATCAACGAACTAGTCCTGTAGAGGCTCACTAGGGACTCCTGGTGTTTATATTCCACACATGTATTATGTTTCCATTTAATACAATTATAGCATGGATAATAAACTATTATCATAAACATGAATATGCTAATAAACCATTTTATTATTGCCTCTAGGGCATATTCCCAACAGTATCCCACTTGCACTAGAGTCAATAATCTAGTTTACATTTTTCTCGATCCAACACCCATGGAGTCTCACTCATGCAGTCTCAGTGCTGATCATGTTTGCTTGTGGAAGAGGTTCTGTCTGTGCTCTGTTCTATACAGTTCTTTTATGTCCTTTGCAAAATTATAATTGTCACCTAATTTGACATTACTTTATCATCACAAGATAAACTTCCTATCATCCCATGTTAAACCTCATCATCATATGACGGATATAATATGTTTGGTTACAGAGTGAGATGTTTGTTTCCCTTTATGCCTACATGACGTATGATCAGTCAAAAGAACTTTCACATAGCATGTGCATCCGGAACTCACTCAATCTTGAAACAAAATTTCTCAAACCAAAATATTATATCTATTTAATCCTTGAATTAATCATATACTCCTATATGTTGTACACTTAACAAATCGACAGTGTACCCATGTCACTTCGATATTTCCGATCATGCTTTCGCTGCGCTTCTGCCTTCATGAGATCTCCATCTAGTTTGGTGTCATGACTTCAACCAAGTCTACCAATCTCTAGTTCCAATTATCTCATCTCCATGTTGAAATGACTCCTCATCCCTAACATGTTCTTCTAACCAATAACTTGGGTCTCATTTCGTCAACTACAAAACTATGGTTCTTATATGTTTAGACCTATGAACCATCCATAGCGAATACCAACATATCCTCCAACCATCAATTTTGTACTGAGTTATCAACTCAATGTTTCACCTATTTCTCACAAGAAGATGAACCTTTCTTCTCTTGTTTTATTTTTGAACTCCTTCAAAAACTTACTTAGGTTAAACATCCTGACATAATGCTTATCAAACATATCTATCCACCATAGATACATCCATCTCCATGGATATTTGACGTTCAAATTTTCTTCATAAGTTATACGTTGGTTCATGACAATATTTACAACATTTATGAAATCTCCATTTCACACAAACAAGATGTTATAAACTCCCACTCAAATATACACCATACACATATTAAATTGTGAAACCACTTTGGCTCCCACTCAGAAATATGTTATATCTATATTTGACCATGATTAACTAGCTCCCACTCAAAACCATGTCTCCACATATTTTGATCATGGAAAATAGTTTCTGCTCTAACTTAATATATGTCACCGCATATTTTAATTAGATCCCACTCAGTTTCTTATGCACTTTCTCGATACTTTGGACACCTCCAAAATCTTAATTAACTTTTAAAACTCGAGAACTCATATACGAAACGCTTGTACTTTGCTAGATTTAAGTTTTATTTATTCTCTAAAAAACCCTTTTGAGGAATAAATATGTGAAACATCACTTTCACAAAATCATGTAACAATTACTTTGTGATTTAAACTTAACATAGGATGACTCTTAGTCACTTTTGTATTTAAGGCTTCTATTTCTTCTTTGTAGTTTAGTAGGCATGTCTTGTTTCTCAAACATGACAAGTAAATCATGAATATTATTTTGTAACCTGACAAAATTTTATATTCTTAATCCTACTTTTCTTTAGACAAGCTAAACCGAAATTCAATTATCACCATCATTAATTCCTTCATGCGTCAAGTTTTAACCAACATAGCACTTTACATATGTGCCACTCGATACATAAACAAGCAAGGTTTTAGCTTTTCAATTTATTCCATCAATTCTTTTATCAATGAAAACTTTTCACGATAAACCACTAAAATACTCAGCACAACAAACAAATTGGTTTGCCCCTTTTAGTCTCATATTGTGGAACCATGGTCATACTTATACTACAACATTATTCGCAACAGTCTCTAATTATCTCATAATTGATGAAACCGCCTTTTCTCAAAGCTCATATGAAAAATATATGCGAATCATTAAATAGATCCTTATTTCTAAGCGGAGTGTTATCAAAATAAATCTAAATGATTTAAACAAACCCTTAATTTTAAATCCCATCTCTATGACCACACAATATCAAATATAATGTGACTACAATACTTTAGGGCGCATCAAAACACTTATGAATAAACTCTAAATATTGCAATTTGTGATAACACTTGTCACAAGTCTACATACTAAATAATAACTCAAATATTTCGTCTCTATTGATCAAATCGAAAAGACTCAATTATCTTGTTAACTTAATATCCTTTACTTCTAAAAATTATATGGTCTCATCATAACTTGAATAAATACATCTATTTACTCATTCATAATGAAGCATATGAAATGATGATGTCTTTTATTTACTGGAAAAATTCAACCAACACTTGTGTTTATTTTCAGCTACTCATGGCATTTTCAGAAAATGGCATTTTAATCATACTACTTAGTGATGCGCATCAAAATGCTCCTCAACACTATAGCACAATTAAAACAAATCTCATCATCAAGTATTGGATTAGTATGTTTCACATTTTACAAATGTTTAACTAATCATCGTTTAAATCAAACAAAGGACAATAATCTCATAATCGAAACGTGATCACCAAAAAGGATTACTCATGAAAATAGAACAACCACTTGTCTTTAACATGAATGACCGTCTCACAAACCGAGACACACTAATTTAAAGATCACACTTAATTCGATTACAAAACTTATTCAAATCCTCTAATTTAAAATGATAAATATAGAAGTACAATGTCGCCAGCATCAACTCCTTGATTTGCCATCTTTCCGCGAAATCCACTCAGTCCCTCCATGCACTTCTCAAACGGCAGGCCCTGTTTTCACAAAACAGCACAAGTATCAAATACTTAGCTCACCACAAGTGTAAATGGGACATTAAACATTTATAACTTGTATATCAAAATATACCTTCTGCATTGACTACTTCTCCTGCTATGGGCTCTACTTTGACATGAAGCAGCCGGGACACAAATTCACAGAAGGTGATCGAATCTCCTCTCATGACATAGTCTCTGACATAATTCTTGAAGCTGGGAGGAAGCGAGCGCAACACCCCATCTATCGCCAATTTGTCAGTCATCTCGTAGTTCCAAACATCCACCAGAGTATAATATAACTTATGCATTTTCCTTAGGTGTTGTTCCAAGCAAGTGTATTCTTCCATCTTAGTTGAAAGAAATTCATCTAGAACTTCGAACCTTGCAATTCTAACTTGCACTATGAACCTACTCTTAAGCTCATTGACAATCTCTATTGCGCTCAAGTTCTCAAATTGGTTGCCAAGGTCAATGTTCATGAAGGTGCGCACCAACCACTGGACTTTCAAGTAGATGGTCTGTTGCTCGTACCATTCCATGTACCCTTCATAGTCTGTAGTAACATCTGGGCACTCTTCTAAAGGTTCATCTATCACGTAGAGCTCATGATTTTCATAACGGGTTTCTCTCAGACACATGTACCAAGTAGCAAAGTTCAACCCATCCACACGCAGCTCCTCAGAGAGGAACATCTTTCCGTAGTCACCCATGATCTACAAGGATTTTGCAAAGACATTTTCTTAGGACTTTTGTTTATAATAATTTTAGTTCATCTTAATCAAATTACTACAAGAACTCCCACTAAACTTAACATCTCTCTGGTTTTTTAGTGACACACGATCCAAATCCACCACACCACCTTCGATCATCACGTGAGATGATGTAGCTTAAATGGTGAACAACTCAGTGTATATTATACTCGTTACCTTTCGGTTCCGTGTTCCCGAGGCCATGTCTGTACATGCTAGGATCGTCAAGATCTACCGTAGTATTTCATGCATGTGTAATACTGGCTTACACCCGTCGTATGTGGACGTAGAATCTGTCACACCCGATCATCACGTGGTGCTTCAAAATGACGAACTTTTGCAACGGCGCATTCTAGGGGAGAACACTTAATTATCTTGATATTAACATGAGAGATCACCTTATCATGCTACCGTCGCGATCATATCTAAGCAAGCAATAAGGTGCATAAAAGGATTAACATCACATGCAATTCAAAATTTGTGATATGATATGGCCTTTTCTTCTTGTGCCTTTGATCTCCATCTTCAAAGCACCGGCATGATCTCCATCAGCACCGACATTATGGCGCCTCCTCCATGGTTGCCATCACCAACTATTCCAACTAAAACTATTGCTACTCTTAGCGATAAAGTAAAACAATTACATGGTGATTCATTGACGCGGAGGTCACATAAAATAATAGACAACCATATGGCTGCTGCCGGTTGCCGTACTCGTCGACATGCAAGTCACGAAATATTACAAACATGATCATTGTATACATTATCACAAATCGAATAATTGGCCATACCACATCACAAACCCTGCAAAAACAATTTAGACGTTCTCTACTTTGTTCATGCAATTTTTACGTGGCTTGGGTTAACGAGATAGAACCGTTCTAATCTACGCAAAACCACAACGTTGATATAGTAGTTGCTTATTTACTCATCCTTTTGAAAGGCCTTCCATTGAAAATTGCTAACCCGCCAGCCACTTATACAATACAAGTTGCATGTCAATCGTGGAACCGGTCTCTCGTGCGCGGACGAGTAAGGTTGGTCCGGGCCGCTTCAATCTCACAATACCGCAAAGATGCAAAGTGCATGCGGGAAGGTAGCAACATAAAATATCAACGCCGACAACTCCTTGTGTTCTAATCGCACCAACATCTACAAATAGATCTAGGCTCTAATACCACTGAAGGGGTCGTTGCATAGAAAAAAAAATTCCTACGGAACAAGCGGAATAAACCCTAAGGATCTAGATCTACTAGATGCAAGTAGCGAGAAGGAGATCGAATCTTTACCCTTGAAGATCAAACAAACGCGTTTTGTCAGTGCAGGGGTTGGTTAGTCGATCCCCGCAACTAGACTCGTCTAGTCGCGAGGAGATGTATTATCCTCGAGATCCAATCCGATGAAGTGCAGCAACGGGCATCACCTCCGCGGTATCCACACGTACAGCTCGATGAAGACGTCAACTACTTGATCCCGCAAGTGAGAGGATGTGGCCTTGATGATCTCAGCGACACGACGGTGGTTCCGGTGATGATGGTGTCGTACTCCGTCCGACAGGGTTTCGCCTAAGCCGTGTGAGAGGGAGAGGGAGAGGAGGAGAGAGGCGGCGCAGCCCCTAGAGCTAGAGGGTGTGGCGGCTCAAAGTGGAGGTGGTGGTGGCGCAACCCCTAGGGCTAGGGGGTGCGGCGGCTAGGGTTTAGGGGGGTGTGGTGGTGCGGCTAGGGCTCCTCCCTATGGTGTGTGCCGCACCCCCCTTGTCCCCATATTTATAGGTGGAGGGGCAAGCCCCTAGGGCCGGCCGGCTAGGGGTTGCTTGGCCCCTAAGCCAAGCCGAGTCCCCTTAGGGTTCGCCCCCCCCCCTTTCCTTGTGGGGTGCGGCCAAGCCTAGTTGGACTAGGACTTGGCCGGCTTGGGCTAAGGCTTGGTGCGGCTGGCCCATGTGGGCCACTGCACCACCCCTTAATCCATGTGGGCCCCACCCAATGTGGACCACAGTTCTAGACTCTTCTAGAACATTCCGGAACCTTCCGGTACCCTACTAAAATATCCCGGAAATTTTCCGATACCTCCGGAAAGCACTTTCCTTATATGAATCTTATTCTCTCGTGACATCTGTGATCTTATCCGGGACTCCGAATCACCATTCGTTCATTCCATCATTTAATTCATCGCTAACCCTAACTTCATCGGAGCGTTAAGTGTGTGACCCTACGGGTTCGAGAATGGATAGACATGATCATATCAATAATTAATAGCGGGACCGGGATGCCCAAATTAATTCTTATACACTCAACAAAACTCTTTCTCGATTGAACCACGATGCCGGAGATTCAATTATTCTCATATACGATTCCCTTTGTCTCATGATATTTTACTTGCCCGAGATTTAATCGTTGACATCCCCATGTCTAGTTTAATCTCGTTACCGGCAAGTTCTCTTTAATCGTCCATAATATAGGATCTCCGTGATTACAACCTAATCACATGTCTGCAGACTTTATGATGCTATATTATCGAGAAGGCCTGGAGATATCTTGTCCGTCACATGGAGGGACAAATCCCACTCTTGATTCATATCACCCAACAACCCACCGTCGGAGATACCTGAAAGCCACCTTTATAATCACCCAGTTATGAAGTGACGTTTGATGTCCACAAAGTATTCCTCCGGTAGACGGGAGTGATATAATCTCATGGTCTAAGGAAACTACACTTGGCATATATTAAAAGTGTTGACAACGAAACTTTGTGACACGATTAATTGTAACTCTTTATAATTTGGGTCATGTCCATCAAGTCATTCTCCCAATGACGTGACTCCATTATCAAGTGAGTATAACAAGTCCATAGTTAGGAAACTCTAACTATCTCTCGATTAACGAACTAGTCCTGTAGAGGCTCACTAGGGACTCCTGGTGTTTATATTCCATACATGTATTATGTTTCCATTTAATACAATTATAGCATGGATAATAAACTATTATCATAAACATGAATATGCTAATAAACCATTTTATTATTGCCACTAGGGCATATTCCCACAATTTTGGTATAATTTATGGAACTAACCTATTAACAAGATGCCCAGTGCCAGTTCCTGTTTTCTACTTTCTTTTTGTTTCGGAAAGTTGTTCTGGAAAGTTTCTCGGATTGTGCTGAAAATTTACGGAAATTATTTCCAATATGAAACAAAGACAGAGCCAGAAGGGGGCCTGCAGGGGGGCCCACAGCCTCCAGACGCCAGCCAGGCGCGACCCAGGGCTTGGCTGCGCCTAGGTCCCACCTGGACAGGTGGTCCACCTCCTCGAGTCGCCCTTTCGCATATAAATTGTCCTCGACGCAAAAACCCTAAAAGGGCCGATCATATTTTCTAGAAGATGTCCGAGGCCACCGCCATCACAAGCCCTAGTTCGGGAGGGTTCTGTAGCTCATCCCGGCACCCTGCCGGAGAGGGGAATCGACACCGGAGGCATCTACACCACCATGCCTGCCTCCGGAGTGATGCGTAAGTAGTCCACCACGGGACTACGGGTCCATAGCAGTAGCTAGATGGTTGTCTCTCCTCCTTGTACTCCATTGTTTAGATCTGTTGAGCTGCCTATCATGATCTAGATCATATTATTTGTAACTTCTACATGATTGTCTTTGCATGGATCCGATGAATTGTGGATGTCATTACTTTTGTTCATCTTTGTGTTATGTTTTATCTAATATCTTGCATGTTCTCTGATGCTAGTGGATGCTTTGGCCAAGTAATTATTAGTGTTGTATGAGGGAGTATTTATGCTAGATAGTGGGTTCATGCCTCTCTTTGTCTGAGTTCGGTGACATGAACGGTTAAAGCTAGAGATGTGTTGTTGCCACTAGGGAGAAAACATTGGTGTTATTTCCTTGTGTTATTTACATTGCTTACATTATGCACTTTGCTTATTGCAATGATCTGTTGCTTGCAACTTAATACTTTTGGGTGACATGCTGGATAGCGATCCCGGGGTGGATTATTAGTCATAGATGCAGTTGGATAACGGTCTAAGTATTTTGAAGTAATGCCCATATTAGATGAAATGGTCAAATATTTTGTTTTATGATTGCATTGCTATGCGCCCATAATTCTGTCAATTGCCATACTGTAATTTGTTTACCCATCATGTATACCTTTTGGAGAGACACCTCTTGCGAACTGTGGACCCCGGTCCTATTTCCTACATTGCTTACAACCGTTTTAATAGCTTTTTATCATCGTTTACCTGCTGGTCATATTTCACTCTCTTCATATTTTACACTTGCTCATTTAATTCTTTGTGTTCGGCAAGACGGAGATATTGACAACCGCTTGATGCATGTAAAATGCATACATGAACTTTGCACTATAATACTTGTATTCCATTCATATTTGCATCATATAAGGGTTATATCATTGTTTTATAATGATTTTGGGAAGATTTCATAGTTTTCCTATTTTTCTGGAATTAACCCTGCACTGGCAGAAAACCCTATTTTCTATATTTTGATGTTTCAGGGACCCAAACAACATCCAAATGACCTGAAAATTTACGGGGATCATTTTTTGGAAGAAAGAAATCATGGGGAAAAAGGATGGAAAAAAGCGGAGGCCAGAAGGCCGAAAGGGGGTGCCCCACGCGGCCCCTGTACCAGGCTGTGTGGGCCCACCTCTTTTGGCCCTCGTGGCCCTGTTTGCGTCGATCCTTCTTCCCAAAGCTTCCTCGTGACCTAAAAACGACTATAAAAATAGTCCCCCGACGTTTTCCAGAGGAGGCGGCGGAGAAACACAAAACCAGAAACGGAGAGATAGAAGGTTGCCGCCGGAGAAGTTCGGAGGGGGGAAATGCCGCCGGAATCACCTCCGGAGGTCTTCTCCATCCCCCCTCCGGAGCCTCCATCAACACCACCGTCAAGACCAGCACCATCTCCATCACCATCTTCGTGATCCACTTCATCCCCCTCATAGTTTGAGATTGTTTGATCCCTAGCTATTGTCTAAGTGCTATTCTACATGTTTGTGAATTGCTACTTGTCATTGTTTTGTGGGGAGATCATAGTTTCAGATTGTGTTGTATCACTTGTACCAATGAATCATACCATGTCTTGGCGTTGTGAGTATTTCTCTCATGTTCCTGGGGGTATAGGATGAATTGGCAATGATTTTTATATGACATGTGTTGGTATTTTGTCTAGTTTTTATCTTTGATGTAATTCTATGATGGTGTTGTGCGAATGTCGACTGCATATCACTTCACCTATATGGGCTCATAGGAGAACACCGTAGTGTAATGGAGTGAGGAAGACTTGGGAGGACACGTAAACCCAAGACCGAATCATGAAGTTACTTTATGGGGTATTAGTATCGGGGACCTTAAAGATTAATGCTATGGTGGGACTTTATGTCTTAATAACTCTTGTGTAGTCATTTACTTGGCCACATGATCCATCATAAGAGGTTTAGTTTATTCATTTAGCTATTCCTAATTATGGCTCCGTCCAAAGAAGATTAAAACTTGACAAAATGTTTACCTTGTTGTTCTAGAAATATTATGCCATGAAGTCTAATTATCCCTTGGGAACTCTCTCCACCTATAAGAAACACACACTTGAGCTTGTCCTCTTGCTGCATAGAGGATTGGGCTTTCTCTCTTTGAGAGCTTTCACTTGTCATATTGCATTTTCAGCATTTTACTTTATTGCAAACTCTACACCAAAAACCCCAAAACACTTGCATCATTTAATCATTTTAGTTTGTCTAGTGCATAGATAATAAGGGAAGTGACACTCTTATTTGAGAGGATAAATACTTATACCTTCTACTCCATGTGGGATCGATACTATATGTAGCGCCCTTGCTTAGAAAAGCAATGACACATCGTGAAATATGCTATTCCCTGGATCGAGTATGGATAGCAATTCACAAATAGATGTAATATCATGCATCAATGTCAAATAATTATTACATCGTGAGATCCATAAATAAAATATTCTTTACAAATTGCATAGCCAAAGGCTAGCTTGAATGTAAAGTTTGGCAGCGGAAACATAAGTAGCACAAAGAGCTTCATCATCTTCATGTGCCACTGGCATACATGTTGGTTGCAAGCTCGAAAGGTAGACGTCCTCACTCGTCATCGTAATAACCTGCAACATTAACGTTGCAGCCCAGGGAATTTGGGTCAATACCTTGTGACAGGCCGGCAAGTGATACTTTGGTGGAATATAAAATGGCAAGTCTAAATCTATATGCATATCTGGCTGGTGGAGTTGAAGGCTATTGCATAAAGCCAATTCTGTCCTACTTTTCATAAAGATTTTTCATTTCTCAACTTTCTATAAGACGAACTGGCATGAAAACCAGTGTCTCTTCTACTCTTGTTCACCCATCAAATTTTATTTATGAAATTGGAATGAGGAGATTTTCCATCGACATCCTTGTCCAGCTGCTCAGAATTGTCCGTAACCGGGGACACGGCTATGATCATAGTTTTACACTCTCGAGAGGTTGTGCACTTTCACCACGAGACTTCATCAACCCATTCTGTCCTTGACCTTCTTGAAGTGAAAAGGAAAGGTGAAGATGAAGACGAGACCTTTGGGAAACAGTCCCCTGTTCCTCTGGGCAGACCCATACCAGGGGTTCATCAGCTGAAATCTGCCGGAATCAGGTTCCTAGAACTTACTTAGTCAAGGCAGAGCCATAATACCAAGTGGTTGCACTGGAAGCAATCTAAACTTGGAGTGACTTAAATCTCTTTGTTCCTGGGTGGCCGTTCACAAGTGCACGTACTCAGGTTCACACCATGAAAATGGGCCTGAGCAGCCACTCAACTTTGACCACCAATAGAGCAAGACCAATTGCCACCCAGGTAGTTCATTAACTTAGTATAGTTTTTATCCTTTCATACTACAATAAAACATTTCAGCATAGCAGTTCTAACTTCTACCAAGTGAATGGGTTCCTAAATCAACATGAATAAAGGGTGATATACTAAACAGGTCTGCATAGCAATATAGTAGTACACCTATCATGCATACTACTGAAATAGTCTATCATGCAAATATAATAAAATAGTAGGTCTTTCATGAAAGGGTGTATGCACTTGCCTTTGATAGAAGTCGTTGCTCACACACTCTTTTCAACGTAGCTCGTAGCACTCCGTTCAAACTATAAAATAAAATAACACCACATAAACACACCATTCATTGCAACAACATAAGCAATGCAAACAACTGGAAATATTTGTTATTCTTTTTATTTTAGTCTTTTCTATCTTAGGGATCATTAGGCAAAAATATTAAGGCTTGGGAATGGCCTGCAAGATATGGTCTTGAGGTGTTGGATGACAAAGTCATCGAGTCAAATAATTAGAAAGAAATGTATCATTTAGATATATTGGAAAGAATTGGCGTGCTATACAAAAGATAGATATGATTTGAAATGGCCCATGTGAATAAAATCATATGAGTCACAAATTGTGTAACTACAATACTATTAGATATAGTGTGACAACACTTATTAAAATAATACGAGTTACACAGAGGCTTGGATATGAACTAATGATATATTGTATTATTGAAATTACTCATTTATACTTCGAGTAGTCCAAGCTAAGTCAATAAGATTGAATGCCATGAGATTGGGTAGACATGAATGATATTGGGGATGTTGATGGCTGCATGGCCACAAGATTATCTTAGAGGTAAAGTAATATATAAAACTTCGTTTAGGATTTGATTTGTAGGAAAATGAATTGACTGAAGTTGATTTGTGATAAATAGTGCATCTATGATAATGACGAATGCGTATGGTCAATAAGCTTACAGGAAAAAGAATTGAACAAATAGGATTGAAAGATTGTGATATATGATAGAAGGATCTAATTTGTAAATTTTGAAGAAATCTTTAGTGAAATGAGTTCGAGCAATTTGAACATGGGTGCCACTGAATATAGAACTCCACTATATTCCATTTGCAAAAGGAATCGATTGAAAAGAATTATAGAAATTAAGTTATGACAAAAATACTCGATATTTCTCATTCGAAATATGAATATTTTAAATTTGTCAAAACTTGAAACAAATGGAAAAAGTAGATTCTATATGTTCTAAGGATTTCAACGATATATTATTTACTAAATTTGGATGAACAGATCAAAAGATATGATTTTTGCAAGATGGATACAATTTCTATCCACAATGGACGGAAAAGAAAAGATCTAACATAAGGTAGATACTGGTTGAATGATAACAATTTATTTAAGTGGTTATAACAGGGCCACACGATCTAGATCCGATGGTCTACCAAAGAGGGAGAGTGGCTCACCGGGAAAGTTCACTGAAAAAGGTCGTCGTGGCGGCGGCGATTCGATCGTGGATGAAGAGGTCGTTCTGACACTTCCTTGGGCTTGGCACGATGACGATGTCGTGTGGTGCGGTAAGGCAAGCACTATGGACGTTTTGACGGCAAGTCACGCTTCCCGGAAAGACGGAGAGGTGCGTCTGGAATCACGGCGGCTCCGGCATGCTACTGTCGAGCTCGTTCCCGGGGAATTAGCTATGGGAAAAATTGAACCGAAAATTTCAGGAGGTGCACAAGGAGACAGAGGTAACGAAAGACATCATCGCCGGGATTGGAGAAGGCTCACCTCGTCGGGATCTTGACCGCGGCGACGATGATGCTCGGGCTTCGGTTGGGGCGCAATCAACGGCAATGAAATGGTGCATCACCATGTCCTGGAGATAGCCAACGATGAGGAGAGTCTACTGTTGAAGGGAATTTAAGAATAGCTTAATCTATGCAACATACCGAGGCAAAGAACTTGAATTTGGGCTGAAATACACCTCCTAGGGACAGCACATACAGAGGTCCTATGGACAAACTTTCTTGACGGGACAGAGAGAGGAGGACAAGAGGCATAACGTGACGCGCTCAGGTCGACCAGAGATTACCTAAGCGTGGAGATCGGGAACGAACGCCGGTCGGTGGCATTCGGTTCACCACGTCGATCTGGATGATTTAGACGTTGAAATGTGAAGTAGAACCCCTGAATGAGACGCCCATCAAGTATTGAGAAAAATTCGTGTTGAAGTCGAAGAGAACCGGCTGCTAGTTGATGGGTAGATGGAGGGGAGAAGGTAGAGCCATGGCTGAAAAGTAACGTACCATGCTGTGTGCGTGGAGGAGGAAGAAGAACGACTAGCCCGAGCGTGTCGGTTCGGCTGGAAGGGTTGTGGTGGTTTTCCTCTTGTTGGGCCGGCCCAAGTTGGGTTCGCATTCCTTTTTTTTTTCTTCTCTTTTACATTTCTGTTTTTATTATTTGAACTCTCTTTTGAAATCTGTTTTGATTCAAAGGATTTCAGAAATTTATGAATACATACATTTTGGAAATATTTTTATAAATTAAACATCTTTGTATCTTTGTAATTCAAAACAAAATAATGAAATTCAAAATATTCATATTGACATATTTGGCACCTTTATGCCAAATTTCAATATGTGTTTTAGGGTTTTATTGTAATACCTTTTTATTTTAAATAAAAACTAAAATATCAAAAGTAATAATTTTGATATATATCTTAGCAAGATCATTTTAATTTCAAGATAATAATTTGGGAAACCTTTTTACCAAACGATATGGTAATAAGTCCAAAAATAATTTTAGGGTTTATATTTTCCCAAAGAAATTATTTTAGCTTCAAGACATTAAAATATAAATATATAATTTGTTTGAAACCTTTGAAAACTAAAAATACTTTTTAATAGGTCATAAAACCTTATATCTTTTTGATTTTCTTATAGTTTAAGATTTCCTTTTAAGCAATTCTCAAAAGTTTTCTTTCTTTGTCAAAAAGTTTTAATTTCTTGTGATTTTTAACATTCCAAAATTTTGGGATGTTACACTATACTTACACATCGAAGACTTCAACGATCCCCTATACTTGTGGGTATCACCGCTCTATTTTTGTTGGGGCAAAGTACTTGTTTGTGATTATGTGCAGGTCCACGCCAATTATCGTTAACGGCACCGTTGACACCTTGCTAAGCCTTCTCCAAGTCCTACTGGATTCGACAACCTTGGTTTTGTAATCAAGGGAAAATTGCCGCTTTGCTGCATCATACCTTCCTCTTGGGGTCCCCCAGCGAACATGTGATCCACGCCATCATGTATTGCCGATCGGTGATGGTAGCGTTGGAATGTGCCCCAAGCGAAGGCGTGGATGTAGCAAGTAGCAATTTTCCCTCGTTAACGAACCGAGGTTTATCGAACCAATAGGACTTTGAAATCAACAACAAAGTGAATGTTGAAGATCTCTGGCGCTTAATCTTCAATAGACGTGGACCTGCACACACTCAACCAAAATACTTTGCCCCCAACGGCGGAAAGGTTGTCAATCTTTCCGGTCTCGCAGAAAACAAAGTGGTTAATTGTATAGTAAAATAGATGAAATATGAAAATGGACCAGTGGAGTAATGATGATGAAAAGTGATGAGTAAAGGTTGCAATCAATGTAAAAAGATGGACCGGGGGCCATGGGTTCACTAGTGGAGTCTCTCAAGTAAATAAAACACTCATATGATGGGTAAACAAATTACAGCTGGGCAATTGATAATAACACAAACTTAATCTATCTATGACAAAGAGAACATGATAATATTTATGTAGGCCTCACGACAATGAACAAAGACCGTTGAGTCCAACGGCATCTTTGTCTAAACATTCCACCGTGTGATCGCTATCCAGCCTGTCACCCATCGGTATTAAGTTGCAAGCAACAGATAATTGCATTAAGTAAAGCACATGAAGTAAGAAATACTAATATCGAAAGAGACATTAACACCGCTGTTTAACCCTTAGTAGCAACAGCACACTGATTGTGGATATTAATAAGCACTGGCAGAGTTGGGTGATGCCCCAAACGAAGGAAGAATTGTAGATAGTAGCAGTTTTCCCTCAATTAAAGAACCGAGGTTTATCGAACCAGTAGGACTTTGAAATCAACAACGAGGTGAATGTTGAAGATCTCTGGCTCATAACCTTCAACAGATGCGGACTTGCACACACTACCAAAATACTTTGCCCCCAACGGCGGAGAGGTTGTCAATCTCTCCGGTCTCGCAGAACACAAATCGGTTAATTGTATGATGAAATGGAATAAATGCAAAAGTGACCAGAGGAGTAATGATGATTAAAAGCAAGTAAATGAGGTTGTAAACAATGTAAAAAGATGGACCGGGGGCCATGGGTTCACTAGTGGAGTCTCTCAAGTAAATAAAATATGCATGTGATGGGTGAACGAATTACAGCTAGGCAATTGACAAGATCATGACACAAACCCAATTTAACTATGACAAAAAGAACATGATAATATTTATGGAGGCATCATGACAAGGAACAAATACCGTTGAGTCCAACTGCTTCTTTGTCTAATAAGTCCACCGTGGGATCACTATCCAGCCTGTCACCCAACGGCACTAAGTTGCAAGCAACAGACAAATGCATTAAGTAAAGCGCATGATGTAAGCAACACTAATATCAAATGAGACACTGATGCATATAAAATGCATACATGAACTTTGCATTATAATTCTCATATTTGCATCAAATAAGGGTTATATCATGATTTATAATGATTTTGGGAATATTTCACAGTTTTCCTATTTTTCTGGAATCAAATAAAGGGGTGGCCCACGCGGCAAGATTCCTTGGCTGCATGGGGCCCACCTTCTGGAGCCTCGTGGCTCCTCTGCCGTCGATCTTTTCTCCCACGACCTCGTCTTGACCTAAAACCGACTATAAAAATAGTCCCCCGAGGAGTTTCGTGAGGAGGCGGCCGTAAACAGAGAAACACCGAAACAGAGACCTGGACCTGCAGATCGGAGGGGGAAAACTCCGGCAGAGCGCTGCCGGCGTGGTCTCCATCTCCCCCAACAACGTCTCCACCGTCTCCATGATGAAGAGGGAGCAGTCCACCACTGGACTATGGGTTTGTGGAAGTAACTTATGTATCTCTCCTCTCTCTTGAGCTTCACTAATTAGCGCCGTATGAGCTGCCGAACATGATTACGGTCATCTATGTAATTCCTATGTGGTGGATCTCTCTATGAGTTAATATATGTTTGAAGATTGCAATTGTTTTGTTTCAGTTATGAAAGTTGATGCATATTATGTACCCCGTTCTTGTCTACTTGTTTTGATCAAGCTTGTTTATGAGAGCATGTGTGGGGGAACGTGTGCATTAGTTGGAGTAATGAGGGGGTGGCTAGTGCGGTGAAAGTGAGAGAAGTTCCGCAATCCACTTGGGCATTCCAACCTTACTTTGTTACCTCACTAGGTATAAACTAAAATACCATGCTACCAGAGATGTGGGTTGACCATTGCCACTTCTCATGACTAGATCTAGCATGTTCTTATTTTCACTTCATGTCATAAAGATTAAAGCTATGCTCTGATTTATCTTAGTACTAAGGTGTTATGATTTAGTTCGCATCTTAGTGGAGTATAAGAGAGATTAATAACCAAAATATCTCTATGTTAGGACGTGATGCCATATAATTAGTAACTTGTCATAAAACTTTGTGTTGCAATCTCATTTGTCAATTCCTGTGTTCCATATTGTCCACCACAACATTAAAGAGAGAGTGCATTTGTGAAACCATGAACCCCGGTCCATTTTTAATCATAAGAAACAACTTTCCAACCACTTTTAAGCATCATCTACATTCAGCCATTTTAAAATCAGAAAATACAAAAACACTTTTATTCATTGCATTCACATATAAAAACCCCCAAACTATCATCCATCATTGTTTCCATCATCCTTGCATATTTATTTACCACCATTGCATATTTATTACTATTTTGCATTTGTTTTATTTTGATATCATTCTCACACCTTGTGCTTGACAACCACTTGGTGAGGTTGAGGGCACAAAACAATTTACTTTGTTGCAGGTTCTCAAGGGAAGGATAAGAAGATAAACCTTTCACTACTGATTCCCCGAGAGTTCGATATAAACCCTCGAGTCATCCCTTGTGGGGAAAAAACGTCTTTCCTATACTATACACTCTGCACTTGGAGTCTCAACCTAACCATTGTATTTTAACGCAGGTAACTCCGCCAAGACGTTTTCTGGCGCCTTGCCATCAAGTGTTCTTTGGTGTTGTTGCTGAGTTAAAGGCCATCAAGACGTTTTTCTGGCGCCGTTGCCGGGGAATCATTGCTGTAAAGATTTATCCAAGGAGTGTCTCACAACAAAGTCAACTTCATCACCAACTTGGGCTAACACCTAAGCTTGGGGAGGTTGCACCTAAGTGAGCATCATCTTATCCATCTTTACCTGCAAATCATTTTATTTTGTTTTGTTTTTGTCTTGCATATCATCTTGTTATTTCGGTTTGCATATTTTATTTTCAGTTTTGCATTTTGTGTTGCATTGCATAATTCGGTTTGCATTGTGTGGTGTCATTTTATTTTCAGTTTTGCATCAAAAATAGAAAAAACACATAAAAATTTGCATAGTGGAAAAGAGAACCTTTTGGCCTTTTAGTGTTAAGAACTTTCCTCAAGAGATGAATATCCCTGTTGAAAAATTTGAAGTAGATCATAATATCACTAAAATGATTTATGAACACCGTTTTTATGGGAAACCAAAAGAAGATCCTATACTTCATCTTAAGAAGTTTAATGAAAGATGCAAAGTGCTAAATTTGAATCATGCCAATGTTAATATGATTAAAGTTAAGCTTTTTCCCTACTCCCTAGCTGGAAAAGCCTTAGATTGGATATTAAGATGGCCACCTGGAAACTTTAGCACTTGGTTTAATTTAAAAGCTTCATTCATTGAAAGATTTTGTTCCACTGAAACAGTTTGTAGTCTTAGACAAATAGTTATCACCTTTAAACAAGAAGATGATGAACCTTTGGTAAAAGCATGGGAAAGGTTTAGAGGTATAGCTTTTGGAATGGAACATGGTCTTAGAGATTGGATGCTCATGCATATATTTTATAGAGGGTTGTCTGAAAACTCTAGAATATTTTTGGATAATGAATGTGAGGGTTGTTTTATGAATACTACTGCTGCTAATACTCATATTCTACTTGATGGCTTGTTTTTGGAAGTAAAAATTAAAGAAAGTTTAGATAAAGCCCAAGTACCTGAAGATGTTTTTGATGACCATTATGAAATATTTGATCTTCATAATAGGGGAAAGAAAGTTGAAGAAGTTAAAATGCTTAATGAAGTCAAGGAACCACTACTTGACTTAGACAATTGTAGCTTGCATGAATTAATATCTATCCTACAAAAATTTGCAAGTGATTCTTCTATTAATGCCAACCAAGCAGGTTTTGGTTCTTATATTGCTAATCATGTCTTAAAAGAAAAGATTGCTAGGTACAACCAAGAGGCTATGATACCACCTAAGCTTGGGGATGTATGGATTCCCAAAGTACTAGTCACTATTGGAAAAGAGACACATCATGCTATATTAGATCTAGGATATAATGTCTCTATTTTATCTAAAGAATTATATGAAGTACTTGAATTAAAGAATCTTGAAAAATGCTCTATTGAACTTGCACTTGCTGATGATTCCATTAAACATGCTTTAGGTAAAGTAAGTGATGTTATGGTATAGTTGCATATGACATTTGTACCTGTTGATTTTCTAATCATGGATATGGGGAATAAAACCTCTAGTCCTATTATTCTTGGAAGACCTTTTCTTCGTACCACAGGTGCCATTATTGATTCAAAAGAAGGGAATGTGAAGTTTCAGTTTCCATACAAGAAATGCATGGAACACTTCCCAAGGAAGAGGGACATACCAAAGTTCAAGCTCCCTCATGAGCTTCGTCCACAGTAAGTATCAAGTAAGAAGCCTAGCTATATGGCTATAAAGAAAGCGATTTACGGGAGGCAACCCGGTTGTTTTTATTTTAGATTTTCTTTGTGTCCTCTTGCTGTAACAAGAGACTTAGTTTTTAGTTTAGTTTCTGGAATAATTAATAAAGTGCCAAGTTTTACCCATTTTGGTATGAAAAAGTTGTTATTTTGCATGCGGAGATTTCATTCCAGCACAAGTCTGTGCACGGTTTGATTTTTAATTCTTATTCTGTAACTCCGAATGAGCTGATATTTTTAATGTAACTGCAACTTTTCATCCTCTGTATGAATGAATTGTTTCAGAATTTTTATACATGTGTAAGTCAGGTAGAAAAATACGTTTTGCTGCTGTCAGTTTTCTGGACAGATTCTGTCCAATATTGTTTGATGCATGTTTTGAACTTTTAACTTGAATCTTGTTGATCCAATTGATTTTATTAAAAGGCATACAACATTATACACTTTATGGACATTCATATGAATTTTTTTCTAACGATTATAAGTAGCAAGTAATGCATTTGTCTATCACTACTAATGTCACCCCACAGAAAAGAAATGGGAGAAACAGTGTTTTGATGTTTTTTCACAGGGATTAGAGGAGATGCACCAAGAGCTATCCAAGGATGGTGAAAGCCATAAGCTTGGGGATGTGAAGAAAATCCCACTGGACCTACACACTCTCGGTTTGCACACGTCTAACTTCTGTTTTTCTATCAATGCACTTTATCGCATGAACTTGGAGCGTCTGTTATTTGTTTGTTATGCTAGTTTAGTCTTTGTTTTGAGACCACCATTATCATTTATATATGATAGAGCTACTGGAAGTTTGGGTTGAATTTAGTTGGATGCTATTAAAATGATTGGGAAAGGGATGTATAAGTTGATTAAAAAAGTTACATATAGTTGCATAATTCATATGTTTTTAATGAAGTGTCAGTCTGCAAGTGTTTTATCAAGAGCTATCTTATGTTCACGTTTTTATGCTGAATGTTACTTTACTTAGTTTAACATGGATTGAGTAGTTCTATGGACACTTGTGCATGCATTTAGTTGGTCAACTTTCTCCCTTTTGCTAGCCCAAAAATCCCAACAAGCAAAAAACTTTGAGTCCACCATATCTACCTATTAGCTTTATGCTATTCCGAGTATGTATATCATGTTACTTTGAGTTATCTATACCTCTAAATTAAAATGCATATGTTAGTGATTGTTATGTGAAAAATCTGGTTAAATAGCTCTCACATCTTATTATTGCACTTAATAAACATGAACCATTGTGATTAAAATTATGAAGTTGTGAATTTGACAAGAGTCTTAGTTGCTAGTTAGCCCAAATGTGCTGTCACATGGCAAGCTTTCAGCATTGCACTGAAATATATCTAGTTGATATCATGTACTTTTGTTTATTGATGCTTATCATGGTGCTAAATAAATGTGGAAATCTAGTATGTTTAAGTAGTTGTATAAATGGCTAGAGAGATACCTGGGCCGCTAATCTAAGCCATGCTGTCATGGTGGAAATTTACTTACATGCTATGTGAACCTTCAGTGATGCACCTCATAATAAAAAGCTATACCAATGGTAAATAAAAAAGTTGTTGAGATTGTTCCTTATGTTTGTTTGTCTTGTCATTTTGACATGGGCTTGTTCCATGTCCTGGGACAAGAGGTACCCCAGTTAATCTTCTTTATGACGCTATTATACAATGCTTTTGCTTGAACTTGCTTTGTTTCCCAAGTTGAGTAACACTATGGTGTAAGTACTCGTATTCAAGGGGCATGAAACTTTCAACCATTTCTTTGTCAAGCACACCACTCATATTTGCTTTCACTTTAAACTTAACCATTAAATATGCTATGATGAGGGGTAATGAGAGCTTGATACCAATGATACCACATTACAAACATTAACTTAAGTAGAAGTATTTGGGAGTTAGATGAAGCTTGTTCATGTTTTTACCTCTACTCACATATATCTATCCAAAGTGTCCACCTTTTATATTCATTTTTATAAGAGTAATCCAGGACCATTATAGGACCTTTTTACATTTCATTATGCATACACTTGGTCCATAGTACTTTCTTCTATGTTACACTTTCTGAGTTATCATTTGAACATCCTTTCATTGAATATTTGATATCACTTTATAATCTATCTTGCATATTGCTACTCCTTTAAAGAATGAATCATTTGACTCTATGTAGCAATAATAATCACCTTTGATATACATTGATAGAATTAAAATGCAAAGTCCATGTTAGTTTTATCACCTTCATACTCGAGGACGAGTATAGGTTAAGCTTGGGGATGTTGATGCATATAAAATGCATACATGAACTTTGCATTATAATTCTCATATTTCAATCATATTTGCATCATATAAGGGTTATATCATGATTTTATAATGATTTTGGGAATATTTCACAGTTTTCCTATTTTTTTGGAATTAACCCTGCACTGGCAGAAAACCCTATTTTCTATATTTTGATGTTTCAGGGGCCCAAATGACGTCCAAATGACCTGAAAATTTACGAGCGTCAGTTTTATGAAGGAAGAAGACTTGGGAGCGAAGGAAGCAAGCGAGGGGAGCCCTGAGGCAAAAAAGGGGGTGGCCCACGCGGCCAGATTCCTTGGCCGTGTGGGGACCACCTTCTGGAGCCTCGTGGCTCCGTTGCCATCGATCTTTTCTCCCACGACCTCATCTTGACCTAAAACCGACTATAAAAATAGTCCTCCGAGCAGTTTCGCGAGGAGGCGGCCGTAAACAGAGAAACACCGAAACAGAGACCTGGAGCTGCAGATCGAAGGGGGAAAACTCCGGTGGAGCGCTGCCGGCGTGGTCTCCATCTCCCCCAACAACTTCTCCACCGTCTCCATGATGAAGAGGGATTAGTCCACCACTGGACTATGGGTTTGTGGAAGTAACTTATGTATCTCTTCTCTCTCTTGAGCTTCACTAATTAGCGCCGTATGAGCTGCCGAACATGATTACGGTCATCTATGTAATTCCTATGTGGTGGATCTCTCTATGAGTTAATATATGTTTGAAGATTGCAATTGTTTTGTTTCACTTATGAAAGTAGATGCATATTATGTACCCCGTTCTTGTCTACTTGTTTTAATCAAGCTTGTTTATGAGAGCATGTGTGGGGGAATGTGTGCATTAGTTGGAGTAATGAGGGGGTAGCTAGTCCGGTGAAAGTGAGAGAAGTTCCGCGATCCACTTGGGTATTCCAACCTTACTTTGTTACCTCACTAGGGATAAACTAAAATACCATGCTACCAGAGACGTGGGTTCACCATTGCCACTTCTCATGACTAAATCTAGCATGTTCTTATTTTCACTTCATGTCATAAAGATTAAAGCTATGCTCTGATTTATCTTAATACTAAGGTGTTATGATTTAGTTCGCATCTTAGTGGAGTATAAGAGAGATTAATAACCAAAAGATCTCTATGTTAGGACGTGATGCCCATATAATTAGTAACTTGTCATAAAACTTTGTGTTGTAATCTCATATGTCAATTCCTGTGTTCCATTGTCCACCATAACATTAAAAGAGAGAGTGCATTTGTGAAACCATGAACCCCGGTCCATTTTTAATCATAAGAAACAACTTTCCAACCACTTTTAAGCATCATCTACATTCAGCCATTTTAAAATCAGAAAATACAAAAACACTTTTATTCATTGCATTCACATATAAAAACCCCAAAAATATCATCCATCATTATTTCCACCATCCTTGCATATTTATTTACCACCATTGCATATTTATTACTGTTTTGCATTTGTTTTATTTTGATATCATTCTCACACCTTGTGCTTGACAACCACTTGGTGAGGTTGAGGGCACAAAACAATTTACTTTGTTGCAGGTTCTCAAGGGAAGGATAAGAAGATAAACCTTTCACTACTGATTCCCCGAGAGTTCGATATAAATCCTCGAGTCATCCCTTGTGGGGAAAAACCGTCTTTCCTATACTATACACTCTTCACTTGAAGTCTCAACCTAACCATTGTATTTTAATGCAGGTAACTCCGCCAAGACGTTTTCTGGCGCCTTGCCATCAAGTGTTCTTTGGTGTTGTTGCTGAGTTAAAGGCCATCAGACACTAGCACCGCTATTTTACCCTTAGTAGCAACAGCACACCCTCGAACATAGACGTTTCTGTCACTTGTGCCCAGGAACAAAAGGGGGTATGAACCCACTATCTAGCATAAATACCCTCTCTTGGAGATACACACAATCACTTGGCCAAAGTAACTACGCACATCAGAGAGCATGCAAGAACATAAATAACTCGTATAAGAATCATGCACAATCTGAACATAACTTCATAATCCATCGGATCCCAGCAAACACATCACATAGCATTACAATAATCGATCTTGATCATGATAGATAGCTCACAAGATCATAAGACATGAAGCACAAGGGTGAGATACTACCAACTAGCTACTGCCATGGACCCGTAGTCCAAGGTGCGACTACTCACACATCATCCCGGAGGAAGGCATGGCGATGAAGAGCCCTCCGAGATCGATCTCCCCTCTGGTAGAGTGCCGGGATCAGCTTCAGATGGGACCCCGAACTAGGGTTTGAGATGACGGCGCGTCGGGGTCGAGCTTCTAGAAAATAATGGCCGCCCTCACATTTTTAGGGTTTTAGGCAATTTATAGGCGTCGGAGGACCGCGAGGTGAGGTCCGACGGGCAGGGGCGGGCCCCACCCGCGGGTCCACCTTGACCCGCGGCAGGGGGGCGCACCTGCCCATGGGGCCTCCCCTCCGGTTCTCCTTCGGACTGGGACTTTGTCTTGGCGTCTAAAAAATTCTCAAAAATTTCCAGCGCGTTCCGAGAATATTTTCATAAGTAAATTTCTGAAACAAAAAGACAGCAAAAACAGGGAACTGGCACTGAGCATCTTGTCAATAGGTTAGTCCGACGAAATTCTTAAAAATGATATAAATGACAGTAAAAACATGTGACAGTATCACAAAACTAGCATGGATCACTCAAATTGTAGATACGTCGGAGACGTATCAGCATCCCCAAGCTTAACTCCTACTCGTCCTCGAGTAGGTAAGTGATAACAAATAATTTTTGATGAGACATGCAACCAACACAAACTTGATCAAGATAGTAATGCAAATCAAAGGATGTGAATGAAGAGATACTAAACAATTGTCTATAATTGATAGCAAGAAAGCAATGAATAAACAAGTTGAATCATTCAAGCAAAACCTTTCATAAATAGTATGTCAAAGACATGAAAACAATGTGATCAACATATTTGTCTAATTCACAAGGATAATAATTCAATAACAAAAGTGTTTGAGAATAAACACAAAGGAAGATGTAAGAATTAGCAAAAAGCTTCAACTTCCAACGGTTTATCTTATAGATAATGTCAATATAAAGATTCATGTTTAATCTTGGCAATGCAATATGCTCAACGATACCCAGGGTCAATACTAGATGTTTGCTTTTGTGGAGATAGAAGAAAGAGGAAAACTGACTCAACATTAAAAGTAAAAGAAAGGCCCTTCACAGAGGGAAGCAGGGATTAGTCATGTGCTAGAGCTTTTTGTCTTTATGAAACAGAAGTAAAATGATTTTGAGCCATGCATGCTTTTGTCAACGACTTCACAACAGAGAAGCTATCTAGTCCCTCATGACAAGCAAGGTTTTTTAGACTTGTGAGAGCAGCTGGTTCTTAGAAGAGCGAGTACGCTCCTCTTTCTCCTTGGTTTCGCCCCTGTCCAATGTTTGGGCTGATTTCTCAGTTTTGCATTACGCGGAGGAGAATTGTGAGTTGTATTTATATTTTTTGCTTAAGCTGCTCTCGGGTTGATTCAAGTGAAGACGTAATCCATCGACACCGGGTGAAAGGGGGGAAATGACCCTGCTCGTCACAAGTTATATCTAGCTCTCTACTGCTCCCTCATGAGCTTAAAAATAGAGGCACAAAAAGAAGTATTTTGAATTTTTAAAGATAGCTCATGACAAATTTACTTGGAATGGTAGGAAATACCATGCATAGGTAGATATGGTGGACTCAGCTGGCGAGAAAGTTTGGCTTTGGGGATTGGATGCACGAGTGAACCATACACTCAGTACAAATTTTTAGGCTTAGCAAAAGGAAGGTATTTGAAGCAAACATCTAATAATAACCGGTAACAGAACAACATAAGACATTTACCACTCATAAGCATAAAAACTCTACACCATCTCCCTTGTTGACCAAACAATTCTTTTGATGGAAAGATTAGCACTATGAATTAACAACTGTGAAAAACCACACAATTTCAAGCTTTCAACCATATTTCTTTACTAATCAATTTCGCCTAAATAACCAGCAAGTTTAAGCATTCAACTTAACATCTCAAAACAATTGATAAGCATCAAGTATCCACACCATGATCTACAAAACTATGCATGCTTTTCATTTTATTCTATCATCACACAAACAACATTTTGTCGCATTGACAATTCAAGCAATTTTTTAACAACAACTCTCCAACAAGTATAAGTGAAGAACAAGAGAGTTTAACATAACAACTAGCAGCTCTAAACAAGATAAAAGCTAAAAGCAAGAGCTTACTAGAAAAACAGACAGTAGCTAAGAATACTCAACAAGATATAAGCGAAGCAAAGGAGTATTCAAACGAAAAAGCGGAGCGTGTCTCTCTCCCACACAAATAAAGCTAGGATCCAATCAAAGATATGACCAGCAAACAAACAAACAAAACTGAAAGTAAAAAATACGCTCCAAGCATAGCACATAATATGTAAAGTGATAAAAACGAAGTTCAACGAAGACGACCTTATGATAGTCGATGAAATGAGGGGGTTCCTTGGGCATCCCCAAGCTTTGACTCTTGGCAATTCTTGATATTCAGAGGGGGTGCCATGGGGGCATCCCCAAGCTTGAGCTCTGATCCATCCTCGATTTCTTCATATTCCTCTCCTTTGGAACTTAAAAACTCCCTTCACACAAAACTTCTCATAATTTGATTAGAGGGTTAGTGCTCATAAATAAAAAATGCACATGTGTTCAACTTAGGACAAATTTCAAACCAACTCCATTAGACATTAGATACAGTTTACTAAGCCTCAATGTGGTACTCTACCCCTAGAGTATCACATATGACGATGGTAAAGAGACAAATGCATAATAAAAGGAGAATCTGTCAAAATCTGAACAGTCTGTAAAGATCGAATTTTTCGAAGCACTTCTGCAACTCAAATCAGAAAACTCAAAACTAACGAAAGATAGATAAAAGAATCAGGCTTGCTGTAAAAAATTATCAAAAAAAAGATAAAATTCGGGAGATTTTAGGATTTTCGTGCAACATGCGCACATAATCTGTTTTTGGACAGCAACTCAATACCTCGCACTTTCAATGCATTAGAGGCTAAACTTGGCACAACAAACCAAAAGAAAAAGATAAAATGAAGTTGCTACAGAGGTAATAACTTCATGACTCAATAAAAGCAAAAAATCAAACTAAAAATAAAAGATGGGTTGCCTCCCAACAAGCGCTTTTCTTTAACGCCTTTTAGCTAGGCGCAATGCCAAATATCAAGTTTTTTCGGAGGCCTTTGCAACATCAAGAGCATAGCTTGACCTTATGATTGATTCAAAAGGAAGCTTCTTTATCTTTCTAGGGAAGTGCTCCATCCCTTTTCTAAGGGGGAACTGAAACTTTATATTTCCCTCTTTCATATCAATAATAGCACCAACGGTTCTCAAAAACGGTCTTCCCAAAATAATAGGACAAGAAGCATTGCACTCAATATCCATAACAATAAAATCAACAGGAACATAATTATCATTAACAACAACAAGGACATCATCAACTCTACCCAAAGGTTTCTTTTTAGAAGAATCAGCAAGATGAACATTTAAATAACATTATTCCAAAGGATTTAAATCAAGCATATTATAGAAACTTTTAGGCATAATAGAAACATTGCAATCAAAGTCATTTATTTTCATCTTAATAGTGGGTTCCCAACCATCTTCTAACTTCCTAGGGATAGAGGTTTCAAGCTTTAGTTTTTCTTCCCTAGCCTTGATAAGAGCATCGGTAATGTGTTTGGTAAAGGCAAGATTTATTTTACTAGCATCCGGTGTCTTACCAAGTTTTTGTAGGAACTTAATGACTTCAGTAAGATTGCAATTGTCAAAATCAATTTCATCATCTTTAAATAAACTAGGAGGATCCTCTTTAGTGGTTTGGATAGTATAAACTTTAACAGTTTTCCTATTCATTTCAGCAATTCTAGCTTCTTCAGCCTCTCTAACCCACCTAGCTTTCAAGAGAGCCATCATCCTTTCATTTTCATTAATTTGAAGAGAGATAGAATTTAAAGATTCAGCATGTTTGTGTTGATTTGGAGTGGTTCTAATTTTCAAAATCTCAACATCATGAGCAAGAACGTCTACTTTGGAGACTAAACTATCCAGTTTTTCCAACTTCTCTTCAACAGTTTTGTTAAAAGCTTTTTGCGAAGTGATAAATTCTTTTAAAACATTCTCAATATCAGAGTACACATTCTTATTAGGATTAAAAGAATTACCATAGGAATTACCATAAGCGTTGCCATTATTGGGAGGATAAGGCTTATAGTTGTTACTACCAAAATTATTTTGATAAGCATTATTGTTGAAGTTGTTTCTATTAAAAAAATTAACATCAACTTGATCCTTTTCTTGGGAAATTAATGAAGCAAGAGGAACATTATTAGGATCAATATTGGACTGATTGGTAGCAAGCATAGACATGATCATATCAACCTTATCACTCAAAGAGGAAATTTCCTCGACAAAATTTACCTTCTTAACACTTGGAGCTCATTCGGTGTGCCATTGTGAATAATTTGTCATCATCTCATCCAGGAGTTCAGTTGCTGCACCTAATGTTGTGGACATGAAGGTGCCTCCCGTGGCCGAGTCCAAAAGGTTCCTTGAAGAAAAATTCAAACCTGCATAAAAAGTTTGGATAACCATCCACATAGTTAATCCATGCGTGGGACAATTCTTAACCATAGATTTCATTCTCTCCCAAGCTTGAGCAACATGTTAATTATAAAATTGTCTAAAGTTCATAATGTTACTCCTTAGTTGTATGATTTTAGCAGGTGGATAATATTTTCCAATAAAAGCATCTTTGCATTTAATCCAAGAATCAATGCTATTTTTAGGCAAAGACAATAACCATTCTTTTGCTCTCCCTCTCAAAGAGAAAGGGAAAAGCTTTAGTTTTATGATGTCACTTTCCACCTCTTTATACTTTTGCATATCACATAACTCAACAAAGTTATTTAAATGAGAGGCAGCATCATCAGTACTAGCACCAGAAAATTGCTCTTTCATAACAAGATTTAGCAAAGCAGGTTTAATTTCATAAAATTCCGCTTTAGAAGCGGGTGGGGCAATTGGAGAGCATATAAAATCATTGTTATTAGTGCTAGTAAAGTCACACAACTTAGTGTTTTTAGTAGAAGACATAATGATAAGATAAAATAACAAGACAGGAATAAAGACTACACTAATTTTTTTGGGTTTTAAAATTTTGAAACAGGAAAATAAACTAAACGAGAAACAAAGCAAGCAAGACAAAAACAAAGTAAAGAGATTGAGAGTATGAGACTCCCCTTGCTGCAGCTCCAAAGTCCCCGGCAACAGCGCCAGAAAACTGCTTTATTGTGGATATTAATAAGCACTGGCAGAGTTGGGTGATGCCCCAAGCGAAGGCGGAATTGTAGATAGTAGCAGTTTTCCCTCAATTAAAGAACCGAGGTTTATCGAACCAGTAGGACTTTGAAATCAACAACGAGGTGAATGTTGAAGATCTCTGGCGCTTAACCTTCAACAAACGCGGACCTGCACACACTCAACCAAAATACTTTGCCCCCAACGGCGGAGAGGTTGTCAATCTCTCCGGTCTCGCAGAACACAAAGCGGTTAATTGTATGATGAAATGGAATAAATGCAAAAGTGACCAGAGGAGTAATAATAATTAAAAGAAAGTAAATGAGGTTGTAAACAATGTAAAAAGATGGACCGGGGGCCATGGGTTCACTAGTGGACTCTCTCAAGTAAATAAAATATGCATGTGATGGGTGAACGAATTACAACTAGGCAATTGACAAGATCATGACACAAACCCAATTTAGCTATGACAAAAAGAACATGATAATATTTATGGAGGCAGCATGATAAGGAACAAAGACCGTTGAGTCTAACTGCGTCTTTGTGTAATAAGTCCACCGTGGGATCGCTATCCAGCCTGTCACCCAACGGTATTAAGTTGCAAGCAGCAGACAAATGCATTAAGCAAAGCGCATGATGTAAGCAACAGTAATGTCAAATGAGACACTAGCACCGCTGTTTTACCCTTAGTAGCAACAACACACCCTCGCCCTTAGACGTTTCTGTCACTCGTGTCCGAGGAACAAAAGGGGGCATGAACCCACTATCTAGCATAAATACCCTCTCTTGGAGATACACACAATCACTTGGCCAAAGTAACTACGCACATCGGAGAGCATGCAAGAACATAAATAACTCATATAAGAATCATGCACAATCTGAACATAACTTCATAATCCATCGGATCCCAGCAAACACATCACATAGCATTACAATAATCGATCTTGATCATGTTAGGCAGCTCACAAGATCATAAGACATGAAGCACAAGGGTGAGAGACTACCAACTAGCTACTGCCATGGACCCGTAGTCCAAGGTGCGACTACTCACGCATTATCCTGAAGGAAGGCATGGCGATGAAGAGCCCTCCGGGATCAATCTCCCCTCCGGCAGAGTGCCGGGATCAGCTTCAGATGGGACCCCGAACTAGGGTTCGAGATGACGGCGCGTCGGGGTCGAGTTTCTGGAAAATAATGGCCGCCCTCATGTTTTTAGGGTTTTAGGCAATTTATAGGCGTCGGAGGGCCGCGAGGTGAGGTCCCACGGGCAGGGGCGGGCCCCACCCGCGGGTCCACCTTGACCCATGGCAGGGGGCGCACCTGCCCCCTGGGCCTCCCCTCCGGCTCTCCTTCGGACTGGGACTTCGTCTTGGCGTATAAAAAATCCTCAAAAATTTCCAGCGCGTTCCGAGAATATTTCCAGAAGTAAATTTCTGAAACAAAAAGACAGCAAAAATAGGGAACTAGCACTGGGCATCTTGTCAATAGGTTAGTCCGACAAAATGCTTAAAAATGATATAAATGACAATAAAAACATGTGACAATATCACAAAACTAGCATGGATCACTCAAAAATTATAGATACGTCGGAGACGTATCACACACCCTCGCCCTTAGACGTTTCTATCACTCGTGCCCAGGAACAAAAGGGGGCATGAACCCACTATCTAGCATAAATACTCCCTCTTGGAGATACACACAATCACTTGGCCAAAGTAACTACGCACATCGGAGAGCATGCAGGAACATAAATCAACATATAAGAATCATGCACAATCTGATCATAACTTCATAATCCATCGGATCCCAGCAAACACATCACATAGCATTACAATAATCGATCTTGATCATGTTAGGCAGCTCACAAGATCATAAGACATGAAGCACAAGGGAGAGAGACTACCATCTAGCTACTGCCATGGACCCATGGTCCAAGGTGGGACTACTCACAAATCATCCCGGAGGAAGGCATGGTGATGAAGAGCCCTCCGGGATCGATCTCCCCTCCGGCAGGGTTTACGGTGGCGGCGCCTCGGGTGACTTCTCTGGAAAATAATGGCCGCCTCGACATTTTTAGGGTTAATGTGATTTTATAGGCCGAGGGGTTGCCCACAGGGTAGGGGCGGGTCCCACTTGCGGGCTGCCCTAGGGCCACGGCAGGGGGCCGCCCCTGGCATGTGGGTGGCCCCCCAGGCTGCCCTTTGGTGTCCTGGTGCTTGCCGTCGAGTAAAAATTCTCCATAAATTTTCGTCCAGTTCCGAGAATATATCCAGAAGTAAATTTTCGTAAATACAAAAACAGCAAAAATAGGAAACTGGCACTAGGCATCTTGTCAATAGGTTAGTCCGACAAAATGCATAAAAATGATTTAATATGATAGTAAAAACATGTGACAATATCACAAAACTAGCATGGATCAATAAAAAATTATAAATACATTTGACACGTATCAGCATCTCCAAGCTTAACTCCTACTCGTCCTCGAGTAGGTAAGTGATAACAAAATAATTTTTGATGAGACATGCAACCAACTCAATCATGATCAAGATAGTAATGTAAAGCATAGGATGTGAATGAAGTGATACAAAACAATTGTCTATAGTTGATAGCAAGAAAGCAATGAATAACCAAGTTGAATCATTCAAGCAAAACCTTTCATAAATAGTATGTTAAATACATGAAAGCAATGTGATCCACATATTTGATTAATTCTCAAAGGTAATAGTTCCATGACAAAATTGTTTGAGAATCAAGACAAAGAAGATGTAAGTTTTAGCAAAAAGCTTCAACTTCCAACGGTAAAGTCAATATAAAGATTCATGTTTAATCTAACGATGCAATATGATCAATGATACCCAGGGTCAATGCTATATGTTTGCTTCGGTGGAGATAGAAGGAAAAGGAAAACTGACTCAACATTAAAACAGAAGTAGGGATTAGTCATGTGCTAGAGCTTTTTATTTTTATAAAACAGAAGTAAAACAATTTTGAGAGATGCATCCTTTCGTCACTATCCAATGTTTAGAGCTGATTTCTCAGATTTTCATTGCGCGGAGGAGAATGGTGAGTTGTATTTATATTTTGCTTAAGCTGCTCTCGGGTTCAAGTGAAGACGTAATCCATAGACACCGGGTGAAAGGGGGGAAATGACCTTGCTTGTCACAAGTTATATCTAGCTCTCTACTGCTTCCTCATGAGCTTAAAAACAGAGGCACAAAAAGGAGTATTTTGAATATTTTAAAATAGCACATAACAAAGTTACTTGGAATGGCAAGAAATACCATGCATAGGTAGATATGGTGGACTCAGCTGGCAAGATAGTTTGGCTTTGGGATTTGGATGCACGAGTGAACTCTACACTCAGTACAAATTTTTGGGCTTAGCAAAAGGGGTATTTGAAGCAAACATCTAACATTAACTGGTAACAGAGTAACATAAGACATTAGTCAATCATAACCATAAAATCTCTACACCGTCTCCCTTATTGACCAAACAATTCTTTTGATGAAAAGATTAGCTTTATGAATTAACAACTACGAAACACCACATAGTTTCAAGCTTTTAACCGTATTTCTTTACTAATCAATTCCATTCAAATAACTAGAAATTTTAAGCATTCATCTTAATATCTCAAAACAAATGAGAAGTATCAAGTATCCACACAATGATCTACAAGACTATGCAGGCTTTCATTTCATTCCAATATCACATGGATAGCAATTTGTCACTTTGACAATTCAAGCAATTTACCAATAACAACTCTCCAACAAGTATAAGTGAAGAACAAGAGAGTTTAACATCAACTACTAGCAGACAAGATAAAAGCTAAAAGCGAGTGCTTACTAGCAAACAAACAGTAGCTAAGAATACTCAACAAGATATAAGCGAAGCAAAGGAGTATTCAAATGAAAAAGCAGAGCGTGTCTCTCTCCCACACAAATAAAGCGAGGATCCAAGAAGGATATGACCAGCAAACAAACAAAATAAAACTGAAAGCAAAAAGACGCTCCAAGCATAGCACGTAATATGTAAAGTGAGAAAAACGTAGTTCAATGAAGACGACCTTATGATAGTCGATGAAGAAGAGGGGATGCCTTGGGCATCCCCAAGCTTAGATGCTTGATGGTTCTTTATATTCAGAGGGGGTGCCATGGGGGCATCCCCAAGCTTGAGCTCTGATCCATCTTCAATTTCTTCATTATCCTCTCCTTGGAACTTAAAAACTCTCTTCACACAAAACTTCTCATAAACTGATTAGAGGGTTAGTGCTCATAAATTAAAATGCACATGTGTTCAACTTAAGACAAATTGCAAACAACTTTATTGGGTATTATCTACTGTTTACTAAGCCTCAATGTGGTACTCCTCCTCTAGAGTATCACATTTGACGATAGTAAAAGAGACGAATACAAATAAAAGCAGAATCTGTCAAAAACTGAACAGTCTGTAAAGGTTGAATTTTTAGAGGCACTTATGTGGCTCAATAAAGAAAACTCAAAACTAAAGAAAAATAGATAAAAGTATCAGGCTTCCTGTCTAAAAATATCAGAAAAATATAAAATTCAGGGATTTTATGGATTTTCGAGCAGTGAAGGACAGAAATCTGTTTCTGAACAGCAAAACAATACCTCGCACTTTCAATGCATTAGAGGCTAAACTTGGCACAAAAAACAAAACAAAAAGAAAAAAGATACAATGAAGTTGCTACAGAGGAAACAACTCCATGATTCAAGAAAAGCAAAAACAAACTGAAAGTAAAAGATGGGTTGCCTCCCAACAAGCGCTTTTCATTATAGCCTTTTAGCTAGGCTTGAGATTTTAATTATGCTCTAATAAGAATAAGAATTGAAACAGAAAAGAGAGCATCAAGAAGCAAATATCAAACACTTTTAAGTATAACCCACTTACTATGCATAGGAATCTTGTAAGAAAATAAATCATTGGAGCATAAAGCATTAAGCATAGGAAGGCAAAGCAAATGCAACATTAAAACCTTCAACATAAAGAGGGGAAACTTCATAAGATGAAAATTTATATAACCACGCTTCCCTCTCTCATAATAACTTTCAGTAGAATCATAAGAAAACTCAATAACATAACCATCACATAAAGCATTTTTCTCATGATTCACATGCATAAAAGTATTATTATTACTCTCCACATAAGTAAAATCTTTATTATTAGTAGCATTGAGAGTAGGACTATCATATATAACTTGGACATGATAGACTAATTGTATATTAGAAAGATGATGTTCAGTAGGAGAGTAATAATTATGACAAGTCTCGTAAGAATGATTAAAATTATTCTTTATGGCATAGTTATCATCACAATAATCATCAAAAACTAGAGGCATAATATCATCATAAGCAAGGGGATAGTCATCTTTCCAAGCATATATTTTCGTAAACAAATCATCATGACTTTCAATACCAAAAGGACTTTCAAACCCATCATCCCCAAGCTTGGGGTTTTCCACATTATGATTAGAAGGAACATGAATATTCCCAACAATATAACAATTATCAATATCATCATTTTCAAAATTGGTGCCAAAAAGATTTTCAAGATCATACGTAGTATTATTTTCCCAATCATGATCATCACAATAAGTAACAGGCATAACATAATCTTCTTCAATAGTGCCTATAGACTTAATATCAAGATAATAATGAATACAATCAAGCGGATCATCTTCAATAAGTTTTGATTCATGCTCATTAGGAACAACCATGATGGGAGAAATATGCTTAGGGAATGATACCGTTTCCTCTTTCTTTTTACTCCTCCCTCTCTTCTTCTTCTTCTTCACCACCACCACCTTAGGAGGGAGTGGTTGGAAAGGAAGCTTCTCCACATAATCTGATTCATTATTAGAAAAGGCAGGAGAAACTTGAGAGAATCTCTCCCTTTCATTATTGGCAACATAAGAAACATTTTTCCTTTTATACTTTGGTAAAGTTCTATCTTTTCTAATTTTTGCAATGTAAGAATTGTCACGGCAATTCATAACACAATAATGATAAGCTCCCTGAAGAATGCTATTCGTCCCAAAAGTACTCCTATCTAACCAAGAAGTTTTTTCTGACAACTCTTCACACCCCAAGAATAAATTAAGTTCATCATAAAGACTAGAGGTGATCATGTTATCACAAAACTGGCTAATAGTTCTATCATTAAAGTACGAGCATTGGAAATTAAAATGACCTTCTTCATTGCAAAGTTTACACATAAAAGGATAGAGGTCATTTAATTCTCTAGCGAATTTATATAAATCCTTAAGCCACTTGCTCGTTCTTGCATGCTTATGTTTCTTACAATATTTATCTTCTTCAACCGGAGTGCTTTCACAAGGTCTATGCACTCCACAAAAATTAACATGCTTATATAAAACATTATTTGTAGAGATTGGATCATGTCTATTGCAATCATCATTAACAATTACATTTTGTTTGCAAATGTCTTTGAAAGGTTCATGATTCTTAGACCATTTCTCTTTAGGAATATTAATATGAGAAGCAAAAGATTTATTGATATCAACAGCTATATGAGAGTCAAGTCCGAACTTAGCACTAAGCTTATTAAAACTATCAGTTTCAACAAAGACTTAATGCAATCATACTCATAATTTATACCTGACCCTTTACCTTTGTCGATCTCCCAATCTTCAATGTTGTGTTGAATCTTTTCAATGAGATCCCATTTAGCATCAATCTTCTTACTTGTAAAAGAACCCATAGAAGAAGCATCAAGTATTTGCTTGTCATAGCGAGATAGCCTTGCATAAAAATTATTAACAATAATATCCTTGGAAAGATCATGGTTAGGACATTTAAGCATTAATGATTTCAATCTCCCCCAAGCTTGAGCAATGCTCTCTCTGTCACGTGGACAAAAATTGTAGATATAATTGCTATCTTGATGAATTTCATGAAGAAGATAAAATTTAGAATAAAAGAGAGACATAAGCTCCTTCCAATCCAACAAATGAGAATTGTCTAGTAGCCTATACCACTCCAATGCTTTCTCCTTAAGTGATAAGGAAAATAATTTCCTCATGATCACCTCTCTTGAAACACCTGCAATCTCAAACAAATCACATAATTCCTTAATATAAAGTAGATTATTACTAGGATGGACAGCTCCATCTCCTGCATAGCGATTAGTCATAGCAAGATCAATTATTCCCATCAGTATTCCGAAAGGAATACATTCAGTAGGTGGAGTAACCTTATCCACCACGGGATTGGTGGAGAGGTCACTCTCAAACAGCAAATTTAAAGGACAACATTTCATAAGCCAAACTAGTAAAATAAACACAAGAAACGAAAAGATTTAATTGCAAGATCTAAAGAAGATACCTTCAAGCACACACCTTCTCAACAACGATGCTAGAAATTAGCTTTGTTGAAGGGAGAGTGAGTACCACTTATCTTTCCTCCCCGGCAACGGCGCCAGAAATTAGCTTGATGTCTACTACACGCTTCTATTCTTGTAGACTTGTTGGGCCTCCAAGCGCAGAGGTTTGTAGGACAGCGACAAATTTCACTTAAGTGAGTAACCCAAGGTTTATCGAATCCACGGGAGGAAGAGGTTGAACGTATCCTCTCTCAAGCAATCCTGCAATTAAGATACAAGAAGTCTCTTGTGTCCCCAACACACCTAATACAATGGCTAATTGTATAGGTGCACTAGTTCGACGAAGAGATAGTAAAATGCAAGTGATATGGATGGTAAAAGGTGATTTTGTAATTCTGTAATAAAAATGGCAGCAAGCAAACAAGTGACAAAAGTGACTAAAAACGGTGTATTGCTGGGAAACAAGGCCTAGGATTCATACTTTCACTAGTGACTACTCTTAACATCATTAACATTATTAAACACATAATAGTTCCCACAAAAACACATGCATGGTAGACGTTACTCGGAGATCATTTTTTCGTGGATCAAATAGGATGAGAATTGCATAGGGCTACGAAAAGCACACCTTAAAGTTCGTATTCCACATCTATGGACACTTCATGCTGTCACTAGCCGCATCCAAAGATAGTACTAACAAACACCACAACCTATTTTTTTAATAGTCTCTTTCTTCAATAACACAACCATCAAGAAACCTTATGATCTATTCAATCCAACAATAATAAAGAACAAACTCATGATGAAGATCCCTCTAAGATTTTATCATTAGAGTCACACACGGCATCCATACTGTCACCGAGATACCGTGATCACAACGATGACTCCTGAACTTAAACTAGATAAAACCACTTGAGCAAAATCATATCCATTACATGCAGGAAAACATCATGTATTCAACTATGCTAACAAAGCTCATGATCACAACGAGAATCACATCATGGGAGAGAGATAACCACATAGCTACTTGTATAAGCCTCAGCCCCGGTGAAGGACTACTCACGCATGGCCATGATGAGTAGGAGCTTGATGGAGAGGTGCAGCCCGGAGGGGAGATGGCGGCCGGCGGCGACAACGGAGGCAGCGGTGGCAGCCTTGGAGGCGGCGGCGGCCCTTGGGGCAGCGGCCCTTGGCTGCCCTTCTTCCTTGGAGATGGTGTTGGTATGGAGGAGGGTCTCCACCTCACGGCGGCTGCCTTGGAGGAGGAAAATTCGTGGTCCTTGATGACCTAGGTTTCCTCTCTTTATATAGATTCCCGAATTCCCGTCATCAGATTTTTTGGCTTCAGTAAAACGGAGATGTCTCGGCCGTCCGTACTCGGATTGGGCCGAGTTTTTTGTCTAGATCGATTGGCGGAAAATTACGCACAATTTTCGTGACCAAGCTTTTTTGATTTGGTGTCGTCTTCAGGTCGGTACGGTGCCATCTTCGAAAATAGTTCTCAGACAGATTTCAGGAAAGTCCAATTCGACTCCAACAAGGTTTCCTTTTTACACTTTTGTGAATTTCCAAATAATTACTACACATCAAAAAGTGTAAAACAAGAACACTGTACACTTTTACCACTATTAATTGGTTAGTCCAATAAATCCATAAAATGATATAAAATATAATAAACACATGTGGCATTTGATATAAAACAAGCATGGAATATCAAAAATTATAGATACGTTTGACACATATCAGCATCACAACAAGGAACAAAGACCGCCATACGACTGCATCTTTGTCTAAAAAGTCCACATAGGGATCGCTATCCAGCCTGTCACCCATCGGTATTAAGTTGCAAGCAACAGACAATTGCATTAAGTAAAATGTATGATATAAACAACATTTATAATCACGTAGACATAAACATCGTTGTTTTGCACTTAGTCACAACATCACACCCTCGTCCTTGAATATTCCTGTCAGTTTTCTGGACAGATTCTGTTTAATATTGTTTGATGCATGTTTTGAACTTTTAACTTGAATCTTGTTGATCCAATTGAATTTATTAATAGGCATACAAAATTATACACTTTCTGGACATTCATATGAATTTTTTTCTAAGGATTATAACCAGCAAGTAATGCATTTGTCTATCACTACTAATGTCACCCCACAGAAAAGAAATGGGAGAAACAGTGTTTTGAAGTTTTTTCACAGGGATTAGAGGAGATGCACGAAGAGCTATCCAAGGATGGTGAAAGCCATAAGCTTGGGGATGTGAAGACAACCCCACTGGACCTACACACTCTCGGTTTGCACACGTCTAACTTCTGTTTTTCTATCAATGCACTTTATCGCATGAACTTGGAGCGTCTTTTATTTGTTTTTTGTTTTGGTTTGATTTTTGTTTTGAGACCACCACTATCATTTATATATGAGAGAGCTACTGGAAGTTTGGGTTGAATTTAGTTGGATGCTATTATAATGATTGGGAAAGGGATGTTTGAGTTGATTTAAAAAGTTATATATAGTTGCATAATTCATATGTTTTTAATGAGTGTCAGTTTGCAAGTGTTTTATCAAGAGCTATCTTATATTCATGTTTTGATGCTGAATGTTACCTTACTTGGTTTAACATGGATTGAGTAGTTCTATGGACACTTGTGCATGCATTTAGTTGGTCAACTTTCTCCCTTTTGCTAGCCCAAAAATCCCAACAAGTAAAAAACTTGTTTCCAATACCTTCATCCAAAGTTTTTCCAGTGAGTCCACCATATCTACCTATTAGCATTATGCTATTCTGAGTATGTATATCATGCTTTTACTTGAACTTGCTTTATTTCCCAAGTTGAGTAACACCATGGTGTAAGTACTCGTATTCAAGGGGCATGAAACTTTCAACCATTTATTTGTCAAGCACACCACTCATATTTGCTTTCACTTTAAACTTAACCATTAAATATGCTATGATGAGGGGTAATGAGATCTTGATACCAATGAGACAACATTACAAACATTAACTTAAGTAGAAGTATTTGGGAGTTAGATGAAGCTTGTTCATGTTTTTACCTCTACTCACATATATCTATCCAAAGTGTCCACCTTTTATATTCAGTTTTATAAAAGTACTCTATGACCATTATAGGATCTTTTTACTTTTCATTATGCATACATTTGGTCCATAGTACTTTATTTTATGTTACACTTTGTGAGTTATCATTGAACATCCTTGGATTGAATATTTGATATCACTTTATAATCTATCTTGCATATTGCTATTCCTTTAAAGAATGAATAATTTGACTCTATGTAGTAATAATAATCATCTTTGATATCCATTGATAGTATTAAAATGCAAAGTCCATGTTAGTTTTATCACCTTCATACTCGAGGACGAGTATAGGTTAAGCTTGGGGATGTTGATGCATATAAAATGCATACATGAACTTTGCATTATAATTCTCATATTTCAATCATATTTGCATCATATAAGGGTTATATCATGATTTTATAATGATTTTGGGAATATTTCACAGTTTTCCTATTTTTCTGGAATTAACCCTGCACTGGCAGAAAACCCTATTTTCTATATTTTGATGTTTCAGGGACCCAAACGACGTCCAAATGACCTGAAAATTCACAAGCGTTAGTTTGACCTAAAACCGACTATAAAAATAGCCCCCAACGTAGATCGTGAGGAGGTGGCCGTAAACAGAGAAACCACGAAACAGAGACCTGGACCTGCAGATCGGAGGTGGAAAACTCCGGCGGAGCGCTGCCGGCGTGGTCTCCATCTCCCCCAACAACGTCTCCACCGTCTCCATGATGAAGTGGGAGTAGTCCACCCCTGGACTATGGGTTTGTGGAAGTAACTTATGTATCTCTCCTCTCTCTTGAGCTTCACTAATTAGCGCAGTATGAGCTGCCGAACATGATTACGATCATCTATGTAATTCCTATGTGGTGGATCTCTCTATGAGTTAATATATGTTTGAAGATTGCAATTGTTTTGTTTCAGTTATGAAAGTATATGCATATTATGTACCCCATTCTTGTCTACTTGTTTTGATTAAGCTTGTTTATGAGAGCATATGTGGGGGAACGTGTGCATTAGTTGGAGTAATGAGGGGGTGGCTAGTGCGGTGAAAGTGAGAGAAGTTACGCGATCCACTTGGGTATTCCTACCTTAATTTGTTACCTCACTAGGGATAAACTAAAATACCATGCTACCAGAGATGTGGGTTGACCAGTGCCACTTCTCATGACTAGATCTAGCATGTTCTTATTTTCACTTCATGTCATAAAGATTAAAGCTATGCTCTGATTTATCTTAATACTAAGGTGTTATGATTTAGTTCGCATCTTATAAGAGAGGTTAATAACCAAAAGATCTCTATGTTAGGACGTGATGCCCATATAATTAGTAACTTGTCATAAAACTTTGTGTTGCAATCTCATATGTCAATTCCTATGTTCCATTGTCCACCACAACATTAAAGAGAGAGTGCATTTGTGAACCCATGAACCCCGGTCCATTTTTAATCATAAGAAACAACTTTCCAACAACTTTTAAGCATTAGCTACATTCAGCCATTTTAAAATCAGAAAATAAAAAAACACTTTTATTCATTGCATTCACATATAAAAACCCAAAAATATCATCCATCATAGTTTCCACCATCCTTGCATATTTGTTTACCACTATTGCATATTTACTTATTGTTTTGCATTTGTTTTATTTTGATATCATTCTCACACCTTGTGCTTGACAACCACTTGGTGAGGTTGAGGGCACAAAACAATTTACTTTGTCGGTTCTCAAGGGAAGGATAAGAAGATAAACCTTTCACTACTGATTCCCCGAGAGTTCGATATAAACCCTCGAGTCATCCCTTGTGGGGAAAACCGTCTTTCCTATACTATACACTCTGCACTTGGAGTCTCAACCTAACCATTGTTTTTTAACGCAGGTAACTTCACCATCAACAACGTTTTCTGGCGCCTTGCCATCAAGTGTTCTTTGGTGCTGTTGCTGAGTTAAAGGCCAACAGTACCTTACTCATGTATCAGACAATTATGTTATGTTGCTATCAGACTTGTTGCTTGGATGGTTATGCTTATCTGGCTTTTGTTGGGAAGTTTGTTGTTGTTGATGCTACTTCCCTAGCTGACTGGTGTTCCATGTCAGCTTATTTTCACATTCTTCAATTGTTTGTTCCATGGATACTACAACTCAATGGCTATTAGATTGGAAGGTTCTGGACTAGAATGTGAGAGGCTTGGATGATAAAGATAAACGCTTGTTTGTTTATAATAAAATTGAGGAAGGTCAATGTGCTATTATATGTCTTCAAGAAACAAAATGTGAAATTTTTGACCACTCATTTATAAGGACCTTCTGTCCAAAAAGTTTGATAAATTTGCCTTTGCCTCTTATGTTTGAGCATCTAGAGGAATTATTATGCTATGGAATAGTGCTATCTTTGAGGGAACTCTTTTAGAAGCGACTAGAGCAGCTGTTAAAATTTCCCTTACCTCCAAATGCACCTAGGAATCATGGACACTTGTCAATGTGTATGGGCCTTGCAGAGGCATAGACAGAGATGATTTTGTACATTGGCTTCATGATCTTGACATTCCAATGCATGAGAACTGGTTATTGCTTGGGGATTTCAACTTTATAAGGTCTATGGACAATAGAAACAGGCCAGGAACAGATATGAATGAAATTTTCATTTTCAATGAAATTATAAGTCACTTGGGGCTGGTTGAGTTACCTTTAAAGGGGAGACATTTCACCTGGTCAAATATGCAGGATCAACCTTTGCTAGAGCAGCTAGACTGGTTCTTTACCAGTAGTGATTGGACTTTTAAGTATCCTAACACTATGGTTCTTCCTCTGTCCAAGCCTACCTCTGATCATGTGCCTTGTGGGGTCAATATATCTACCTCAATACCGAAGGCACAAATTTTCAGATTTGAAAATCACTGGGTTCAGCAACCTGGGTTTATTGACTTAGTTCAAAAAGTGTGGAATTCGCCAGTGCGAGCTTCATCGAGTGCAGCGATTCTTACAGCTAAATCTAAGAATCTAAGACACGAGGTCAAGAGATGGGGCAGGTCGTTGTCTCATATCAAGGTCTTAATTGGCAAGTGTAATAAGGTGATTTTTATTCTGGACCAGCTTGAGGAAGAAAGGGAGTTGAGTCGACCAGAGTTTAACTTCAGGAATATTGTAAAGGCCCACTTAAAGAGAATCTTATTGATACAATCTAAACATTGGAAAAAACGCTGTACAATAAGATGGGTTCAATTAGGTGGTGAAAATACTAAATTCTTCCATGCCAAAGCTACTGAAAGGTATCGTTTCAATACCATTGCTGAAATAAAGAATTCGGATGGAGTGACTCTTGTTGATCACCAGCAAAAAGCTGCTGCTTTCAGGCATTGCTTCAAGAGCAGAATGGGTGTTACCATCCCAACTATGCAGCCTGTTGATATGTCAGGGCTGTTGCCTGTTATTGAGGATTTAGAAATTCTTGTTCAGCCTTTTTCTGTTGAAGAGATCGAAGGAATTGTCAAGTGCATGAAAATAGATAAGGCACCTGGTCCTGATGGTTTCAATGGATTATTCTTGAAGAAATGTTGGCATATTATTAAAGATGATTTCATTAATCTATGTAATGATTTCTTCTCTGCCCAGACATCTTTGAAAAGTATCAATGGTTCCTTTATTACACTCATCCCTAAAAATCAAAATCCAGAGACAGTTAATGAATTTAGGCCTATTTCATTGACCAATACTTGCCTTAAGTTCTTAACTAAGCTTCTGGCCAATAGGCTGCAGCAAGTAATTACCAGGACCATACATGCCAATCAATATGGTTTTATCAAAGGAAGAACAATCCAGGATTGCCTGGCTTGGTCTTTTGAATTCCTTTTTCAATGTCAACAGTCAAAGATGAAGGTGGTTATTCTCAAAATTGACTTTGAAAAGGCTTTTGACACATTGGACCATAATGCTATTTTGCAAGTGCTGAGAGCAAAAGATTTCCCTCCTCTTTTTCTTTTGTGGATAAAGGATATATTGTCTTCTGGATCTTCCTTTGTTATGTTAAATGGAGTTCCAGGGAAACCATTCATCTGTAAAAGAGGGGTGAGACAGGGGGATCCCCTTTCTCCTTTGCTTTTTGTAGAAGGAGCTGATCTGTTGCAAAGTATGGTCAACAGGGCATATGCAGAAGGACTTTTAAACGCGCCAATTCCTGTCAGATCAGATTTCCCAATAATCCAATATGCTGATGATACTATTGTCATCTTGCCAGCTAATAAGCAAGACTTGCAAGTGTTTAAGGATATATTACAACTGTATGCTGCTATCACAGGCTTGAAAGTTAACTTTCATAAGTCATCTATGATTCCAATCAATGTTTCTCAGGCCGAAGTACAAGAGTTGGCACATTTTTTTGAATGCAAAGTGGAGACTATGCCTTTCACTTATCTGGGACTTCCTATGGGAACTACTAAGCCGACTGTTAAGGACTTTTCACCCTTGATTGATAGGATTGAAAGAAGGTTGTCTGCCACAGCTTCCTTTTTATCATATGGTGATAGGCTGGTCCTGGTCAACTATGTTCTCTCTTCTCTCCCAACATATTATATGTTGTATCTTAAAATCCCAGTGGGAATAATTGAGGTGATTGATAGAGCAAGGAGACATTGTTTGTGGAGAAGGAAAGACAAGGAAAAAGTAAATTCGTTGGCAGCATGGGATATGGTTTTTAAGCCAAAGAAAAAGGTGGTCTTGACATCATTAATTTAAAATTGCAGAATGCAGCCCTTCTCCTTAAACACTTGCACAAATTCAATAACAATGAGGATATTCCATGGACACAGCTGATTAGGGAGGCGTATTATCACCAATCTGTACCACATGCAATTGTTAGCTCTGGCTCTTTCGGGTGGAGGGGAGTATTTTCTCTTTTCGACCAATATCAAGCCATAACGAAGTGTGAAGCAGGCAATGGTCACTCCATCTTGTTCTGGACTGATTTGTGGAGGGATGAAAAATTGGAAAATACTTTTCCAAGATTATTCTCTTACTCTATTGATAAGCTGCAGTCGGTTCATCAATTTTTAGACAGGGGTAATTGGTTAGAACACTTCCATACCTTTGTCTGTTGGAGCATACCAGGAACTACAGAATGTGCAGCGTAGCCTTCAAGGATTGCATTTGGACAATAATTCTGACGATAAATGGATTTGCAGCCTGGGAAATGGTATGTTCATACCAAGCCTAATATATAAGCAATGGTTTAGCCATATTGCAAATCACCCACCATCTTGCTGATGTAGCCCCACATGTGGACAATACGCCAAACGACCCAATGACAAGATGAAGAGTCAAGGCACTTCATGAAAAGGTGACCTCACTTCTCTCGATGTGTGATCTCGACACCCCTTTGAATGGTTTGCTACTTCATGCCAGTACCTTGTGCATGCTCAGGATCCACCTTGATGATGACCCACAATGGAGTCGAGAAGATGAGCAAGAGGAGCTCCAAGACAAAGGAGAAGATGACCAAGAGAAGATCCCTACAGATGGTCGAGGAGAGGAAGAAGGAGGCGGAGCCAGGCTGGCCGGCCTCTAGCCCAACCTAGGCCGGCCCGCAGGCTGGCCACCAACCAGAGCCAGCCGACCTCCCAGCCGGCCTCGGCCGGTCACCCATCTGAGCCAGCCGGCCTCCAGGCCGGCCACCAACCTGAGCCTGCTGGCCTAGGCCGGCCCCCAGGCCGGTCACCCCTAGTGCCAGCCGACCTCCCAGCCGGCCTAGGCCGGCCGGCCTAGGTCGGCCCCCAGGCCGGCCACCCGCATTTCTGCCCCGTTTTGTACTTTATTATAAATAGCACCTCCCTTTCCCTTTAGAAGGCTAGACTGAATTTGAGACTTGTGAGCCATGCTCCTCATCCCTCTGTGCTAGGGTTCCTCTTTGAGGATGGATCTTATTGTTGCTACTCTTTAACTAAGGTGTCTCTAGTAGTGCAAACCAATCTTTCACTGCGGTGATTCTATTGGATCGGTGGACCGGCTGGTAAGAGCAATCGGTTTCATTAAGAGTAAGATTGGCTTTGATTCTTCGATCGAAAGGCTTCTCTTGTGAGGGTTGTTGTTGGGTGGAGATCTTTGAAGGTTTTGCTAGTTATCCCTTTTGTTTTGCCCACGAATCTCCCCCGTTCTCCCCCTCGTGTTCTTCGTGTTCATCCACCGTTCCCCCTCAAATCCGTGAAGATTGGGCCAACCGGCTACATCATATGGTATCAAGAGCAAGGGTTTCCAGGGATTTGGATTGTGTTTCCACCTTTTATTAGCCATTTTTCCACCAAATTTTTTCTTTCCCATACCAAATTCAAAAAAAAAGCCCATATGGATTTCGTTCGATCTCTCGATTTGGTGAGCGATTTGTGATTTTGATCCACGGATCTAGTGCTTAAGATCTTTCCCCACTTTCCTTTGGCGTTCCTCGTGCCAATTTCGCCCACAATTCATTAGATTGAAGATTTCACGGAGCAAATTCCTCGCTACCTCGACGCAACCAAAGGTATAACTTGCGCCACCTCCCTTTCCTTTTCGCGAAACTTTTTCCTAGGAGCTAGTTCTTCAAAGTGTGAGCATTGCACTCGTGTGACACCAAGTGATCGTAACATAATCTTGCGAGCATCAACTTCTAGCGCACTCGGCTCGGGCAAAAGCCTAAAGGCAAAAAGAGAAATAGAAAAGATTAAAAAAAAGAGAGAAAAGCCGAGCCGTGATCCTAGTCCTAATTAGCACCTCCAAGCTCCAATACCCAATAGAAAACGTGTCCACTTGTGCAAATCGGTTGCTCCCTCCTATACACTTGAGCTAGTTGTCCTTCGAGCGGTGGTGCAACACGAGCATAGTATTTGTTAGGCCCAAGTTTCGCATCCCCATAGTCGCACCATCCACGTTAGTCTCCACGTGTGAGTTTCCGTTATTTCTCAGATTGTGTGGTAAGTCTCTTTTGCTTCTTGATCTTTGTGGTTATCCTCCACTTGTTGCAATAGCTTTATCGTTTGCTTCGTCTCGATTTCTTGCCACTTTGCCATACCTAAGCTCCTCATAAGTATGTGTGTGTGTGAGTCGCTTTTGGATTGCTAATCAACCCACTCTTACTCTTGCGATACCTTTGTCTCGGAAGACGATCCCACTTGTCCAATACTATCAACCAAGGAAAGAGCGGTTATTAGCCACCACATATTCCACATATCACTTGTGTTTTCTTATCATGGCTAGGGAAGAACAAGATGCCGGCTTCAGCAAGCAAGAGGAGGCTCTCAAGAGGTACATCGACGACAACTTACGCCGCTATGAGGAGCACCATCATGCCGCGCAACGTGAAAACAATGAGTGTTTCGCTCAAATCCAAGACGCCCAACGCGAGAGCAATGAGTGTTCAATGCGCCTCGAGGAATCTATGAGTAAGCTTCTCGAAAGAAGAAACCGGCACTCCTCAAGGTCAAGCTCAAGGTCTTCACACCGTTCCAAGGCAAGAAGCAAAGTTCCAGGTGACGTTGGTCAAGGTCCACGCCACGAGCGCCATCGCCAAGAAATACCTCATCAACAAGCGAACTTGGATCCTCAATAACACCAAGATCGCCATCGTAACGAGATACCAAATCAAGAGCGCCATCGCCAAGAGATGCCTCATCATGAAGCGAACTTGGATCATCAACAACACCAAGATCGCCATCGTCAAGCGATACCAAATCAAGAGCGCCATCGCCAAGATATGCCTCACCAACACGCGAACTTGGATCCTCAACAACGCAATGATCAACATCGTCAAGAGATACCAATCCCAAATGCTAACTTGGATCCCCACACCGCCACGAGGATAATCGCCATCATCGTCATGACCTACCTCCACATCGAGCTCAACGAGTGCCATTGGCCGACAATCATGTTGATCTTGTAGACGATGAGCATTATGTTCCACGCCACCAACCAAGACATCGCCACCGAGACCGCCATCGCCAACATGATGATGATGATGATGAGCACAAACCACGTTTCAATCCTCCCAAGCTCGTCATTCCAAAGTTCCATGGCACCAATGACCCGGAGGACTACATTGCATGGGAATCCAAGGTCTCCAAACTATTTCGCGTCTACAAGGTGCCACAAGACAAGCGGGTTGACCTCGCATCCCTAGAATTCGAAGGCTATGCGCAACTATGGTGGGAACAACTTCAAGCCTCCTTTGAAGATCCAATCGACACATGGAATGACATGAAGAGCAAAATGCACAAAGGTTTTGTGCCACATCACTATGCGCGCGATTTGTACAAGAAATTACAAGAGCTCAAACAAGGCCTCAAGACGGTCGACGAGTACTACAAGGAGATGGAGTCAACTCTCTCCCACGCACACATTGTCGAGTCCGAGGAACAATCAATGGAACGCTTCTTGAACGGCCTCACGTAACCCATAAAGAAGATAGTGGAATTCCAACCTTATGAGAACCTTGTTGAGCTAGTTCACCAAGCCATGAAGGCCGAGCGCCAAGTCACGGAAGAGCTCAAGTATGTCAAGGCCAATTCATTCTTTGCCACTAGAGCTTCATCATCAACACAACCCATGACTCAAGTCCACGCTCAAGGCAATGTCAAAGGTTCTACACCTCAACCCCCAACCACCTCCAAAAAGACGACGCCCTCACCCCAAGCCGCCAAGTCATATATCACTTGCTACAAGTGTGGAGGTCAAGGGCACAAGTCATTTGAGTGCACCAATAAGAAGGTGATGATCGTCAATGACAATGGAGACTATGAGTTTATGAGTGAAGACGAGTACCACGCATTGAACAAGGTGGCCACAATGCAAAGCTTGGATGAACACAATGACTACATCTATTGTGATGGTGATCCCAACCCCACACTAGTTGTCACTCGAGTTTGACTACAAACACCCAAGGTGATGATGCTCAACGATGCAACTTGTTTCAAACAAAGGCCGGCATCAATGGCAAATCAATCAAGGTCATCATCGATGGCGGGAGTTGTCACAACTTGGCAAGCAAGGAGCTATGTAAGAAACTCAAGTTGACGTACAAGAAGAACCCAAATCCTTACCATGTGCAATGGCTTAGTGACTCCGGCACCGTGAAGATTCAACACAAGGTTCAAGTATCCTTCAAGATTGGCTCTTACGAAGACACCGTGGATTGTGATGTGGTTCCCATGTCGGTTTGCCACTTACTTCTTGGTCGTCCTTGGCAATTTGACAAGGCCGTTACTCATGATGGGCGCACCAACTACTAGCTTCAAATGGAACAATAAGATCCTAGTGCTCCGCCTAATGACCCCAAGCCAAATTATTGCCGACAATGCCAAGACACTCATGAGAGCGCAAGAAAAACAATCCTCTAGTGAGTTGAGTGGTGAGAGAGCGAACCACATTCACTGTGAGTGAGAGCCACAAGCCAAATATGAGTGAGAAAGGGAAAAGAGTGAGTCCCGGAGTAGTCTTATTAGCCACCAAAAGTAAGATGAAGGAAGTGAGAGCAAACCCATCCACTTTCCACTTCGTGCTCCTATGCAAAGGAGATGGCAAGGATACTAACGACTTAACCCAAGTTCCTCCACCTATGTTGTCTATTTTGTAGGAATTCGAAGATGTTTTTCTGGATGAGCTCCCTCAAGGACTCCCTCCCCTACGTGGAATCGAGCATCGCATCGATCTCATTCCCGGCGCCCCTCTACCCAATAGAGCGCCTTACCGCACCAACCCCGAGGAGACAAAGGAGATTGAGCGCCAAATTAAAGAACTCCTCGCCAAGGGACATGTTCATGAAAGCTTGAGTCCGTGCGCCGTTCCAGTCATCCTCGTCCCCAAGCAAGACGACACATTGTGCATGTGCATGGATTGTCGTCCCATCAACAATATCATGGTGAGATACCGACATCCCATACCCCGCCTTGATGACATGTTAGATGAGCTTAGTGGTGCCACTATTTTCTCCAAAATCGATTTGAAAAGTGGCTATCACCAAATCCGTATGCATGAAGGAGATGAATGGAAAACGGCATTCAAAACAAAACTTGGTCTTTATGATTGGCTTGTCATGCCCTTTGGTCTTTCCAATGCTCCTTCAACATTTATGCGTCTTATGAATCACGTCTTGCGCACTTTCATTGGCAAGTTTGTGGTTGTCTACTTTGATGACATCCTTGTTTATAGCAAATCCTTGCATGAACATGTCGACCATGTGAAGCAAGTTTTGTTGGCCCTTCGTAATGCTTCGCTTTTTGCCAACATCAAGAAATGCACCTTTTGCACCGACAAGCTTGTGTTTTTGGGTTATGTGGTTTCTTCCAAAGGGATTGAAGTTGACACCTCTAAGATTGAAGCAATAACCAATTGGCCACCGCCAACTAATCTTGCTCAACTTTGTAGCGCCCTTGGTTTGTTTGGGTTTTACCGTCGATTTGTGAAAGATTTTAGCACAATTGATTGCCCTTTGAATGAGCTTACCAAAAAGAATGTACCCTTCATTTGGGGCAATGCTCAAGAATCGGCTTTCAATGAACTCAAGAAGAGATTGACCGAAGCCCCTTTATTTGATTTGCCGGATTTCTCGAAAACCTTTGAACTTGAGTGTGATGCTAGTGGCCTTGGCATTGGTGGTGTCCTCATGCAATGTGGCCTTCCCGTTGCCTATTATAGCGAAAAACTTGATGGTGCTCGCCTAAACTACCCAATCTATGGCAAGGAACTCTATGCCTTAGTCCGTGTTTTGGAAGTGTGGCAACACTACTTGTGGCCAAAAGAGTTTGTTATCCATTCTGATCATGAATCCTTGAAATATTTGAAAACCCAAGCCAATTTGAACAAAAGGCATGCCAAATGGGTGGAATTCATCGAGTCTTTTCCCTATGTTGTAAAATATAAGAAAGGCAAGGACAATATAGTCGCGGATGCTCTTTCCCGCAAGATGACTTTACTTGCCAAGCTTGAAATCAATGTTTTAGGCCTTGATGAGATTAAGGATCTCTATGCCTCTGATCCTACTTTTGGTCATATTTTTGCCAAGTGCTCATGTGACAAAGGTTTCAATGATTTCTATTTGCACAAGGGTTTCTTGTTTAAAGCTAACAAACTTTGTATCCCCGAGTCGTCGCTTCGCTTGTTGCTTTTGAAGGAATCACATGGAGGCGGCCTCATGGGACATTTCGGATGGGACAAGACATATGCTATGCTTTCAACACATTACTATTGGCCACGAATGAAGCGTGGAATGCCTTGTGCTTTGATGCCCAACATGTCTCCAAGCTAAATCTACGTCCAACCCTCATGGTCTTTATATTCCACTTCCCATTCCATATGCTCCATGGACCGATATTAGCATGGACTTTGTGTTAGGGCTACCACGAACTAAAAATGGCAAAGATTCCATATTTGTTGTTGTTGATCGTTGATAACCCCCAAGAGCAGGAGATCACTGTAGCACCTCTCAATGTGGAAGTAAGGTATCGATCCGCAGTAGCAAGAAGGAAAAGTTATCTATTCCCTACAACTAAAGTGTCACAAGTTTTAGTTGATTATGCACTAAACAAGTTTATAGAACAAGGTGGTTGATTTAATGGATGGAAGTTTGATGTAACAAAACAGGAGTGTGAAAGTGTCCCAATCCTCTTCAATGCAAGAGGACAAGACAAAGGTGTAAACGGTGCTTGGAAATAAGGCCTAGGGATCATACTTTCACTAGTGGACACTCTCAACAATAATAATATAATTAAATACATATATATTTCATCTTCAATATGCTACCCCGAACTATCTTCTAGTTGGATAACGAACAACAATCCATTGTGTAGGGTTACAAAAAACACACCTTAAAGTTCGTATTTCACATCTATGGACACTTCATGCGGTCACTATCCGCATATAAAGATAGTACTAACAAACACCACAATATCATAGAGACATCCAACACAAATAATAACTCATGATAAGTATTCATGTAATCTTTAGCCTAAGAGCCACACACGGTGCGCACACTGTCAACTTCACACCATGGACAAAGGTGACTCCGGAAATCACATCAATAAAACCACTTGAGTAGCATAATTCATAAGATGATGAAGAGTAACATCTATGGATTCAACTAGATTACAAAGCTAATGATCACATAAAGATCACATCATGGGAGAGAGATAAACCAAATAGCTACAGGCATGAGCCCGCAGCCCTGAGGGAGACTACTCACACATGGTCATGGTGATCACACTTGATGGAGAGGTTGATGAAGAGGTGCAGCCCGGAGACGAGACAGCGGCCCGCAGCAGCCACGGCGCGGCGGCGGCGGCGGCAAGGGCGTGGCGGCGGCTGCCCACAGAGGCGGCGGCGGCAGCCCGCGGCAGGCGGCCCTTGACCCCCCCCCCCCCCTTCTTCTTCCTTGGTGATGGTGCAGCAATGGAGGAGCTCCTCCCCCTCGTTGGCGGCTGCCAAGAGGAGGAAAACTCGTGCCTTTTTGGTGCCCTTTTCGAGTTAGGGTTTCCTTCTTTATATAAACTCTCGGATTTCCATCATCCAGTTTTAGGTCTCACGAAAACGGGCTTTTCTGGAGCGTCCGAACTCCAAATGGGCCGAAATTTAAGTCCAGGATTATCAGCAGAACATTTCCCACAACTTTGTAGAATATTGGATTTCCATTTGACGTCGTCTTCAGGCCCAAACGTGACAATCTTCAAAAATAGTTTTCAGACAGATTTCTGGAAAGTCTCAATTCGATTCCAACAAGATTTTCTTTGCCCAATTTTGATAATTCCTACACATTAAAGTGTAAAACAAAAACATTGTCCACTTTGGAAACTATTATTAGGTTAGTCCCAATAAATATAATAAAGTTGCAAATAAATAGGGAATTTAGCACAATAAACTACCAAGTTCATGTATGCATTTCACATGCATCAATCGTTTCTCTAAAATGGCACATTTCATCCCTTGCAACAAGACCAACGATGCTTCACATATTGCAACTTTATTCTTTAGGGAAATTGTTCGTCTACATGGAGTGCCGAAGACCATTGTTTCGGACCGAGATGTCAAATTCACAAGCTATTTTTGGAAAACATTGATGGCCAAGCTAGGAGTCAAGCTCCTATTCTCCACCGCTTACCACCCACAAACCAATGGCCAAACCGAGATGGTGAATCGAAACTTATCAACTCTACTCCGCGCATTAATCAAGCCAAACCTCAAAGGTTGGGAGGAATGCATACCGTACGCCGAGTTCGCCTACAACCATGCCTCCCACCGGGTGACCAAGCGAAGTCCATTCGAGGTTGTCTATGGGTTCAACCCCAACACCGCCCTAGAAATCCTCCCACTTCCTCTACACGAGCGCACCGACATGGACTTCGACAAAAGAGCCGACTACATGAAGACATTACATAAGTCAACTCGAGCAACTCTAAAGTAGCACACCAAGCGCCAAGCTGCCAAGATCAACAAGTTGAAAAAGCTAATGATATTCGAAGAAGGAGATCTTGTGTGGTTACACCTACGCAAGGACCGTTTCCCGGATGAAACAAAATCCAAGCTTGCTCCTCGCAGTGACGGGCCTTTCAAAGTGCTCAAGCGCATCAATGACAACGCCTACAAGATCGACATTCCAACCTCCAAGTACTTGGTGCATGACACGTTCAACGTCGCCGACCTATCCCCTTTCCACGGAGATCCAAGTGTTCAAGATGATGGCGAGTTGAGGACGACTCTTTCCAAAGGGGGGGAGATGATGTAGCCCCACATGTGGACAACACGCCAAACGGCCCAATGACAAGATCAAGAGTCAAGGCAATTCATGAAAAGGTGACCTCGCTCCTCTCGATTAAGTCCAGGATTATCAGCAGAAAATTTCCCACAACTTTGTAGAATATTTGATTTCCATTTGACGTCGTCTTCAGGCCCAAACGTGACAATCTTCAAAAATAGTTTTCAGACAGATTTCTGGAAAGTCCCAATTCGACTCCAACAAGGTTTCCTTTGCCCAATTTTGATAATTCCTACACATTAAAGTGTAAAACAAAAACATTGTCCACTTTGGAAACTATTAGTAGGTTAGTCCCAATAAATATAATAAAGTTGCAAATAAATAGGGAATTTAGCACAATAAACTACAAAGTTCATGTATGCATTTCACATGCATCAACATCCCCAAGCTTAACCCATGCTCGTACTCGAGTATGAAGGTGACAAAAGTAACATGGACTTTGTAGTTTAATACTGTAATTGGATATCAAAGATGATTACTATTGCTACACAAAGTTAAATGATTCATTCTCAAAAAGGAGTAGCAATATACAAGATAGATTATGAAGTGATATCAAGTATTCAATGCAAGGATGTTCAATAATAATTCACAAAGTGTAACATAGAAGAAAGTACTATGGACCAAATGTATGCATAATGAAAAGTAAAAAGATCCTATAATGGTCATAGAGTACTCTTATAAAACTGAATATAAAATGTGGACACTTTGGATAGATATATATGAGTAGAGGTAAAAACATGAACAAGCTTCATCTAACTTCCAAATACTTCTACTTAAGTTAATGTTTGCAATGTGGTATCATTGGTATCAAGCTCTCATTACCCCTTATCATAGCATATTTAATGGTTAAGTTTAATGTAAAAGCAAATATGAGTAGTGTGCTTGACAAAGCAATGGTTGAAAGTTTCATGCCCCTTGAATATGAGTACTTACACCACGGTGTTACTCAACTTGGGAAACAAAGCAAGTTCAAGTAAAAGCATTGTATAATAGCGTCATAAAGAAGATCAACTGGGGTACCTCTTGTCCCAGGACATGGAACAAGCCCATGTCAAAATGACAAGACAAACAAACATAAGGAACAATCTCAACACCTTTTTTTTATTTACTATTGATATACCTTTTTATTGTGAGGTGCATCACTGAAGGTTCACATAGCATGTAAGTAAATTTCCACCATGACAGCATGACTTAGATTAGTGGCCCAGGTATCTCTCTAGCCATTTATATAACTACTTAAACATACTAAATTTCCACATTTATTTTGCACCATGATAAGTATCCATAAAAAAAAGTACATGATATCAACTAAATATAATTTAGTGCAATGTTGAAAGCTTGCCATGTGACAGCACATTTGGGCTAACTAGCAACCAATACTCTTGTGAAATTCACAACTTCATAATTTTAATCACAATGGTTCATGTTTATTAAGTGCAATAATAAAACGTGAGAGCTATTTAACCAGATTTTCACATAACAATCAATAACATGAGCATTTTAATTCAGAGGTACAGATAACTCAAAGTAACATGATATACATACTCAGAATAGCATAATGCTAATAGGTAGATATGGTGGACTCACTGGAAAAACTTTGGTTGAAGGTATTGGAAAGAAGTTTTTTACTTGTTGGGATTTTTGGGCTAGCAAAAGGGAGAAAGTTGACCAACTAAATGCATGCACAAGTGTCCATAGAACTACTCAATCCATGTTAAACCAAGTATGGTAACATTCAGCATCAAAACATGAATATAAGATAGCTCTTGATAAAACACTTGCAAATTGACACTCATTAAAAACATATGAATTATGCAACTATATGCATCTTTTTAAATCAACTTAAACATCCCATTCCGAATATTTTATTTAGCATCCAACTTTATTCAACTCAAACTTCCAGTAGCTCTCTCATATATAAATTATAGTGGTGGTCTAAAAAAAACTAAACTAACATAACAAGCAAATAAAAGACGCTCCAAGTTTATGCGATAAAGTGCATTGATAGAAAAACAGAAGTTAGACGTGTGCAAACCCAGAGTGTGTTGGCCCAGTGGGGTTGTCTTCACATCCCCAAGCTTATGGTTTTCACCATACTTGGATAGCTCTTGGTGCATCTCCTCTAATCCCTGTAAAAAACTTCAAAACACTGTTTTTCCCATTTCTTTTCTGTGGGATGACAATAGTAATGATAGACAAATGCATTACTTGCTGCTTATAATCCTTAAACAAAAATTCATGTGAATGTTCAGAGAGTGTATAATGTTGTATGCCTATTTATAAACTCAATTGGATCAACAAGATTCAAGTTAAAAGTTCAAAACATGCATCAAACAATATTGGACAGAATCTGTCCAGAAAACTAGTAGCAGAAAAACGTATTTTTCAACCTGACTTAAACATGTCTAAAAATTCTTAAAAAATCTATGCATATAGAGGATGAAAAGTTTCAGTTACAGTAAAAAACTCAGCTCATTCGGAGTAACATAATAAGAATTAAAAATCAAACCGTGCACAGACTTGTGCTGGAATGAAATCTCCGCATGCAAATAGCAACTTTTTCAAACCAAAATGGGTAAAACTTGGCACTTTATTAAAAATTCCAGAAACTAAACTAAAAACTAAGTCTCTTGTTACAGCAAGAGGACACAATAAAAATAACCGGGTTGCCTCCCGTAAAGCGCTTTCTTTATAGCCATATAGCTAGGCTGACTTACTTGGTATCAAGATGGTTGGAGTGAGGTGGCTTGGCATCCCCAAGCTTGAATTCTTGTACTTATTTGATATAGGTAGGGTGAGCCTAGGGGTAACATCCCCAATCTTGAGTGGTTGTCCCTCTTGATCTTTGTTCATCACCCTCAACTCTTCCACTTGAAAATTCTCTTTACACAAAACTCAACATAAAACTTGATTAGAGTGGTTAGTGTCTCTATAAATTAAATCCTCATAGGTATAGCAAAGACATATCATGAGTTGATTCTAAACATTAGCTACTGTTACTTATGGTTGTGCATTGCTCTTTGATCAAGAGAACCATACAAAACACAAGTAATGAGAGTAATGCAAAATAAAGACAGAATCTGTCAAAAACTGAACAGCCCGAAAAGAGTGAATTTTCAGAGGCACTTACGTTGCTCAAATCAGAAAACTTTGAACTAATGAATTGTGTAATAATAACTGAAGATTGCTGTCGTAAAATATCAAGTCAAAATTCCTTTTCTGTGATTTTTAACATTTTTCGCAGTGAAGCTCGGGAATCTGTTTTCTGGGCAGCAAATCACTATTGTTTGATCCTACCTCTCAAAAGAGGTTATTTAATGATGCTCACATAGGAATAAGAATTGAAATGCAAAATAGAGCATCAAGAGAAAAATATAAAACACATTTAATTCTAACCCACTTCCTATGCATTGGGATCTTGTAAGAAAATAAATCAATGAAGCATATAGTAATTAGCATAGGAAGGTAAAGCAAGTGCAACATTAAAAACTTCAACATAAAGAGAGTAAACATAGTATTATTGAGATATTTAGAGACATGTTTCCCTCTCTCATAATAAATTTCAGTGCCATCATAAACAAAGTGAACAACATAAGTATCATATAAAGCATTCTTGTCATGATTCACATGCATAAAAGTATTATTATTACTCTCCACATAAGTAAAATCCTTCTCATTAGTAATAGTGGGAGTAAAACTATCATAGCCATCATTGTAATCATCATATATAGGAGGCATATCATAATCATAAGAAATTTTATGCTCAATAGTAGGTGGACTGAAAAGATCACGTTCTTTATTATAATCATCATATATAGGAGGCATAGTATCATCAAAGCAAATTTCCTCCTCAAAGCTTGGGGGACTAAAAAGATCATATTCATCAAAACCGGCATCCCCAAGCTTGCAATTTTCCATAGAAATAGCAAAAATGACATTCAAAGAGATCATACTAATAACATTGCTACAAGCATGATTGTTATGCAAATAAAGTTCCATAGGTTTTTTAATTTTCTCTTCAAAAGCATCATGACCAATTTCAAGATAAATTTTATAAAACTCTCTAAATTTTTTTTTGTTTTCCATTTTCTAATTTTTTTGGGTTTTTGATAAATGCAAAACTGAAAGTAAAACTAAACTAAATGCAAAAATGAAAGTAAATAACTAGTGCAAACAAGAATAGAAACTTAAGCGCTACGCTCCCCGGCAACGGCGCCAGAAAAGTACTTGATAACCACTAGTAGGAAATAGCTTATAGACAGACTCCTATTCTGTGGCGCACCTATTTGCCGTGCGCCACAGAAATTATTTCTGTGGCGCACATTTTTGGGTGCGCCACAGAATTTTTCAATTCTGTGGCGCACCGAAACAACGTGCGCCACAGAAAGTCAGGTTTCTGTGGCGCACGGGGATGGTGCGCCACAGAAATATGACATTCTGTGGCGCACCATCACCCGTGCGCCACAGAAAGTCACAGAAATGCTGCTTTCTGTGGCGCACCCAGTTCCGTGCGCCACAGAAAACAGCATTTCTGTGGCGCACCCCTGTCCCGTGCGCCACAGAATTCCAGATCTGGATCTGGCCACTACGTACCCCACTCTCGCCTCTGTCCCCCGCATGCACGGCCGCCCCATCTTATCCTCTCACGCACGGCCCACAGGATCCCCGGGTCCCACACGTCCGTCTCCACCTCGTCCCCAGCTCAGAATCAGATCTGCGGCGCACTACCCACTCCACTCCCCCAACTCCCCACTCGGCCACTCCCACCCGATGGCCGGCGGCCGCCCTTTCCGGCCGTCCGCGCCGCGCCGAGCCGCGTTCGCGGGCCTGCTGACTCTCCTCCTCCTCTCTTCGCCCCCCGCCGCCTCCTCATCCCGCTCCTCACCCTCCCCGCCGTCCCGCCTCGCCGCCATCCGCCGACACGCCGCGGACCACACTGCTGTCCTCGCCGCCTACGCCGCGCACGCGCGCAAGCTCAAGGAGGCCTCCGCCGCGCAGTCGCTCTCCTTCTCCACCCTCTCCTCCGACCTCTCCGCCCTCTCCTCCCACCTCGCCGCCCACCACTCCCTCCCCGAGAACGCGCTCAAGCTCCTCGAGAAGGAGGCCCGCGACCGCATCAAGTTCGCCCGCCTCCTCGCCGCTGACTCCAAGGAATCCTTCGACACCCAGGCCAAGATCCAGAAGCTCTCCGACACCGTCTTCGCCATCGGCGAGCACCTCGCCCGCTCCCGCCGCGCCGGCCGCATGTCCTCCCGCATCGCCGCCGGGTCCACCCCCAAGTCCCTGCACTGCCTCGCCATGCGCCTCCTCGAGGCCCGCCTCGCCAAGCCCTCCGCCAGCAGCGCCTCTCTCCTTCTCCAGCCCAACCTCGACGCCAACCATGGCCACCTCCTCCCACCACCCTCCTCTCCTCCTCCCAGCTCCCCTGCGCCCGCGGACGGCGTGTTCCTGCCCCCACCGCCACCGTCAGCATGGACGTGGCAGCCGCATTTTTTTTTAAATCCAAAAAAGCAATTCTGTGGCGCATGGTATCGAGTGCGCCACAAAAAGCCCAAACATTTTGTGGCGCACGGTGGGGACGGTGCGCCACAGAAATATTTCTGTGGCGCACGGTGGGTGGGTGCGCCACAGAAATATTTCTATGGCGCACGGACAAGGTGCGCCACAGAAGAATAATTTAGTGGCGGCGATTCAGTGGCGCACCGGCCGTGCGCCACAGAATTAAAAAACAGTGCGCCACTGATAGGCTTTTCTGTACTAGTGCACCCCCAAGAGCAGGGGATCATTGTAGCACTTCTCAATATGGAAGTAAGGTATCGATCCGCAGGAGCAAGAAGGAAAAGTTATCTATTCCCTACAACTAAAGTGTCACAATTTTTAGTTGATTATGCACTAAACAAGTTTATAGAACAAGTTGGTTGATTTAATAGATGGAATTTTGATGAAACAAAACAGGTGTGAAAGTGTTCCAATCCTCTTCAATTCAAGAGGACAAGACAAAGGTGTAAACGGTACTTGGAAATAAGGCCTAGGGATCATACTTTCACTAGTGGACACTCTCAACAATAATAATATAATTAAATACATAGATATTTCATCTTCATTATGCTACCCCAAACTATTTTCTAGTTGGATAACGAACACCAATCCATTGTGTAGGGCTACAAAAAGCACACCTTAAAGTTCGTATTTCACATCTATGGACACTTCATGCGGTCACTATCCGCATACAAAGATAGTACTAACAAACACCACAATATCATAGAGACATCCAACACAAATAATAACTCATGATAAGTATTCATGTAATTTTTAGCGTAAGAGCCACACACGGTGCGCACACTGTCAACTTCACACCATGGACAAAGGTGACTCCGGAAATCACATCAATAAAACCACTTGAGTAGCATAATTCATAAGATGATGAAGAGTAACATCTATGGATTCAACTAGATTATAAAGCTAATGATCACATAAAGATCATACCATGGGAGAGAGATAAACCACATAGCTACCGGCATGAGCCCTCAGTCCTGAGGGAGACTACTCACACATGGTCATGGTGAACACACTTGATGTAGAGATTGATGAATAGATGCAGCCCGGAGACAAGACAGCGGCCCGCAGCAGCCACGGCGCGGCGGCGGCGGCAAGGCGTGGCGGCGGCTGCCCACGGAGGCGGCGGCGGCAGCCCGCGGCGGCGGCCCTTGACCCCCCTTCTTCTTACTTGGTGATGGTGCAGCAATGGAGGAGCTCCTCCCCCTCCTTGGCTGCTGCCAAGAGGAGGAAAATTCGTGGCTTTTTGGTGCCCTTTTCGAGTTAGGGTTTCCTTCTTTGTATAGACTCTCGAATTTCCGTCATCCAGTTTTAGGTCTCACGAAAACGGGCTTTTCTGGAGCGTCCGAACTCCAAATGGGCCGAAATTTAAGTCCAGGATTATCAACAGAAAATTTCCCACAACTTTGTAGAATATTGGATTTCCATTTGACGTCGCCTTCAGCCCCAAACGTGACAATCTTCAAAAATAGTTTTCAGACAGATTTCTGGAAAGTCTCAATTCGACTCCAACAAAATTTTCTTTGCCCAATTTTGATAATTCCTACACATTAAAGTGTAAAACAAAAACATTGTTCACTTTGGAAACTATTAGTAGGTTAGTCCCAATAAATATAATAAAGTTGCAAATAAATAGGGAATTTAGCACAATAAACTACAAAGTTCATGTATGCATTTCACATGCATCAATCGTTTCTCTAAAATGGCACATTTCATTCCTTGCAACAAGACCAATGATGCTTCACATATTGCAACTTTGTTCTTTAGGGAAATCGTTCGTCTACATGGAGTGCCGAAGAACATTGTTTCGGACCAAGATGTCATGTTCACAAACTACTTTTGGAAGACATTGATGGCCAAGCTAGGAGTCAAGCTCCTCTTCTTCACCGCTTACCACCCACAAACCGAGGTGGTGAATCAAAGCTTATCAACTCTACTCCGTGCATTAACCAAGCCAAAACTCAAAAGTTTGGAGGAATGCATACCACACGCCGAGTTCGCCTACAACCATGCCTCCCACCGGGTGACCAAGCGAAGTCCGTTTGAGGTTGTCTATGGGTTCAACCCCAACACCGCCCTAGACATCCTCCCACTTCCTCTACACGAGCGCACCGACATGGACTTCAACAAAAGAGCCGACTACGTGAAGACACTACATAAGTCAACTCGAGCAACTCTGAAGGAGCATACCAAGCGCCAAGCTGCCAAGATCAACAAGTTGAAAAAGCCCATGATATTCGAAGAAGGAGATCTTGTGTGGTTACACCTACGCAAGGACCGTTTCCCGGATGAAAGAAAATCCAAGCTTGCTCCTCGCAGTGACGGGCCTTTCAAAGTGCTCAAGCGCATCAATGACAACGCCTACAAGATCGACATCCCAACCTCCAAGTACTTGGTGCATGACACGTTCAACGTCGCCGACCTATCCCCTTTCCACGGAGATCCAAGTGTTCGAGATGATGGCGAGTTGAGGATGACTCTTTCCAAAGGGGGGGAGATGATGTAGCTCCACATGTGGACAACACGCCAAACGGCCTAATGACAAGATCAAGAGTCAAGGCACTTCATGAAAAGGTGACCTCGCTCCTCTCGATGTGTGATCTCGACCTCCCTGTGAATGGTTTGCTATTTCATGCCGGTACCTTGTGCATACTCAGGATCCACCTTGATGATGACTCACAATGGAGTCGAAAAGATGACCAAGAGGAGGTCCAAGACGAAGGAGAAGATGACCAAGAGAAGACCCCAAACGATGGCCAAGGAGAGGAAGAAGGAGGCGGAGCCAGGCTGGCCGGCCTCCAGCCCGGTCTAGGCCGGCTCGTAGGCCGGCCACCCACCAGAGCCAGCCGGCCTCCCAGCCGGCCCAGGCCGCTCACCCACCTGAGCCAGCCGGCGTCCCAGCCGGCCCAGACCGACCTCCAGGCCGGCCACCAACCTGAGCCTGCCGGCCTCCCAGCCGGCCTAGGCCACCCCCCAGGCCGGTCACCCCCAGCGCCAGCCGGCCTCCCAGCCGGCCTAGGCCGGCCCCCAGGCCGGTCCCCCACCAGCGCCAGCCGGCCTCCCAGCCGGCCCAGCCAGCCCCCAGGCCAGTCCCCCACCTACGCCAGCCGACCTCCCAGCCGTCGTAGGCCGGCCCCCAGGCCGGCCACCCGCATTTCTGCCCCGTTTTGTACTTTACTCGAAAAAGCATCTCCCTTTCCCTTTAGAAGGCTAGACTGAATTTGAGACTTGTGAGCCATGCTACTCATCCCTCTGTGCTAGGGTTCCTCTTTGAGGATGGATCTTGTTGTTGCTACTCTTTCACTAAGGTGTCTCTAGTAGTGCAAACCAATCTTTCAATGCGGTGATTCTATTGGATCGGGACCGCGGTAAGGGCAATCGGTTTCATTAAGAGTAAGATTGGCTTTGATTCTTCGATCCAAAGGCTTCTCTTGTGAGGGTTGTTGTTGGGTGGAGATCTTTGCAGGTTTTGCTAGTTATCCCTTTTATTTTGCCCATGAATCTCCTCCGTTCTCCCCCTCGTGTTCTTCGTGTTCATCCACCGTTCCACCTCAAATACGTGAAGATCGGGCCAACCGGCTACATCACTTGTTGGATATGGAAGAGTAAGTGTCAGTCAAAGCATAAATTTTTTTCTTGGTTGTTACTCCATGATCATCTAAACACTAGAGATATGTTGTTCAGAAGGAAATGGAATGTTACAGACTCCTTTGATTGTGTACTTTGTCATGCCCATGAGTATGAAGACTGGCGACATTTATTTTTTAATTGTGTCTTCAGTACTATAGTCTGGAACTATTTGCAAATACCTTAGCACCCTGGATCAACCAATGAGACTCTGCTAGCTGCAAAGAGAGGTTTTAGAGGTACATGTTTCTCTGAAATTGTGATCCTTGCATGTTGGTGCATATGGGAGCAAAGGAATGGATGGATATACAAAAATATCAGGCCAACTTTCAGGGGATGGAAGGCAGCTTTCATACATGAAGTCACTCTCCTTAAATACAGGGTGAAAGATTCTATTGCTGTTTCTTTATCATCATGGCTTGACAGTCTACATTAGCATGCTCTGTGATTATGTAAATATGTAATTATGTAATACTTTTGTACATATTTCTGTTTTTTAATAAATTGGTGGGGTTGTGGGGGTTTCCCCTGCAGTAGTTAGGCTTAAAAAATAGGAATTTCAGTGAGGTGTTGCGAATGAATAATATCATTGAAAACAAGCATGTAATCAATATCTCCTCCTGGTTTGTTTCTGTTGTTAGGTGATCTAATGAAATTAAAATCACCTACAATAAGCCAGTCCTTATCATCAGGAATAGATAAGTCATAAAGCCATTCCACAAACTGATCTCTCAATTCACCAGAGCAAGGTCCATAAATATTCATTAAGGTCCAGGAAAAAGCATCATGCTTGGATGTGAAATGAACAGAGATAACAAAAGGTTGACAATGATTAATTAACCCAGTGAAAACATAGCTTTTCTAGGTTATAATGACACCACCAGAGGCCCCATTAGATGGTATATAAGCAAACTCATCAAAAGAACTTAGGCAGCAAGATTTAATGAAAGCCATATCAAAGGAATGTTTCTTAGTCTCTTGCAAACAGACAATGTCACAACCACTTAACTTAATGGCATTTATTAAAGCCAGTTGCTTGTCCTTGGCATTAAGCCCCCTAATGTTCCAGCACAAAATAACCCACTTTATTAAATAATTCATTACAATAAAAGGTAAGAAAGTTTAAGCTTTAGAATCCTCTTGGAGACTAGCCAGAAGCTTCTTTGGAGACATCTCTTGAGGAGGAACCTCATAGAGATGGACCCCAATATGCTACAGGAGGACTAAAGGAGTGTGAGGACGCAAATCTTCAGCTGGGTGATACGTGTCAAACGTATCTATAGTTTTTGAGTGATCCATGGTAATTTTGTGATGTTGTCACATGTTTCTATTATCATATCACATCATTTTTATGCATTTTATTGGACTAACCTATTGACAAGATGCCCAGTGCCAGTTCCCTGTTTTTGCTGTTTTTGTATTTCAGAAAATCAGTTCTGAAAATATTCTCGGAATTGGACGAAAATTTACGAGGAATTTTTATGCGAAGGAATACACCACCACATCGAAGGGCAACCTGGGGGGCCACCCAGGGGCCAGGGATGACCCCCTGCTGCGGCCCCACCATGGGGCGCGGGTGGGACCCGCCCCTGCCCCTTGGGCACTTCCTTGGCCCCCTCCGACGCCTATAAAATCCCATTAAACCTAAAAACATCAGGGTGGCCATTATTTTCCACAGAAGACATCCCGACGCGTCGTCACCTCAAATCCTAGTTCGGGGGTCAATCTGAAGAAGATCCCGGCACCCTGCCGGAGGGGAGATCGATCCCAGAGGGCTCTTCATCGCCATGCCTTCCTCCGGGATGATTTGTGAGTAGTCCCACCTTGGACCTTGGGTCCATGGCAGTAGCTAGATGGTAGTCTCTCTCTCTTGTGCTTCATGTCTTATGATCTTGTGAGCTGCCTAACATGATCAAGATCGACTATTGTAATACTATGTGATGTGTTTGCTGGGATCCGATGGATTATGAAGTTTTAATAAGATTGTGCATGATTTTTATATGTTGATTTATGTTCTTGCATGCTCTCTGATGTGCGTAGTTACTTTGGCCAAGTGATTGTGTGTATCTCCAAGAGAGAGTATTTATGCTAGATAGTGGGTTCATGCCCCCTCTTGTTCCTGGGCACGAGTGACAGAAATGTCTAAGGGCGAGGGTGTGCTGTTGCTACTAAGGGTAAAACAACGATGTTAATGTATCTTTTGATATTAGTATTGTTTACTTCATGCGCTTTACTTAATGCAAATGTCTGTTGCTTGCAACTTAATACCGATGGGTGACAGGCTGGATAGCGATCCCACGGTGGACTTTTTAGACAAAGATGCAGTTGGACTCAACGGTCTTTGTTCATTGTTATGATGCCTCCATAAATATTATCTTGTTCACTTTGTCATAGCTAAATTAAGTTTGTGTCATAATCTTGTCAATTGCCCAGCTGTAATTTGTTTACCCATCATATGATCGTTCTATTTACTTGAGAGACTCCACTAGTGAACCCATGGCCCCCGGTCCATCTTTTTACATTAATTGCAATCTTTATTCATCATTACCCTACTGGTCACTTTTCATATTTCATCTATTTCACTATACAATTAACCGCTTTGTTTTCTGCAAGACTAGAAAGATTGACAACCTTTCCGCCGTTGGGGGCCAAAGTATTTGGTTGAGTGTGTGCAGGTCCATGTCTGTTGAAGATTAAGCGCCAGAAATTTTCAACATTCACTTTGTTGTTGATTTCAAGGTCCTACTGGTTCGATAAACCTCGGTTCGATATCGAGGGAAAACTGCTACTAGCTGCAATTCCGCCTTTGCTTGGGGCACCACCCAATTCTTTCCAATACACCATCACTGGGATAGTGGACTCATGCACCTGCCCTGCTACCACCTAAGCTTTGTCAACAATAGTGGGCACTTTGATGGGCTTGACTCTTGTATTTTTCACCTTGACTTCCTTAACAGCAGGAACTTTAAAACCATCAATTTTTTTGCTTTAGGGATCCTCCTTACCTGTGCCGTAACAAAAGGCACTTTAGAAAGGGCTTCATTGTTATTCGCTACAGCAGCATCCACTTCCATCAGAGCAAGCTCTAGACCAGTAGCTATAGTAGAAGATGAGGCTTCCTCAGTAATCTCATGAATTCTAGCAACCTTCTTAGGGGGTTTAGTAAAGAATTTCATAGCCTCAGCAATTCTCTTGCCAACCAGAATAGAAACAAGAGAGAAAGTGTGTAACTCGGCCACCCTGCTGTTAAATGGACTGGGCCGAGGGACAGCATAATTTTTAAAATAGGCTCCAACCATGGACACCTGGGCCAGAGCAGTGTCTTCAATGGGAACCAGGCCCAACACAACTGCCTTCAGAAAATGCACACTATCAATCTGGTGAGCTGAGAAGCTTTTATTGAACATCTTAGCCAACCCATAAGATTAGAGCATCTGAGTGTTTGCACCAGCAAAAGCTTCTGCATCATGTAAAACCATTTGCACATTAATCACCTCTTGTTCAGACTCAGGACTATTAATGGAATCAGTCCATGCGTGCCTTGGGCTGTCAGCAAGATTATTGGCAGGAGGAGCAATTCCAGCATGAAAAGGCACCCCCTGATCAGCAAGAAAAGCTTGGAAATTCACAAGAGGTGGATCAACTGGCATGCCATCAAGAATTTCCCCTTCTTCAGCAGTAGGCATGTTCACATTGGCACCAAGGTGACCCTGATTAAGAAGAACTGGCACACCTTCATGCTGGTGCCCATGATTACCCTGATTATTGAAATTTGCATTGTGTGCATTGTTTTGCTGAAACCAGGCTGCCAGTTTCCCTTGGTAAATTTGCTTAGATGTAACATAAAGTCCATACAGTGGGTGTGGGTTCCCATCATTTGGCTCAGGATCTTCAGGTGGAGGTGGCAAGTCATGGACATGAGCATTCCAATCTAAACCCCTCAGCATATATACAGGTACTGACCATGTGTCTAGCACCTCCAAGCTGTCACATGACAAAGCTCTTTGGAACAAATTTAGGATGTACAATCCACACCTTGGCCAACACAGAATGCATGTTTACCTCTCGGTTGATGCCAAACAGACAGCAAGCCAAAATCTTCAACAACTCTGTTCACATAGAAGCTTGTCTGATAATCAAGGGGGAAACCCAGAAAGAGGATCCAAGTCTCCCTACCAAAGTTAGTAAGCCTCATATTGTTGGCACTGTCATGGGGAAATAAAAGTCATCGTGGTGATCTCATCCAGTTCATAGGTTAGCCCAATAACAGTGTCAACAACTAGGGTATCAGCTAACTTGAAGATGCCTAGACCAAACGTGTGGTCGTACCAAGCACTAGTAGGATAACCAGATTCCACAAGAAAAGCCCTAACCTCATCCTGCATCGCATCACGCAACTAAATAGGAACATATCGGCTAGTTTCAGCAATAACCACTCTGTCATCCTGCAACGGAGGAATAGGGGGGAGGGGACGACCAGAAGAGTTTGAACCTTTCTATCAGCAGGACCTTGCTCGATTGTCATGATGTTGGGGATGAACGCCAGAGGGTTGACCGGGAAGTTCGCCATTGCCGCCGCATCCTCCTCCACAATCTCCACCAAGTGTTGCACTGTAGTGTGGGGAACGGGCGGAGAGGGAGATGAAATGGCAAGCACAAAATCTCGAGAAATCCGGGGCAAATCCCATGTTTCGTTTTCTAGTTGTTTTTCTATTTGACCACCCAAACTTTGTGGACCAAAATGGAAGGCGGCAAAATCTTAGGCCTCCAGATTTTCCGTCCCAAGCAGTTGGCCCTGCGGTGGCCCAGCTTCTTGTAGGCCCAGTAGTGTAAATTATTATTTTTCCTTCAGGCCTATGCAACGTGGACACTTTTGACTTAGACGCTGGCAGTCCAAACAAACCCCTGGGCACATGGGCTGAAGATGATCATGCCATTCACATTTGGAACAACGGCAAAGTAGCTCAAAGAGAAGGTCCTTGGGCGGGAGAAACAGCAGATTCAAAACATCCATAATCTCTGCGTCCACGTAATTAGCACATCATAAATCATGAATATCTTCCAGAGTTACCTTCGAAAGGTTTTTCAGATAATTACGAGTAAAATTATTGCCCGCAAAGATTTTTTAAAAGGGATCCAAAAGAATCGGATCAGAGAAGCTGCCAAAGAATGCGACATCATCCAGAGACTGCTGACGTTGACTGGCTACGATCGAAGGCTTCGCCGGCGGCGACAATGTGCCAACTTGATAGATGAAATATCATCAGAATCCTTGAAGTCCAGAAAGACAAACTTGGACAATTCATCCGTAGATGAGGATGGTGTAGGAAACTAGGGCTTGAAGTTATTTCGGCCTACCCTCTATTCCTCTCCCTTATCGGTGGTGTCGCTCACAATGCATATTGAGGCTAGAGGGTGGGACCTTTATATAGACTCCAAATTCCAGATAACTCAGTCTGTTTCCAGATAGGACTCGTGACACGTTAAACTAACCACAATATTTAACAGCCAGTTACCGAGCCTATTACTGTTAAACAATTAGGTCCCAGCACACATGTGTGAGTCATGCGCCGAGTTCGAATACAAATCAAGCTCGCAGGCTTTAACAATCCATAGAGCCAATCCTACGGACAACCTGGCATTCCACTCTATACTGTTCCCTGGTATAATTCCGGCATATTAATATACACCATATTCGAGTATAGACGTACCGGCTTCCTTAAGTATATTTCCTTAAGTACAATTGCACATCAATAATTCCCTATTATTTCCGTGACACTTCCACCCTGAAATTTAATTCCGGACAATGTAGTAGATATATAAAATGTTGTAAGACACAATTTCCTACATCTCCCACTTGACTGAAAACATTTTATTTCAATCAAGGTGAATTCCCATGCAATTAACATGGTTAGAAGATAATTCCGTCCTTCAGTGCGCTCACGTTGTATATACACTTTGTGACCTTTGGAGTCATATTATCACAAAGAAACAGGTTATGATGCACCTTCCACGACCTTAAGTTTTCGATAAATTTCCTTAGCCATATACTTCCTTCAATGCTTGACATGCATTAAAGTATTCATATATATTCCGTAAACAAAGAATATCCATATGTATCCATTGTAAACCATAGATACCTACAAATTTAAATATTAGCACATAACATAAAAGTAGAATACCTTTCACGAAGATCCAATTCAAAAAATAGTGTCAATATATCCACGCAGCTGGAGGTTGAGATCATCAAAGAATAATGAATAATCCATATTTCCTTGACATTGCATGACAAGTACATTATGTGATCCAACAATCTTTATAAGATTCATATTCCGTTTGCTAAAATTCCAGCAAATCGCTTTCTATGCTAATCAAAATAGCAACAATACAGTGTAATGGCTAAGTTCAGGTCGCACGAGTAATTTCCCACGATAATTGTGGTATGATGATTACTCTTCCTTTTTCCTCACGAGTTCAAATATAATTCCTCGCAGAGTATCATTCCCTTAATCAAAAGGTACATGACAGGTTTGCACTTTTCCATATAAAAATACATCAAAATATTCTCTATGTAATTCCACTCCCAAAATGCAGGAAGCTATAGACATACCTTTCATATGAAAGTTACAACTTAACCAAGCTTGCACTTCCATCAATGTGATATTTAAAAACAGTAAGAACATAGTTAGCCCATATAATGATAACACAAAACAATTCACACTAACCTTTGTATATGATCGTCTTCCATCATAACTAAAACCATTGTCTTCCATCATAAATAAAACCATATGACATGACATACCATTGATGTGAAGCTTGTTCCAAAAAACATGAAGTGATTAATTCAATTAGCAAATCCTGTCATTATTCCCACCTCCTCCAAATTCCAGAGTTTCCACAAAGTATAAATATTTCCTTTGTGTAAAGAATTAAACAACAAGCTTGGCATTGTAATTTCCACTAAGCATGTTACATTAAAATTCCTTGTAAGTAAATTCATTTACAACCTATAGGCTTGCGGTTGTTTGGTAAAATAAGAAGTTCCCAAACTTTATTCCTCCTCATTGAGTTTATTCCTTCCCACAATGCTTCCAGCCATAGATAAAATAGTAACAAACTTTAACTGTTCCATACAAGTTTACATGTTCCTCTAAAACACAGAGTGATTTCCCCAAAGAATAGAAAATATATAGTAGCCAAGATATAATGGTCCATGTTAATTCCTCCCACTTTTCCAAAATAAATTAGTGTTGGGAGTTTACCTTGTGTTTTCCTTTGGGTTTAGCACATACAAAATTCCGGTGTGACTATTAGTAAACACACCCTTCATGAGAAAATATCATATTCCTACTTTCCACCAATTTTCCCTTTTCCAGATAAAAAATGAAATACCATTGGATCCACTAGAATATAAATATTAGAAATAAAATCTTGGTGTGCTATGTAGTAAACAATCATTCCAATTCCATACTACCAAAATATAAATAGAATACTTCCTTCTAGTTCACGAAATTTAAACAGTGACTGTGATAAGAAATAACTTACTAAACAAATAGTAGTATGTAATGCTTTTCCACATAATCAAGGGAATAACCAATAGTTGTATTCCTCCATTCAACCATGGAGTATATGATATAAGACATCGGTGAATAATTCCATGCTCATCACATTAGTTTCAATTAATATTCCTGAAGTGTACTTCCCCCACCAATCAGTTTCAAACCTTGTAATCCTTTGATGAACTGATTTTCCACTTCAGTATGAGATGTTAATACAACAAAAACCTTCCGACTTGTATTGTCAAAGATATTAATAACCATATCAAGTGAATCATGAAATAAATAAATATATCCACCTCAAGTAGGAGTGTCCAAAAATACCGTAAATATGTGTTGATAAAGTATCATAATCCTCCCACTAAAGCTTAGAATTCCAGAATTAATAATCCACTAATTCTGTTCCTTGATATGTGACCAAGTTGTAAATGAGATAAAATAATTGAACCTCTAATGGTGAAAGTGCATGGTTGCTCCCATGCATGGTTTTGGTAATTAATGACAATCTCTATGGACTAATGTTTGCATTGAGCTATATTTGTAGGGTGTCCATTTGCATTGCTTGATCTCCATATGTTGGAATCAAGGCTAAGGGAAGAAAACGAAGAAGAGTTTGTGTTGATCAAGGCTAAGTGCGGGTTGATCAACACTCATGTCCAAGTGAAGATATGCCGAAGAGGTGCCTCTCCCATATTGGTGTATGGGGGAGCAACATGGGAATCTTCACCAAGCGAAGCGCAATCAAGAAAGGTGGTGCGTCTTGAGGAGATGGAGATCGTCTTCTTCGACCTCAAGTGGATTAAGCGCGAGCCAAAGGTATGATCTTGATAGGTTTTTTATTTTACCGGTCTCATGATGTTTAGTGAGAGACCGGATTATAGGATAGATAACCGTACTATCAAGAGGGGCTCTCGACCGAATATCGGGATCGTATTGTTGTAGAGAGCACAAACCTTTGCATCATTGCATTCATCTTTATTGGTTCTTATTTGGATATTATCGTGGTGTGGTCTTGGTGCTTGTCGTGCTTGTCATGACAAGGCTAAGTTCACCGAAAACGGTTTTCATATGCGTCTTCTATTGCGGTTTCGGTATTGGAGATTTTGCCGGTTTATCCATGCAAAAGATTTCTCTCTTCCATTTCTTTGCAAAATCTCCATTGCTTGTTTGCCATTTTCAAAGGTAGCATTTGTCGTCCTCTTTCCAACAAAATAAGTTTTATTTCATTCGGACTTCATTTGCAAAATATTCGGCTTTTCCGATTTTCAAAAAGGAGTTTTTAACTTTCCCCATTTGGTTTTATAATATTTTCTTGGACTATGAAGTTTCTATGCACAATCTTGTTGTGCTCGTTGTGACGATTCCAACAAGTCCAAGATTATCGGAAACGGAGCTCGTGGGTGAAAGTTATTGCATTTCCGATTTGCAAATGGGAGCTTTTAACTTTCCCCATTTACTTTTATAATATATTCTTGGACTATGATGTTTCTCTGCATATTCTTGTTGTGGTCGTTGTGACGATTCCAACGAGTCCAAGATTATCGAAAACGGAGTTCGTGGCCGAAAGTTATTGCATTTCTATTTTGGAGTTTTTATTAGATAGATTTAAAAAAAAAGGAGAGAAACGAAAAAAAGGAAGCCGGACTGGCCGGGCCCGAGGATGGCCCAAGGCCGGACAGCTCGGGTGGTGCCCCGGCCTCCCCCATCTCCAGGCCGAGCCGTGGCTGGGCCTCAGGCCGGAGGCCTCGGGTGCCACCCTGGCCTCTCAGGTTGCTGGACCGGCCCATGGCCGGTGCTAGGCCGGCTCCTCTGCTTCCGTTCGATGCGTCTGGTTCCGGCAGGCCTGGCCGGCTGCCAGGGAGGGTGCAGGCCGGGCTGCCTGTTAGTGTTTTTTCCCCCGTTTTCTTCTCCAACGGCCACATTTTGTGGCCCCCTATAAAAGGGGCTTCTTCCCCATTTTTCCCGTAGATCTCATCCCTTGCTCTCTCTCCTCCATTGCCAACATTTTGAGAGCTCGATTCCTCCTAATCCCTCCGATGATTCTTGCCCAAATTTAGGGAAACAAGAGAGGAGATCTAGATCCATCTTTCCACCAAACAAAATCTCCTCTAAGTGAGGGGAACTCGTGGGATCTAGATTTTGGAGTTCTTGGTGTTTCTCCTCCGTTCTTCCTCCTAAATCCCTCCGTAGCATTAGTTGCTTTGGTTGGATTTTGGGGAGAAGGATTTGACCACTTGGTGTGTTCTTGCCCTTCTGCATTTTTTACATCGGGTTGTGCTCCCCACGGCGATTCGTGGGATTGACGGTTGGGAGCTTGTTACTCTTGCGTCATTGGACCCTAGACAGCTTTGTGGTGATTCTTGGGAGCCTCCAATTTGGTTGTGGATGCGTGCCCCAAGCTTAGTGGTGTAAAGGCTCCGGATTCCTCCTAGAAGGTTTCCGATAGTGGAAGGTGAACCAAACCTTTGGGTGCGGTTCATCGGAGAATAGGGTGTGCCTTTGTGGCATCTTGAGTAGGCCTCTTGTGGCGAGCTCACACCCCTCCAACGAGACGTACTCCCTTAACAAGGAGGAACTCGGGAATAAATCCTCGTCTCCGCGTGCCTCGGTTATTTCTATACCCGAGCCTTTTACTTATGCAATTTACATTGTGATAGCCTTCGTGCTTGAAGTTCATATCTTGCTATCACCTTGTTGCTTTATTGCTTATCATAAGTTGTTGGTGCACTTAGGCAAACCTAGTATTTTAGGTTGTTAGCTTGTTAATTTAAACACATAGTTTTATTCCGCAATTATCAAGCCCCTAAATAGAAAAAGTTTTAATCGCCTATTCACCCCCCTCTAGGCGACATCCGGGACATCGTTTGTTCTTTCAATTGGTATCAGAGCCTCGTCTCTCTTGTTTGGCTTTACCGCCTAGAGAGTAAAGATGTCATCTAGGGATTTAGTGCACAATTCCTTGTTTATATTTAATGGCACAAATTTTAATGTTTGGAAAACTCATATGCTTAGTCACTTACGGGTCTTGGACCCCAATATTGAGCGTATCCTAGATATAGGTTTTTTTCCTCCAAAGGACTACGAAAGTACGAATTTAGAGGATGAGAAAAACTTATATCTAGATGCTCTTGCTTCTAATGAGTTTTGCAAATTTGTGAGTGTTGTAGTTTTTGAGTCAATCATGCCTCTCCGCGACGCTCATGAGCTTTGGACCAATCTTCAAGATAAATATGGAGGGTCCAACTATATTGAGGATGATTGTTCTCCCTCCACCTCCGGCCGTGACGAGTTCTCGTCTTCGTCTACTTCACCAAAATGTGGTAAGCCACAAACTAATGTGATGGTGAGTAGTGATGGGTTTTGCAATTTGGATAGTGAGCTCATTGTTGATGATCATTTATCTCTATCTTGTTGCAATGCTTCATCTTTGGACCTAAACACACATAGCACTATAAATGATTTACATGCTAGTGTTGATAGTCCTTGCATATCATCTAAAAATTGCTTGGATAAATCTCTTTATGATATGCTTGCTTTATCTTGTTGTCATGATGAAAATGCTTGTGTTCCCTCTAACTCTTGCATGAATAATAATGTAGAGGAAACCCAATTAGCTATGCAACAAGATGTGAACTTGAGTAGTTCAAAAATTAATTATTCCTCTTCATCCACCCATCATTGCCTTATGGCTAAATCTTCTTCTAACAATGATAATGAGAATATTAATAATAATGAAAAAGATGATGAGGAAAACAATGATGCCCTCCTTTATGATAAAGGTGTAATGATTCTTAAGGCTCTTTCAAAAAATAAAAATGCTTGTGATAACCTCTATGAAATCATGAGCACCCTTGTTGAGCGCGGGGAAACCATTGAGGCCTTGGAAGCAAGCCTTGAAGAAAAGGGTAAGATTGAAAGGGATGATACCATGGAGAAGGCATCGTTAGAAGATGCTCTTGAGGAAGAGCGAGAGACTCGGGCTTCTCTAGAGGAGAAACTAGAATCTATCGAGGAGTCTCATAATGATATAATTGCTAAAATCATTAAAGAACGTGACCATGCTCATGCTAAATATAAAGTCACAAAAAATGAAAATGCTAGATTAAATGATGAGATTGCCAAGTTGACTTCTCCTATTCCTAATGTAAATGATGCTTGTGCTACTAACTCTATTTCTTGTGAAGCATCTATGTCAACGGAGAACATTGAGCTAAGGGCGCAACTTGAGTCGCTAACTAGCAAGTATAGGAAGTTGGAAGAAAGTCATAAAAAACTATCTAGCTCTAATGATGATCTTCTAGCATCCTATGCTAGTCTAAAGTTAGCTCATGAGGCCCTCACTACCAAGGTAACATCTTGTGAGCCTCATGTGGATGATAGCACAACCTTAACCAAAAATGCTATATTGCCATGTGCTAGTCCTAGTAGTTCATCCACTAAAAATGTTGGTACATCATGTGATGAATTACTTGCTTTGCCTTGTTGCTCTAACAATGAAGCTTCTACTTCCTCTAGTGCTTTTGTTGCCACTAACCATGTAGAGGAAATAAAAGACCTCAAGGCCCAAGTCGCTTCTTTGAAGAAAGGCTTGGAAAAGCGTCATGAAGGGAAGAGTGCACTTGACAACATGTTGAGTGCGCAACAATCCCCCAATGACAAGAGTGGACTTGGATTCAACTCAAACAACAAGAACAAGTCCAAGATTGCGATGAAGAAGGGCCAAGTTCAAGTCAAGAACCCGGCCAAGATCACTTGCTTCAAGTGCAAGCTAGAAGGGCACCATGTTCGTGATTGCCCAATGAAGAAGAAGAAGCCTCTTAGTGAGAAGCAACTAGGGAAGCGGCCTCTTGTTCAATCTCGTGCTCAACCACGAGTTGAACAAAGACCACCTCCTAAGAAGACTCAAGTTATTGCTCCTCAAGTTGAGGAGCCTATTAAGAAGAAAGAGAAGAGTCGGTGTTGCTACCTTTGCCGTGGCAAGGGTCACTTTGCCTCTTCATGCACCGTCGGTAACCTATCCAACCCTATCATAATTGATGATGTTTATTCTCTTGGGAAGGATAGGAGTGGAAATGTGTTTGCCAAATATGTCGGAGCTCAAAGTGGTGTCAAGAAAAGCACCATTTGGGTTCCCAAACCTATTGTGACTAACATCTTAGGACCCAACTTGGTTGGGGACCAACAAGCTTCAACTTGATCAATAAGTGGTGGTGGTGGAGGACATTGGTGACTTGGCTATTTTTGAAGAATTAAGGGATCTTCATGGTTATATTTTCTTCAAGCCAAGTCAATTGGATTTTCACATATCTATCTCATACCCAATGCTCCTCCTTGCGGTAACTTGTATTTAATTCACATATACATTGAAAGTTGCTTGCTCCCTTGCATGTGTTAGTTTGGTTCCTAGCATGTGCTTGTATGTGATATGATATTTTCCTACTTGTCTTGTTAGTCAAGGTTGTTTATGATAGTTGTATATCTTGTATGTGTAATTTGTGTGTTGAGCTTTATTGAATCTTGTGTGGATTTCATTTGGCTCTTTGAGATATTAATGGATTATCCCATTTTGGGGGAGTGATATGCTTTGTGCAATTCACAAACCTAAAAATGCGTGTATATGAGGCACACCACCTAGTATTGATATTTCAATATTATCTAGCTACTATGTGGTATGTCATATTCATGAGAAATTCAAATTCTACAATTTCCATTAATTTCTCTAGTTGGTTGTATTTGCCTCATGCTTAAAAATAAATGAATTATCACATTATGGGGGAGTAATAAGCTATGTGCATATTACAATCCCACAAAATGTGAACATTTGAGGTTTGCCACTTAGTGTTGATATTATAAATTATCTTTCCTATGTGGCATGTGTGCTCAAACAAGTTCCAATTTTCCTTTGTGGTTACCCTTTGGTTCTTGTTTGTGTGAGTTTGCTTGGTGTGGTTTTTCTCTAATATCCATTTCCATATATTATGTGAGAAACCATTTGTTTCATTTTATTCTAACCATGGCTTTACCAGTTGGTTTGAATAATTGAAACTACCAACAAACTTTAGTAAAATGTGGCGGCTTATTTCTTATCTCTTGCCATATGCTTACTTGTTGTGAAGTTGGTCTTGCACATCATTCCTATATACCACCGAGAAATATCTCCATATACTCCTTGTTATGACAAGTGATACTAGTAATTGTGGTGGATTATGTAGACCATCTTCGCTTTGGCTCTTGCGCTACATTTTCCTTTTGCCTCTTGCAAGGATTTTTTTTTATTGGTAGTGTTTAGTGTTGTCAATAAAATATGGAGAGTGATGATCCCTTGTGCATGAATTTTGTATTCAAATGCAATATATAAGATAATGCATGAAGCTTGGGGGAGCATTCCTTTTTATTTAGAACACTATCTCATCTATCAATACTTCATCCTTTCAATTGGCATTTGATTCTTTATCCTTGCCTTGGTACCTTCAATTGGTATTAATTGGAACTTTATCTCCTCCATAGATATTGTTCCGATTAATATTTATTGTGGGAGTCTTGATACCTTTTTGCCTTATTTTCCTTTACTTGATTTCGGTCAAGTATCACCCTCTTCTTGGTATCTTTTCTCCTAAATTGATATTTGTCATTTTAATTGGTATCTTATTTTCAATTGGGTCTTATCGATCATTTGTTGTGTTGATTTGATTCCTTTTGATATCACACCTCATGTGTTGATGTGTTATGGAATCAATCATTTGTTGATTTGATTTTTCCTCAATCATTTGTTGATTTGGATTTTGATATAATTTGGACAACCTTTTCTTGTCACACCTTGGTGTGCTTTATTGGTTTACTTGGTGTTTTTTTCCAATTTATATCCCGTTTGGTTCTTGTAAGTCTATGCATGCATATTTACTAGTATATATATTTTATGGCATGCTAGCCTTTCTAGTTCCAATATATAGGGGATACTCCACTAAATCCTAAATCGGCTAAGATGTGCATGAAATTCAATTTCATATCTATATGCACATATTTATTGGAGTGTTTCCTATATATTGTAGTTTATCTAACTACTATGGAACCCAATGAGTTTGGGAACCATTTTGTGCTTGAATTTTGTTTTAGGTACAATGGAGATGAATTGGATGCTTGCCTCATTCATAGGGAAGGTGTTCTCACCGTGTGATTGTCGGAGTCAAGCTTTGATGTCAAACCAACTCTCATCTTCTTCATCATCAATGTCATCTCGGTAACAAGTATCCATCTCATGCATACTTCTCTAGTATTCAACCTTGTGTAGGTTGCCTCTTGGCATGAAAGCTTCTATATGAAATTGTTGTGGTTTTGGCTTATTTTCTTCACTTAATATATCTTTGTGATATGTGAGATGAATTTGCAAAAACCTTTTCTTCAATTGATTTTATTTGTTTGTGATACTTGTTGCCTATTTCAAAGCATCTCCACTATCTCTTGTTCCCTTAGTGATATGTGTGATGATATATTTGAAGTTCATTTATGTACAATGAGATAAATTTGAGCTATGTGCTATGCTTTCAAACAACAATCTCATTTGTATATTTATGACTTCCTTTTGGATACCTTGTTCTCTTTTTCCCGAACCATTTCGTATGTATATGTTTCTTTGCGGATGTATATCTTCAATGGTTTGTCTAATTAGAAACCTATACATATGAGAGAGGTCACCTTTTAGTTGGTATCCTAATTCTTTTGAGCCACCTTGCTTTTATCTATAATTCTTTGGTGGCTCCAAATTTGTCTCATGAGTGCTTGTCTTATATTTATTGGTATCTTTGCACTCATGTATTTATTGAGGATCTTGTTACCTCATGTTTACCATAATGAGCATGTTGAGTTTTGTTGGCTAAATGATCTGACTAGCTTTTGGCATTTTCAATTGGTTTTTGTTTCCAATTGGTATCCCTAAGCTTGTGAACATATTTCTTTAAAAAGGATCCTTTTATCTCGGTTGGGCCTATCTTATGTTGAATCTTTAAAAATTGGTATCTTCTTATGGCTCAACCACATCTTTGGTGCAAGTGCTATGATTTGCTTTTGCATTATGCACTCTTGCACTTGTTGAGTGTTCTAGATGATTTTTGGGGAGCGAGGATTCCATATTTGTGCACTCCTCCATAGTGCATAAACATTGGGTAGCTTCTCTATTTTTATTTAGAACTCTCGCTTTGGATCTTCTTGATTTATTTTCTCCTTTGTGGAGATGTTTAAAATGATTTCATCCTTTTTGCAATCTTTTGATCCCCAATATGGTTTGATTTCCTCTAATTTTCCGTTAAAAGGGACTGTCATCACCTTTATGGAGGAACTCATATTATATTGGCTCTCTAAATTTTTCTTCCCATTTCGGCAATCGATGCCAATGGGGGAGAAGTTTAGAGGGTTTAAGGGAATTTGGGTTTTATGCTTTTGTTGCATTTGCCATGCATGCACTTGCATCCTTGCTCGTTTGTCTTGCAAGGATGCTCTATTCGTTATATAAACCCTCTTAAAAAGGGATTGTCATCAATTACCAAAATGGGGGAGATTGAAAGTGCATGGTTGCTCCCATGCATGGTTTTGGTAATTAATGACAATCTCTATGGACTAATGTTTGCATTGAGCTATATTTGTAGGTGTGTCCATTTGCATTGCTTGATCTCCATATGTTGGAATCAAGGCTAAGGGAAGAAAAAGAAGAAGAGTTTGTGTTGATCAAGGCTAAGTGCGGGTTGATCAACACTCATGTCCAAGTGAAGATATGCCGAAGAGGTGCCTCTCCCATATTGGTGTATGGGGGAGCAACATGTGAATCTTCACCAAGCGAAGCGCAACCAAGAAAGGTGGTGCGTCTTGAGGAGAAGGAGATCGTCTTCTTTGACCTCAAGTGGATTAAGCGCGAGGCAATGGTATGATCTTGATAGGTTTTTTATTTTACCGGTCTCATGATGTTTAGTGAGAGACCGGATTATAGGATAGATAACCGTACTATCAAGAGGGGCTCTCGACCGAATATCCGGATCATATTGTCGTAGAGAGCACAAACCTTTGCATCATTGCATTCATCTTTATTGGTTCTTATTTGGATATTATCGTGGTGTGGTCTTGGTGCTTGTCGTGCTTGTCATGACAAGGCTAAGTTCACCGAAAACGGTTTTCATATGCGTGTTCTATTGCGGTTTCGGTATTGGAGATTTTGCCGGTTTATCCGTGCAGAAGATTTCTCTCTTCCATTTCTTTGCAAAATCTCCATTGCTTGTTTGCCATTTTCAAAGGTAGCATTTGTCGTCCTCTTTCCAACAAAATTAGTTTTATTTCATTCGGACTTCATTCGCAAAAGATTCAGGCTTTTCCGGTTTTCAAAAAGGAGTTATTAACTTTCCCCATTTGGTTTTATAATATTTTCTTGGACTATGATGTTTCTATGCATAATCTTGTTGTGCTCGTTGTGACGATTCCAACGAGTCCAAGATTATCGGAAACGGAGCTCGTGGGTGAAAGTTATTGCATTTCCGATTTGCAAATGGGAGCTTTTACCTTTCCCCATTACTTTTATAATATATTCTTGGACTATGATGTTTCTCTGCATATTCTTGTTGTGGTCGTTGTGACGATTCCAACGAGTCCAAGATTATCGAAAACGGAGTTCGTGGGCAAAAGTTATTGCATTTCTATTTTGGAGTTTTTATTAGACCGATTTAAAAAAAAAGAGAGAAACGAAAAAAAAAGGAAGCCGGCCTGGCCGGGCCCGAGGCCGGCCCAAGGCCGGCCCAAGGCCGGACAGCTCGGGTGGTGCCCCGGCCTCCCCCATCTCCAGGCCGGGCCATGGCTGGGCCTCAGGCCGGAGGCCTCGGGTGCCACCCCAGCCTTCCACGTTGCTGGGCCGGGCCATGGCTGGTGCTAGGCCGGCTCCTCTGCTTCTATTGTTCGGTGCGTCCGGTTCCGGCCGGCCTGGCCGACTGCCAGGCTGGGTGCAGGCCGGGCTGCCTGCTAGTGTTTTTTCCCCTCGTTTTCTTCTCCAACGGCCACATTTTGTGTCCCCCTATAAAAGGGGCTTCTTCCCCATTTTTCCTGTAGATCTCATCCCTTGCTCTCTCTCCTCCATTGCCAACATTTTGACAGCTCGATTCCTACTAATCCCTCCTATGATTCTTGCCCAAATTTAGGGAAACAAGAGAAAAGATCTAGATCCATCTTTCCACCAAACAAAATCTCCTCTAAGTGAGGGGAACTCGTGGGATCTAGATTTTGGAGTTCTTGGTGTTTCTCCTCCGTTCTTCCTCCTAAATCCCTCCATAGCATTAGTTGCTTTGGTTGGATTTTGGGGAGAAGGATTTGACCACTTGGTGTGTTCTTGCCCTTTTGCATTTGTTGCATCGGGTTGTGCTCCCCATGGCGATTCGTGGGATTGACGGTTGGGAGCTTGTTACTCTTGGGTCATTGGACCCTAGACGGCTTTGTGGTGATTCTTGGGAGCCTCCAATTCGGTTGTGGATGCGTGCCCCAAGCTTAGTGGTGTAAAGGCTCCGGATTCCGCCTAGAAGGTTTCCGATAGTGGAAGGTGAACCAAACCCTTGGGTGCGGTTCATCGGAGAATAGGGTGAGGCCTTTGTGGCATCTTGAGTAGGCCTCTTGTGGCGAGCTCACACCCCTCCAATGAGACGTACTCCCTTAACAAGGAGGAACTCGGGAATAAATCCTCGTCTCCGCGTGCCTCGGTTATTTCTATACCCAAGCCTTTCACTTATGCAATTTACATTGTGATAGCCTTCGTGCTTGAAGTTCATATCTTGCTATCACCTTGTTGCTTTATTGCTTAGCATAAGTGTTGGTGCACTTAGGCAAACCTAGTATATTAGGTTGTTGGCTTGTTAATTTAAACACATAGTTTATTCCGCAATTATCAAGCCCCTAAATAGAAAAAGTTTTAATCGCCTATTCACCCCCCCTCTAGGCGACATCCGGGACATCGTTTGTTCTTTCAATTGGGAGTGCAAAACCAAAGGTCACATTGAAGAGAAAACCATAACTAATAGTCCTCCCACTTAAAGTTTATAATTCCAGAATTAACTAGTGTAATTATGTTTGTAGAGTATGACCAAGTCGTAAATAACATCAATAATAAATTCTGAGCATGTGTTCCTATTATCAGTATTCCTCCCTATGGAGTTATCTTCACAACAAACTTCCAACGGAATTAATAGAATATGAGACCGTTGTGTTAAATTCCATATTGCACTAACCTTTCCTTTTCCAAATAGCATACATAATCAACAGATTTCCGATAGAGAAGTGTAAATTTAAATTCCTTCTCATCGTAAGTGACAAAAAGAAAGTTCCTCGATAAACAGAGTTCGATTACATAATTTCCAAGTATATACAATTTATCATTAGTGACTAATTAATACACTTATTATTCCTTTGGAATTGTTCACATGTCAGTAAATTTGCTATTGTATTCCATCAAATTATGATGTAGAGGCAAAGTCCATTATCCAACTATATGGAAAAGTAGTGACAAACAAATATTTAGTGCAAGAAATAACATTGGACATACCATTGAGTAAATATCGATTTCCTCTTCCATTGGAGTATTTCCCATATTCCTCCAAAATAATAAGTAATGTCACTTCCATTATAAACATGCTTCATGCATGTCGCCTCATCATCGTTGCGCCAGAGAATTCCGATGAATTATTAAAATACTCAGATTGATTGCGAAGTAATCCAATGAGTCCAATATATTCCGATGATAATGTCAATCCCGTCGTAATTAAAAAACAATCATAGTGACAAAAAATAATAATTAATCCATCTGACAAAGAGTTTAATAAATTTCCTCGGAGCGAATTCCAACTTCCTCTAAAGGCGAGTGGTGTCCAATATAAGAAGTCCATAAAAAAATCCTTTTTTTTTTAAGGTTACGTAAAATATTCCGTAATCTGTACACTCTCATATTAATAAGCTAAACAATCAAATATTGATATAACCATGTGGGCTAGTCTATTTTCCTTAGTCCAAAGTTTTCCTTTTCCTTCGACTTTTCCGGTTTAGACATATCAATATACTCAACTGAAAATAAATACATGATTTTTCCTTTCCAAACCGTTAATTAGGGTAACTAAACTGCATGTTCTAAATAACTTGGAGAATACACTTTAGGATGCCATTGCCATCGAGGGAAAAGTGTTACCGATATGTAGCGCAGCAACTTCCTTGGAAAAATTCCTCCAAGCGACAAGAGAGAAGAAAATACCGAGCGCATGCGCAGCAAGACACAGATTGATTTCCGTATTCAGTCCTCAATACGGATTGATCGATGGTTCCTCTTTTACCTAGCCAGAGTGAACCAACAGGTTGAACTGAAGTACTAGTAGCAATTCCAAATATTGTTCGAGCAGATCTTTTTCCTTCTATAGTTCTGAATCAGTTTTCATATGTCAATTCCTTAATTCCATGCTACACGTAAATTTCCAGCGCATGTAGTAGCACGTGTGTTGGGACAACAAAAAATTGCGGCTCTCCTCGATCCCTGCGCACAAAAAAACAATTTGGGGCAAAGATGGATTGGGAGGTTGGCTTCCGATTGATCCGTGTGATCAGATAGTAATCACCACTTTGATTCCAAGGTTCCTCTCGATCCGCGTGCATGCACACAAAATTCCCAGAAGTCATTGCCAACTCCTGGATCGAACAAGCACAGACCAGACTCGGCAGCTATGGCTTGTCTTCTTCCTCGATCTGCGTGGCACTTAATCTTCCTCGATCCACATAAGCAGTAGAACGAATCCTTGCGGATGAGTTTTGCGACAGATTGCGAGAGACAGGTGCGGGGCAAATCGGCGACCGGATGGATGCGACGAAGACGAGTTCCCAGCGGAATAGGACGGTGATCCCAAGGCAGAGTTCCCGGATCGGCGGCGACGTGAATTTTGGAGCAGAATTGACTTCCGGCGAGGGGGCGTGCGGCAGAGCAGCACATCATGCCATGGGCCGGACCGGCGAAGGATGAGCAGCGGAACAAAGCAGCAATCGCGACGGCAGAGTTGCACAACGGACGAAGGTTGCCGACGGCGACGAACCATCGGCTCTGATACCAATGTAGGAAACTAGGGCTTGGAGTTATTTCGGCCTACCCTCTATTCCTCTGCCTTATCGGTGGTGCCGATCACAATGCATATTGAGGCTAGAGGGTGGGACCTTTATATAGACTCCAAATTCCAGCTCAGTTTGTTTCCAGATAGGACTCATGACACGGTAAACTAACCACAATATTTAACAGCTAGTTACCGAGCCTATTACTGTTAAACAATTAGGTCCCAGCACACATATGTGAGTCATGCGCCGAGTTCGAATACAAATCAAACTCGCAGGCTTTAACAATCCATAGAGCCATCATAACCTGCATCCACTCTATACTGTTTCCGGGTATAATTCTGGCATATTAATATACACCGTGTTCCAGTATAGACGTACCGGATTCCTTAAATATATTTCCTTAAGTACAATTGCACATCAATAATTCCCTATTATTTCCGTGACACTTCCACACTGAAATTTAATTCCGGACAATGTAGTAGATATATAAAATGTTGTAAGACATAATTTCCTATAGATGGATCATGCGTAACACTTGTTTTCAGAAAATTCAAATTTGGCCGGATAAGAGTCGGACTTCTCTGAGCAATCACCAAGTCTTGATCAGAAGAAAACCATGAATCATCACCATGGAAAAAACCAGTAACCGAAGGTGGATCACGTCTAAAAAGAGTGAAATGACATACAAAATCTGGCCAGATTCAATCCTTCAGTCCATAGATGAAATGCCCCACCTTACTAGAGGCTAGGGAAAAATAAAATCGTTGATCACTGAGTTTGAAAAACTCTAAAACCATGGTGATCACCCCCAATACAATATTGGAGGGCCAACACCACTGATTCTTCCGAGAGAGGGATGAAGCAGACGTGAAAGCGACCACCAAAAAGAATTCCTTTGCATCACGAGAAGGGGTGAAATGAACCGTGGAACCAAACTTTTTACGCACCTGATCAGCCACCGCCAGTCCTGGCGAGAAATCCCAGTGCAAGAGTGTCGTGGGGATGACCCCCGGGTGGCCAAAGATACCCACAAGTCAAGCATCGTGAAGACCGTCCGGCTGGCTGTGTCTGTCTGGCCCCTCTAGCTGGGCTCATCATGTCCAGTTCTTCGCCTGCCGCCGCCAGCCAGCCCAAGGTCGTCGACAAGGGAGCATGTTAAAGGGGAAGCCGCTAGCCCCATGTCGCCCACGACACCATCTCCGCATCATCTACAGTCCAGCCATGCCGTTGGCGGAATCAACTACGCTCGACGAGACGGGATCCAGTCGGCCGGACGCACGATGCCCAGCTCCTCACGTCCCGAATAGTGGCGTCTCGTACCACACGTCCGACAACTGTGCTAGAAGGAAGAACTCTGTAGCTGACCGAACCGGGCCCCAGCCGACTTCGTCGAGCAGCCGACCCTACCTGTCATCCAGTGCCGCCAGCCGGCCCGACATGTACAGCAGCCTGCTAGCTCTATATAAGGAAGGCTGCCGCTCAAGAGAGAGGAGAGGACTTTGAATTCATTCTAACCAGAAACCCTAGCTCTCTATACAGCTCAAGGAGCACCCTTGTAAGTTCTCCACTGATCATAGCAAGAACAAGGCAGGAGTAGGAGTTTTACCTCAACATGAGGGCTCTGTACCTGGGTACATCATGTCTCTTTTTCCACGCTTGTGCTCAATCCCGGCTACGGATGCCGCCGCTTGCGCCAGTTGCTCCCACACCACTCAAGCCTTTCGTTAGGCATATGTCGTGTAAGATACCACGACATTTGGCGCCTACCGTGGGGCAAGATGCAACGGTCGGAGTCACATTCCGCATGGGATCCCGTAGCCGGCTCGGCGAGCAAGTGTGTAGCGGACCTGCACTTAAAATATAGGCACGATCCCTGTGTATAGTGCAAACCCCTGGATCGAATCATTTGCACACACAGTTAAGATGTATATCACAACAGTGCATCAATTATTACACGAATGATCCAAGTACTTAGGAAAATATCCATTACAAATTGCATAGCTCAAGGCTAGCTCAAAGAGTAAACAGCGGAAATAACTTTATTCATGGAGCCCTCATCATCTTCATGCAGCCACAGGCAAGCATGTCGGTTGAAGACTCGAAACCCAACGTCGTTCCTTACTCATCATCAGAACAACCTGCAACACGTAGGTTACAGCCAAAACATTGGTCAGAACCATAGGAATGGATCTGGCAAGTGACACTTTGTGGACTCATAGAGGAAAACTCTAATAACCTATATGCATATTTGGCTTGTGGAGTTTGAAGGCTGTTTTGCATAAAGCCAATTTTTCCTATCTCTTTTCAAAACACTTTTCATCTAAACGAGATAACTATGGTATGACAACCATTGTCTCAACTACCCTTGTTGTCCCATCAAAATTTTAACTTAGAGAAATAAGAGTGATGAGATCTTCCGTTGACGTCCTCGTCCAGCTTGCTCAGAAACGTCCGTAACGTTGATCTCTTTGTCCCTGGGTGGCCGTCCACAAGTGAGCCACTCTCGGGTGAGAAACACCATAGACATGGTCCCGAGTAGCCACTCAACCATAAACCACCAAGCAAAGCCAAAATCCACCCAGGAGGTTCTTTAACTTAGTAGAATTTTACTTTTAACAAAAACAACATTTTGCATAGCATTTCTATAATTCTACCAAGTTATAATAGGTGCATCTAGACCATCTAGTAAAGGGAGAAACTATTCTAAACAGTTTTTAGCATAGCAATACTAATAAGCCTATCATGCTATTTTCCAAGTATTACTACACATGCATATATCAAAATAATAGGACAAAAATATGCAAGTGTGCCACTTGCCTTGGCAACAAGAGGAGCAGGAGTAGCAGCTGCAAAAGTCTTCGGGTCCCTCCGAATAATCTAACAAAATACAAAACACACAAATAAACACACAAATTCACACAAGTGACAATACAAAAATTATGCCATGCATGAATATGCAAAACAAATGCCACAACAAAAATATAAAATAGCTTTTAGTTATCTATTTGTTCTATATGCATGATGCCACAAAACAAAATTTTAATAATTTACTTATTAGGAATAAAATCCAAAACACCTAAATAAGAGCAAACACACCAATTCTAAAGTTTCTGCACAAAAACATTTTAATAAAATATGATGAACAAGCTACTGGACAGAGGACATCATTACAAGGCCTCTGCAATTTGAATCACTCAAATTGGATTTGTAAAACTCATTTTATAGCCTAAACAAGTTATTAACCAATCTGTAAATAACAAGTTTGTGCACGATACAAAAATTAAAAAAACCTATACTACTGGATTCTACTCATTTTTCTCAATCCGTGGACATCAAAATCACTGGATTTGGATTTGAGGTTCAAAAGATATGGAATTTGCAAGATTTGGATGAATTTCTGTCTGAAAACAGAAAAACAGATAAATAGAAAAAAAGAACGGGCGACGTGGCGCTCCCTGATTCGTCGGTACCGGTTCGGTATAAAAGAAATAAACAGGGCCGCCCGATTACGATCTAACGGCCCAGATTGAAAGGGTCATAAACCGGCGGCGCTAGGGTTTCCCCACGAGGCGGCGGACGGCGGTGGCGGCGAGGGCATGGCTGTTTCGGCGAAACTAGAGGGTTAGGGAGGGGGCTTCCGGGACCTTTGCAGAGAGGAGGATGAAGCGGAGTTGATGGCGAGGTGTCCGACGTCGAGGTGCCCTGGTTCTCCTCCAATTCCTCGCCGGAGTCGAGGATGGCGGCGGCCGAGCGGGGTCGTGGACGTGCGCGTCGATCTGAGGGACAAAGTGATGCCAAAAGGTGTCAAGAAGATGCGCGACGAAGAAATAGGGGGAAAGGGAGTGACTAGAGGGTACGGGTACGCCGGAGCTTCACCAGAATCGACGAATTCCGCCGGCGGCCATGGCGGTTTTGCGAGCTCGAAAACGAGCAGCCCGGCGGCGATTGGGAGGTGAGAGGAGGGGGCAAAGAGAGAGGAGGAGGTGGGGGTTAAGATGGGCGTCGTGGAGGGGAGGGGGAGCGGCTTGGTGGTCGGATTGAAGAGGGGGAGGTGAGTGCGGTGGTTTCGGCCATTGAAGGCAACGGGAGTGGAAGAGACGATGACGTCAGCATGACGTCATCTTTTTTTTAACTTTTCTGAAAAAGCGTAATATCTCTTAAAATATAAGTCCAAAAATTATGAAATAAATTTCTAAAAGTTTGAAAATAAAAACTCTACCAGAATGTAATATTTGGATAATATTTTGCACACTTTTTATTTACAGGAATGCCACTGGCATATAAAGGGCTTTTAAAGGCCATTAATCTTAAAGAAAAGTATAGCTCAAATTATTTAATTACAAATACACAAATGCACAAATGCAGTGAATGATGCCATGATATGCGTGAAATGCAATTTTTTGAAATTTGGGATGTTACAAACCTAACCCCCTTAAGATGAATCTCGTCCCCGAGATTCGGGTACCCCTATCAGATACAATTTTTGTAGGAACTCCATGTAAGCAAACAATTCTCTTCATATAGATTTCTGCTAGCTTGGCACTTGTATAGGTAGTCTTCACGGGCACGAAGTGAGCTACCTTCGTCAAACGGTCCACTATAACCCAAATCGAATCATATCCCGATTTGGTTCGAGGTAAACCTGTGATGAAATCCATCCCAATTTGTTCCCATTTCCATTCTGGCACTGGTAACGGTTGAAGTAATCCTGCTGGTTTCTGGTGTTCTACCTTCACACGACTGCACACATCACACTTGGCAATGTACTCAGCAATATCTCTCTTCAAATTGTTCCACCAGAACCTTTCTTTCACATCCATATACATCTTAGTGTTACCCGGATGTATAGAATATGGTGAGTCATGATCTTCTTGGAGTATCAATTTTCTAAGATCCTCATTTTCAGGGACACAAATACGCTTCTCATACCATATAGTACCTTGTTCATCTTCTCGGAAACCTTTGGCCTTGCCTTTACTCAGATTCTTCTTGATTTCTTCCATCACTTTATCACCTTTCTGAGCTTCTTTGATTCTGTCCATCAAAAGTGGTTGCACTTCTAATGATGCTAGGAATCCTTCGGGTACTACTTCCAACCTAAGATCCTTAAATCCTTTGCATAAATCTTTAGGTAATTCTCCTATCGTAAGTCCATTTACATAGACTTTGCGGCTCAAAGCATCAGCCACTACGTTGGCTTTTCCAGGATGGTACTGTATACTCAAATCATAGTCTTTGATAAGTTCTAACCATCTCCTCTGACGCATATTCAACTCCTTCTGGGTAAAGATATATTTCAGACTTTTGTGATCAGTGAACACTTCACAACGATTGCCAAACAAATATTGCCTCCATGTCTTCAAAGCATGTACCACTGAAGCTAACTCCAAGTCATGAGTGGGGTAATTAACTTCATGCTTCTTAAGCTGTCTTGAAGCATAAGACACAACCTTGCATCCTTGCATTAACACACTTCCCAAGCCATGACGTGAAGCGTCACAATAGACTTGGAAATCCTTCTCTATATCTGGCAGACACAGAACAGGGGCGGATACTAATTGCTTCTTCAGTTCTTGAAAGCTAGATTCACAATCTTCTGACCATTCATACTTCTTACCCTTCTTCAGCAGTTCAGTCATAGGTTTGGCAATCTTGGAGAAATTCTCAATGAATCTCTGGTAGTAGCCTGCCAATCCTAGAAAACTGCGGATTTCTCCAACATTCTTCGGTGGTTCCCAGTTAGTCACCGCGGATACTTTTTCAGGATCCACCGCAATTCCATCCTTAGACACAACGTGTCCTAGGAATCCAACTTGCTCCAACCAAAATTCACATTTGCTGAATTTGGCATATAGTTTATGCTCTCTGAGCCTTTGTAATATCAAATGTAAGTGTTCTTCATGCTCCTTATGACTTTTAGAATAGACTAAGATGTCATCGATGAATACAACGACAAACTTATCCAAAAAGTCCATAAACACTTTATTCATCATGTTCATGAAATATGCCGGTGCATTGGTCAGACCAAACGGCATCACCGTGTATTCATACAGACCGTATCTAGTGGTAAACGCGGTCTTAGGTATGTCCATCTCTCTAACTTTCATCTGGAAGTACCCTGATCGAAGATCGATTTTAGAAAAGACACAAGCACCCTCCAATTGATCAAAGAGATCATTGATTTTGGGTAGTGGATACTTATTCTTGATGGTTTGCTCATTCAGTGCTCGATAGTCTGTGACTAGCCTCTGCGTACTATCCTTCTTCTGCACGAATAGGATTGGTGCTCCCCATGGTGAGGAACTTGGACGAATAAATCCCTTTTGCAGATGCTCATCAAGCTGTTTCTTGAGCTCTTTCAATTCATTTGTGGCCATTGGGTATGGTCTTTTAGCAATTGGTCCCGTACCCGGTTTTAGTTCAATGAGGAACTCAACATCTCTATCGGGTGGAATTCCCGGTAATTCTTCTGGAAACACATCTGGATATTCCTTCACTATAAGGACATCTCCTAGTCTAACCCCCTTAAGAGAATTAAGCCTAACTTTCTTTAGTTAAAACCTTGATCGGAACCTTATCTTCTTTCCTTCTGGTGTGGTGAGGGTGATTATTCTGTTTGCGCAATCAATAACCCCTTCATAACGAGTCATCCAATCCATCCCGATGATGACATCCAAACCTTGGGTTTCTAGGACAATCAAGTCTGTGGGGAACGGATGTTTTCCAACTTCCATAACTAGTTGTCTACACCCTGAGTTCACTATCATTTCTCCACCAGGAGAACTTACTTTAAGAGGTTTCCCAATGTTTTCAACTGCTTTCCCATGTTTGTTTATAAAAGCTCTTGAAATGAATGAATGCGATGCTCCAGTATCAAATAAGACTAATGCTGGAAATGAATTAAGCAAGAACGTACCAATCACAGCATCGGGTTCATCATAAACTTCTTCCACATTGACGTGGTTCACATGTCCCTTCTGGAAAGGGTTGGGCTTAGCTTCTTCAGCCTTCTTTTCTGGGCATTCGGTTGCATAGTGGCCCTTGTTCTTGCACTTGTAACAAGTCACTTGGCTGATATCCCTCTTGTGTTCTGGATTTGGGCGATGCTGTCCATGGTTATGATTATGGCCAGCATGTCCATTTCCTTTGTAGCCTCCATTGCTTCCCTTGAATCCACCAGTGTGGTTATGACCATGATGCTTGTGGTTGCTTCCTCCACTATGGTGGTTCCCATGTTTATGTCCATGGCTCATATCATGCGAGAAGTGCTTCTTGAATGAGGGCTCAGAATGGTGTTTGTTGGTACTCAGCTTCCTTTTCCTGTTTTCAGCCTTCTTGGTATTATCTTCCAGTGCGATGGCTTGATCTAAGAGGGCCTGATAATTTGGGGCGTATGCGACGGTCAAAGGAATTTTCAGCTCGTCGCATAGTCCCTTGAGGATTTTTTCTTTCCTCTTGCCATCAGTGTCAATGTCTTCAGGTGCATAACGGGACAATGCATAGAAGTCATCCATGTTCTCCTTAAGCGTCATGTTTCCCTGTCTCAGACTCCTAAACTCTTCCTTCTTCAAGTTCATAATGCCCGAAGAGATATGGGCATTACGAAAGCCTTCCTTGAAGGTTTCCCAAGTCAAGCCATTCAGAGGGTGGGTGATTTGATATGTTTCCCACCATTGAGCTGCTGGCCCCTCCAACAGATGAGCGGTGAATCTCACCATTTCGGTGTCGCTGCACTCACAAGTCACCAAGTCCTTGTGCACAGAACGAAGCCAGTCATCTGCCACAATAGGTTCAGTTGCAGTTGAGAACTTGTTAGGCCTAAGCCTTAGAAATCTGGCAAGTCTGTCCACTGGTGGGGGTGGTGGTGGTGGCGGGGGCGGCGCATGCTGATTGGCCATGAATTGTGCCATCATTGTCATCAGCTGAGTCTCTGTTGCTATCATCTGTTGAAGCATAGCATCGGTGTTGTTGTTGTTGTTCTCGGGATTTCGACGAGGAGGCATCTGTGGTTTAAGAATAGATGAGTATAGATAGAAAGAACTAAAGAAATATTCTACCCATACAAACAGTTAACACCAAATTAACAACAACAAACACAAGCTCAACACAAACTTATTAATAAAAATGAACAGATTATTCAGAAAGCAAAACACACCAAGGTTCTGAAAACAAAAGCGATGGTACTGCCATACCACAAGTTGGTAGGTCAATACGGAAGCGAAAGATAGCGTTGGAGTGAAGGAATGGTAGTCCAGCTAACTAGTCTACTCGACCATGTCGTCCTCATCCTCCTCCACTATCTCAACGGTGATACCCTCCTTGTCAAGCGCCATCTTGAGCTCCTTCAACTCCTTCTCTAGAGCGGAGTTCTTCTCCTGCAGCTCCCTCTTCTCTGCATGAAGTCGCTCAATCAAGTCGTGGTCGGCCTCTAGCTCCACCTCATTGCTTGCAAGCTCCATCTTCAAGGTCCTTATCTCCTTGTTCTTCGCCTGGTTTCTCTTCTCTTGATTCTGGAACTTCTTCTCCTGTGCCTTGAACGACTCCTCCTGGGCCTTGGCTTCTTCTTCTTGAGCCTGGATCTTCTTCTCACTCTCCTTGAGTTGGGAACATAGCTCATCATTCTTCAAAAGCTCGGAACGTCTATCTTCATGGAGGTCATTGAGGTGGTTCTCTAAGTCCTGAAGGTACCTACATATGGGCTTAAACTTGCACCTATCTTCGGCGTCGATGTCAAAAGGCTCTCCCTCTTCGGACCGTCTCCCAAAGTGATGGAAGTAGTGACCCCTCAGCTCCCGGTGATGACGTCCGCAAAGGCGTGCTATCAGGTCCTGAATGACGAGGTTGAGTCCCTTCCCAATGGAGTCGCTAATCAGCTTGATCTCGATGGCATCAGTCTAGGGCTCGGTCTGTCGTCCAGCTTGGATGGCCTTGATTCCCCAGCAGCCTTCCTTGTTGAACTTCTTCAGAATATTGCCCTTGATCATCGGCACGGGTAGCTCCAGCAGTCCAACTAGCTCGAGGAGATAGCCACCAAAACGAGTGTCCTTGAAGTCATCGGCGGTGCTGAAGTTGAAGCTCGTCATCCTTAAGTATAAGAAACAAGATATGAGATTAAAATTTCATAAGACAAGAAGTTACGAATAAAACTTAAGGAATAAAAGGCATACTAAAACTTTTGTATACTTTATAACTTAGAAAATAATTTTTGGTCCACCTATTTCTATCCAAACTTAGGGTTTCGAACCTACAGGCAACACAGTGCTCTGATACCATCTGTAGCGGACCTACACTTAAAATATAGGCACGATCCCTGTGTATAGTGCAAACCCCTGGATCGAATCATTTGCACACACAGTTAAGATGTATATCACAACAGTGCATGAATTATTACACGAATGATCCAAGTACTTAGGAAAATATCCATTACAAATTGCATAGCTCAAGGCTAGCTCAAAGAGTAAACAGCGGAAATAACTTTATTCATGGAGCCCGCATCATCTTCATGTAGCCACAGGCGAGCATGTCGGTTGAAGACTCGAAACCCAACGTCGTTCCTTACTCCTCGTCAGAACAACCTGCAACACGTAGGTTACAGCCAAAACATTGGTCAGAACCATAGGAATGGATCTGGTAAGTGACACTTTTTGGAGTCATAGAGGAAAACTCTAATAACCTATATGCATATTTGGCTTGTGGAGTTTGAAGGCTGTTTTGCATAAAGCCAATTTTTCTATCTCTTTTCAAAACACTTTTCATCTAAACGAGACAACTATGGTATGACAACCATTGTCTCAACTACCCTTGTTGTCCCATCAAAATTTTAACTTAGAGAAATAAGAGTGATGAGATCTTCCGTTGACGTCCTCGTCCAGCTTGCTCAGAAACGTCCATAACATTGATCTCTTTGTCCCTGGGTGGCCGTCCACAAGTGAGCCAATCTCGGGTGAGAAACACCATAGACATGGTCCCGAGTAGCCACTCAACCATAAACCACCAAGCAAAGCCAAAATCCACCCAGGAGGTTCTTTAACTTAGTAGAATTTTACTTTTAACAAAAACAACATTTTGCATGGCATTTCTATAATTCTACCAAGTTATAATAGGTGCATCTAGACCATCCAGTAAAAGGGAGAAACTATTCTAAACAGTTTTTAGCATAGCAATACTAATAAGCCTATCATGCTATTTTCCAAGTATTACTACACATGCATATATCAAAATAATAGGACAAAGTTATGCAAGTGTGCCACTTGCCTTGGCAACAAGAGGAGCAGGAGTAGCAGCTGCAAAAGTCTTCGGGTCCCTCCGAATAATCTAACAAAATACAAAACACACAAATAAACATACAAAAATCACACAAGTGACAATACAAAAATTATGCCATGCATTAATATGCAAAACAAATACCACAACAAAAATATAAAATAGCTTTTAGTTTTCTGTTTGTTCTATATGCATGATGCCACAAAACAAAATTTTAATAATTTACTTATTAGGAATAAAATCCAAAACACCTAAATAAGGGCAAACACACCAATTCTAAAGTTTCTGCATAAAAACATTTTAATAAAATATGATGAACAAGCTACTGGATAGAGTACATCATTACAAGGCCTCTGCAATTTGAATCACTCAAATTGGATTTGTAAAACTCATTTTATAGCCTAAACAAGTTATTAACCAATCTGTAAATAACAAGTTTGTGCACGATACCAAAATTAACAAAAACTATACTACTGGATTCTACTCATTTTTCTCAATCCGTGGACATCAAAATCACTGGATTTGGATTTGTGGTTCAAAAGATATGGAATTTACAAGATTTGGATGAATTTCTGTCTAAAAACAGAAAAACAGATAAATAGAAAAAAAAAGAACGGGCGACGTGGCGCTCCCTGATTCTTCGGTACCGGTTCGGTATAAAAGAAATAAACAGGGCCACCCGATTACGATCTAACGTCCCAGATTGAAAGGGTCATAAACCAGCGGCGCTAGGGTTTCCCCACGCGGCGGCGGACGGTGGTGGCGGCGCGGGCATGGCCGTTCCGGCGAAACTAGAGGGTTAGGGAGGGGGCTTCCGGTACCTTTGCAGAGAGGAGGACGAAGCGGAGTTGATGGCGAGGTGTCCAACGTCGAGGTGCCCTGGTTCTCCTCTAATTCCTCGCCGGAGTCGAGGATGGCGACGGCCGAGCGGGGTCGTGGACGTGCGCGTCGATCTGAGGGACAAAGTGATGCCAAAAGGTGTCAAGAAGATGCGCGACGAAGAAATAGGGGGAAAGGGAGTGACTAGAGGGTACGGGGACGCCGGAGCTTCACGAGAATTGACGAATTCCGCCGGCGGCCGTGGCGGCTTTGCGAGCTCGAAAACGAGCAGCCCGGCGGCAATTGGGAGGTGAGAGGAGGGGGCAAAGAGAGAGGAGGAGGTGGGGGTTAAGAGGGGCGTTGTGGAGGGGAGGGGGAGTGGCTTGGTGGTAGGATTGAAGAGGGGGAGGTGAGTGCGGCGGTTTCGGCCATTGAAGGCAATGGGAGTGGAAGAGACGATGACGTCAGCATGGCGTCATCTTTTTTTTTAAACTTTTTTGAAAAAGCTTAATATCTCTTAAAATATAAGTCCAAAAATTATGAAATAAATTTCTAAAAGTTTGAAAATAAAAGCTCTACCAAAATGTAATATTGGAAAATATTTTGCACACTTTTTATTTATAGGAATGCCACTGGCATTTAAAGGGCTTTTGAAGGCCATTAATCTTAAAAGAAAAATATAGCTCAAATATTTATGTTTTTAGGAAAAATATTATTTAATTACAAATACACAAATGCACAAATGCAGTGAATGATGCCATGATATGCATGAAATGCAAATTTTTTTTTAAATTTGGGATGTTACAAACCTAACCCCCTTAAGATGAATCTCGTCCCCGAGATTCGGGTTGGCTAGCAAATAGGTGAGGGTGGTCTTCTCGGAGATCATCGTCTCGCTCCCATGTGGCTTCCTCCTCAGTATGATGGTTCCATTGGACTTTGCAGAATTTGATGGTTTTGGTACGAGTAACCCTTTCTGCTGTCTCTAAGATCTTTATAGGCTTCTCTTCATAAGTAAGATCACTCTCCAGTTGAACTTCTTCTAGCGGCACTGTATCTCTTAGTGGTGTTTCTGCCATCTCCGGATGACATTTCTTTAACTGGCTCACATGGAAAACATTATGGACAGTCGATAAGACCTCCGGTAGTTCCAACTCATAAGCTACTTCTCCCTTGCGAGACAAGATCTTGTAGGGTCCGATAAATCGAGGTGCCAACTTTCCTTTGATTCCAAATCTCTTCACTCCACGCAGGGGTGAAACTCTAAGATAGGCTCTATCACCTACTTCATAAACGATCTCCCTTCGTTTGGAGTCAGCATAACTCTTCTGTCTAGATTGGGCAACCTTCAATCTATCTTTGATCAATCTCACCTTCTCTTCTGCTTCTTTAATTATATCTGGTCCAAATAGACTACGCTCTCCTACACCACTCCAAAGCAATGGTGTAGTGCATTTCCTTCCATACAGGGCTTCAAATGGAGACATTCCAATGCTGACTTGGAAACTATTGTTGTAAGAGAACTCAGCATATGGAAGGTTATCATCCCAGCTAGACTTATAGTCCAATGCACATGCTCTCAGCATATCCTCTAAAATCTGATTTACTCTTTCTGTTTGTCCATCAGTCTGTGGGTGGAAAGCTGTGCTAAACTCCAGCCTGGTTCCAAGTGATTCATGCAATTGCTTCCAGAAATGAGAGGTAAATTGGGTACCCCTATCAGATACAATCTTTTTAGGAACTCCGTGTAAGCAAACAATTCTCTTCATATAGATTTCTGCTAGCTTGGCACTTGTATAGGTAGTCTTCACGGGCACGAAGTGAGCTACCTTCGTCAAATGGTCCACTATAACCCAAATCGAATCATATCCCGATTTGGTTCGAGGTAAACCTGTGATGAAATCCATCCCAATTTGTTCCCATTTCCAGTCTGGCACTGGTAACGGTTGAAGTAATCCTGCTGGTTTCTGGTGTTCTGCCTTCACACGACTGCACACATCACACTTGGCAATGTACTCAGCAATATCTCTCTTCAAATTGTTCCACCAGAACCTTTCTTTCACATCCATATACATCTTAGTGTTACCCGGATGTATAGAATATGGTGAGTCATGAGCTTCTTGGAGTATCAATTTCCTAAGATCCTCATTTTCAGGGACACAAATACGCTTCTCATACCATATAGTACCTTGTTCATCTTCTCGGAAACCATTGGCCTTGCCTGTACTCAGATTCTTCTTGATTTCTTCCATCACTTTATCACCTTTCTGAGCTTCTTTGATTCTGTCCATCAAAAGTGGTTGCACTTCTAATGACGCTAGGAATCCTTCAGGTACCACTTCCAACCTAAGGTCCTTAAATCCTTTGCATAAATCTTCAGGTAATTCTCCTGCCGTAAGTCCATTTACATAGACCTTGCGGCTCAAAGCATCAGCCACTACGTTGGCTTTTCTAGGATGGTACTGTATACTCAAATCATAGTCTTTGATAAGTTCTAACCATCTCCTCTGACGCATATTCAACTCCTTCTGGGTAAAGATATATTTCAGACTTTTGTGATCAGTGAACACTTCACAACGATTGCCAAACAAATATTGCCTCCATGTCTTCAAAGCATGTACCACTGAAGCTAACTCCAAGTCATGAGTGGGGTAATTAACTTCATGCTTCTTTAGCTGTCTTGAAGCATAAGACACTACCTTGCCTCCTTGCATTAACACACTTCCCAAGCCATGACGTGAAGCGTCACAATAGACTTGGAAATCTTTCTCTATATCTGGCAGACACAGAACAGGGGCGGATACTAATTGCTTCTTTAGTTCTTGAAAGCTAGATTCACAATCTTCTGACCATTCATACTTCTTACCCTTCTTCAGCAGTTCAGTCATAGGTTTGGCAATCTTGGAGAAATTCTCAATGAATCTCCGGTAGTAGCCTGCCAATCCTAGAAAACTGCGAATTTCTCCAACATTCTTCGGTGGTTCCCAGTTAGTCACCGCGGATACTTTTTCAGGATCCACTGCAATTCCTTCCTTAGACACAACGTGTCCTAGGAATCCAACTTGCTCCAACCAAAATTCACATTTGCTGAATTTGGCATATAGTTTATGCTCTCTGAGCCTTTGTAATATCAAATGTAAGTGTTCTTCATGCTCCTTATGACTTTTAGAATATACTAAGATGTCATCAATGAATACAATGAAAAACTTATCCAAAAAGTCCATAAACACTTTATTCATCATGTTCATGAAATATGCCGGTGCATTGGTCAGACCAAACGGCATCACCGTGTATTCATACAGACCGTATCTAGTGGTAAACGCGGTCTTAGGTATGCCCATCTCTCTAACTTTCATCTGGAAGTACCCTGATCGAAGATCGATTTTAGAAAAGACACAAGCACCTTCCAATTGATCGAAGAGATCATTGATTTTGGGTAGTGGATACTTATTCTTGATGGTTTGCTCATTCAGTGCTCGATAGTCTGTGACTAGCCTCTGCGTACTATCCTTCTTCTGCACGAATAGGATTGGTGCTCCCCATGGTGAGGAACTTGGATGAATAAATCCCTTCTGCAGATGCTCATCAAGCTGTTTCTTGAGCTCTTTCAATTCATCTGTGGCCATTGGGTATGGTCTTTTAGCAATTGGTCCCGTACCCGGTTTTAGTTCAATGAGGAACTCAACATCTCTATCGGGTGGCATTCCCGGTAATTCTTCTGGAAACACATCTGGATATTCCTTCACTATAAGGACATCTCCTAGTCTAACCCCCTTAAGAGAATTAAGCCTAACTTTCTTTAGTTCAAACCTTGATCGGAACCTTATCTTCTTTCCTTCTGGTGTGGTGAGGGTGATTATTCTGTTTGCGCAATCAATAATCCCTTCATAACGAGTCATTCAATCCATCCCGATGATGACATCCAAACCTTGGGTTTCTAGGACAATCAAGTCCGCGGGGAACGGATGTTTTCAACGGCTTGCCCATGTTTGTTTATAAAAGCTCTTGAAATGAATGAATGCGATGCTCCAGTATCAAATAAGACTAATGCTGGAAATGAATTAAGCAAGAACGTACCAATCACAGCATCGGGTTCATCATAAACTTCTTCCACATTGATGTGGTTCACATGTCCCTTCTGGAAAGGGTTGGGCTTAGCTTCTTCAGCCTTCTTTTCTGGGCATTCGGTTGCATAATGGCCCTTGTTCTTGCACTTGTAACAAGTCACTTGGCTGATATCCCTCTTGTGTTTTGGATTTGGGCGATGCTGTCCATGGTTATGATTATGGCCAGCATGTCCATTTCCTTTGTAGCCTCCATTGCTTCCCTTGAATCCACCAGTGTGGTTATGACCATGATGCTTGTGGTTGCTTCCTCCACTATGGTGGTTCCCATGTTTATGTCCATGGCTCATATCATGCGAGAAGTGTTTCTTGAATGAGGGCTCAGAATGGTGTTTGTTGGTACTCAGCTTCCTTTTCCTGTTTTCAGCCTTCTTGGTATTATCTTCCAGTGCGATGGCTTGATCCAAGAGGGCCTGATAATTTGGGGCGTATGCGACGGTCAAAGGAATTTTCAGCTCGTCGCATAGTCCCTTGAGGATTTTTTCTTTCCTCTTGCCATCTGTGTCAATGTCTTCAGGTGCATAACGGGACAATGCATAGAAGTCATCCATGTTCTCCTTAAGCGTCCTGTTTTCCTGTCTCAGACTCCTAAACTCTTCCTTCTTCAAGTTCATAATGCCCGAAGAGATATGGGCATTACGAAAGCCTTCCTTGAAGGTTTCCCAAGTCAAGCCATTCAGAGGGTGAGTGATTTGATATGTTTCCCACCATTGAGCTGCTGGCCCCTCCAACAGATGAGCGGTGAATCTCACCATTTCGGTGTCGCTGCACTCACAAGTCACCAAGTCCTTGTGCACAGAACGAAGCCAGTCATCTGCCACAATAGGTTCAGTTGCAGTTGAGAACTTGTTAGGCCTAAGCCTCAGAAATCTGGCAAGTTTGTCCACTGGTGGGGGTGGTGGTGGTGGCGGGGGTGGTGGCGGTGGCGGCGCATGCTGATTGGCCATGAATTGTGCCATCATTGTCATCAGCTGAGTCTGTGCTGCTATCATCTGTTGAAGCATAGCATCGGTGTTGTTGTTGTTGTTGTTGTTGTTGTTGTTGTTGTTCTCGGGATTTCGACGAGGAGGCATCTGTGGTTTAAGAATAGATGAGTATAGATAGAAAGAACTAAAGAAATATTCTACCCATACAAACAGTTAACACCAAATTAACAACAACAAACACAAGCTCAACACAAACTTATTAATAAAAACGAACAGATTATTCGGAAAGCAAAACACACCAAGGTTCTGAAAACAAAAGCGATGGTACTGCCATACCACAAGTTGGTAGGTCAATACGAAAGCGAAAGATAGCGTTGGAGTGAAGGAATGGTAGTCCAGCTAACTAGTCTACTCGACCATGTCGTCCTCATCCTCCTCCACTATCTCAACGGTGATACCCTCCTTGTCAAGCGCCATCTTGAGCTCCTTCAACTCCTTCTCTAGAGCGGAGTTCTTCTCCTGCAGCTGACGAGGCTGAGACTCGGCAAATCCCTGGATCGAGTACCCCGGGTTGATTGAGGGGGAGAGAGATGAGCGCTGGTGATCACGACGGCTAACAGGCGAGGCATTTACCCAGGTTCAGGCTCCCGGAGGATAAAACCCTACTTCCTGCTTGTCTGGTATTGATGTTGAGTGTGGCTACAATGGCGAGATGGCAATCTCGCTAGGATTTGAGATGGCGGCTATGAGCGTGAGCGTATGCGTTACCCTAGACGAGGGACCCTCCTAGCCTTTATATGGTAGGCTAGGTCTCGGGTGAACGGTGCCGATGGCACTTACAAGACGATCGAGGCCGATGACCTAACGTCGACTATCTTGGGCCGCATGTTGTCCTCGTTGGGCCCTCGTCATAAGGCAGATGTTCTTGGCGTGACCCAGGTATCACCACCGTGGGGTTGTCGAAGAGGGACCCCACAACAGTAGCCCCCGAGTGCTTAGTTGAATCGTAGAGTCGGGTGAAGGACTCCTTCCTTCTGGGCACGCCACTAGGTTCCTGAAAGGAACAAATAAAATTGGTCGACTCCGGCCGTTCAGGGCTTATGGAGGATTCCTTAGTCGAAACATCGACTGCAGGGTAAAAACTGCGAGTATTGCTTTGGTCGGTGATTTTTCGACTGCGATTGTTCTGAGTCATTCGGGAGCGCGTACAGCGCTCCCGATGGGAGTAGCCCCCGAGATTAAGCTGAATTGCTTGCAATTGAGGTTAAACTCAATTTTTTCTTCAGTCAAAAAGCCCGCTCCCGATGGGAGTAAAGAAGAGACTCGAGCTGACGGAGTCGCAACTGGATTTGCGTGACTTACTTTGTACTCGGCCGGTTTGGCTTACTGCTTTGAGTTTTACTCAGCTCATGGAGCTTACTGAATTTCTTTTCCACTCGAATGGACTGTCGAGTCTATTCAGCTCTTAAAGCTTACTGTATCTTTGTTGCACTCGAATGAATTATCCGGGTGCTCCATCAGCCCGTTGGCTTACTTGCTATGCCTCCGCAGGTGACGTCAGCGCTGACGTTTTTGGCACACTCTGTGTCCGATGGGACGTGACAGGGTGGTCCCACTGTCAATATGAGTGTATGTATGCCGAGGTGGGGGTAGCCTCCGAGTGAGTAAATTGTATCTTGTAGACTTCTGTAAACCTGTATGGCGCAGCCCCCTAGCGGATCGAGTGCGGCCGAGGTGTGTCGAGTCAGGCCTGTGCGGCGCAGCCCCCGAGTGCTTCGAGTGCGGCCGAGGCGTTTTCGAGTCAGACCTGTGCGGCGCAGCCCCCGAGTGCGTTGGGTGGCGACCTAGGTTGACTTAGATCTGTACGGCGCAGCCCCCGAGTGCGTCGGGTGGCGGCCGAGGATTTTTCGAGTTAGGCCCATATGGCGCAGCCCCCGAGTGCGTCGGGTGGCGACCTAGGTTGACTTGGACCTGTACGGCGCAGCACCCGAGTGCGTCGGGTGGCGGCCGAGGATTTTTCGAGTTAGACCTGTATGGCGCAGCCGTGGCGGCCTAGGTTTTGACTTAGACCTGTACAGCGCAGCCCCCGAGTGGTTTGGGTGGCGGCCGAGGATTTTCGAGTTGAACCTGTACGGCGCAGCCCCCGAGTTCGTCGGGTGGCGGCCGAGGATGTTGACTTAGACCTGTACGGCGCAGTCCCCGAGTGGTTCGGGTGGCGGCCGAGGATTTTCGAGTTGAACCTGTACGGCGCAGCTGTGGCGGCCTAGGTTTTGCCTTAGACCTGTACAGCGCAGCCCCCGAGTTATTCGGGTGGCGGCCGAGGATTTTCGAGTTGAACCTGTACAACGCAGCTGTGACGGCCTAGGTTTTGACTTAGACCTGTACAGCGCAGCCCCCAAGTGGTTCGGGTGGCGGCTGAGGATTTTCGAGTTGAACCTGTACGGTGCAGCTGAGGCGGCCTAGGTTTTGACTTAGACCTGTACAGCGCAGCCCCCGAGTGGTTCGAGTGGCGGCCGAGGATTTTCGAGTTGAACCTGTACGGCGTAGCTGTGGCGGGCTAGGTTGACTTAGACCTGTACAGCGCAGCCCCCGAGTGGTTCGGGTGGCGGCCGAAGATTTTCGAGTTGAACCTGTACGGCGCAGCCCCCGAGTTCGTCGGGTAGCGGCCGAGGATGTTGACTTAGACCTGTACGGCGCAGCCCCCGAGTGGTTCGGGTGGCGGCCGAGGATTTTCGAGTTGAACCTGTACAGCGCAGCTGTGGCGGCCTAGATTTTGACTTAGACCTGTACAGCGCAGCCCCCGAGTGGTTCGGGTGGAGGCCGAGGATTTTCGAGTTGAACTTGTACGGCGCAGCTATGGCGGCCTAGGTTTTGACTTAGACCTGTACATCGCAGCCCCCGAGTGGTTCGGGTGGCGGCCGAGGATTTTCGGGTTGGACCTGTATGGCGCAGCCCCCGAGTGCGTCAGGTGGCGGCCTAGGTTTTGACTTAGACCTGTACAGCGCAGCCCCCGAGTGGTTCGGGTGGCGGCCGAGGATTTTCGGGTTGAACCTGTACGGCGCAGCTGTGGCGGCCTAGGTTTTGACTTAGACCTGTACAGCGTAGCCCCGAGTGGTTCGGGTGGTAGCCGAGGAATTTCGGGTTGGACCTGTATGGCGCAGCCCCCAGGTGGCGGCCTAGGTTTTGAGTTAGACCTGTACAGCGTAGCACTCGAGTGGTTCGGGTGGCGTCGTAGGTTTATGTTGCTTGTGGAGGAGAGCACGGGCGTCACCCTCAGGCGGCTGCGTCAGTCGCAGGTATGTTTCGACTACCATGAGGGCAGCTCCGGGTGTTTTGGGGACGGGTATCCCGTCCGCGTCTTCAGTCATGTATGACGATTCGAGGTTGCGGGTGATTCCGGCGCGTTCGGCCTCTGTCATCCGGGGCACGCGGGCCCTGTGGCGTCTTGCTCCTTGCGAGACCTCTGTCGAGGCAGCAGTGAATGAATAACGGCCCTCCTGGCACTCGACGCGTCGGCTTCCTCCTTGCGTCGGAGTAGCTCGGCCTTCTCTGCGCGAAGTCGTTCGCCTTCCTTCCGCAGCAGGTACTGGACCGCCATAAGGTCCTCTCGGGGTGCGTCTGGTGGGGGGTACGTGCCCTCCTCAACGTGCTTCAGGGCTCTGATTGCCATGTCACGGGTGATGGTGAGTCGCGTCACCTGGTCCGGCATGACCACCTCCAATGGATATGCGGGTTCGTCGCCGTTGGCCCGCGATGAGCCGACCATGTAGACTTGTGCGGGGTAAATCTGGGAAGTGGGGCTGATGCTTCCACTGCTGCTTCCTTCGTCCGAGCTGTGCTCGGAGTCGAAAATGGATGCAACGTTGTGGGTACCACAGTCGCCATTGAGGCTCTTTCCGTAGATTTTCGCGACCTTCACCACGGACGCGAGGAATGGAGTCGCTGTCGTCGACGCAGGTGTGATTGTCTTGCGGACGATCTCGCGGCGCGAAGGCGTGGCTGACGTAGTCGGAGTCGATGTAGATCTTGGCCTTGCCCGCGACGCGATCAAGGTAGTCGAAGTAGACTTGATCCGCGCAGGGGTCGCAGCCGATGCGATCTCCTTGGCAGCCAGAGATGCGGGTGTCGTGGAGGCAGTTGGTGTAGTCGAGGCGAGCGCGATCTTCGCGGCAGTTGAAGATGCGATCGCCGTAGTCGCGGTAGATGCGATCACAGCAGGTGATGACGTGGTCGTTGTAGTCGTGGCAGATGCGATCTTCGCGGCAGTCGAAGATGCGATCGCTGCATTCGCAGCAGATGCGATCTCCACGGCGGGTGAAGGCGTGGTTGACATGGTCGAGGCAGATGCGGGTGTCACCACCGCGCGTAGCAGCGGTCGCCGAAGATCGGAGTGTTCCGCGGCTATCTATGAGGTAGTGCATGGTACCAAAGGTGGTCCACATACCTTCACGCAGTTCAGCGTACACCGAGCGATGGGCCGGCGGGTGGCTGACGTACTCGAAGGAGCCGAAGCAGATTGGCTCCCTGGTGCAAGCGTCGATCTTCAAGGTTGATGGGGCCGGTGCGACCATGGTTCCAGCGCTCGTTCTTTCCCACAGACGGCGCCAATTGACGAGGCTGAGACTCGGCAAATCCCTGGATCGAGTACCCCGGGTTGATTGAGGGGGAGAGAGATGAGCGCTGGTGATCACGACGGCTAACAGGCGAGGCGTTTACCCAGGTTCAGGCTCCCGGAGGATAAAACCCTACTTCCTGCTTGTCTGGTATTGATGTTGAGTGTGGCTACAATGGCGAGATGGCAATCTCGCTAGGGTTTGAGATGGCGGCTATGAGCGTGAGCGTATGCGTTCCCCTAGACGAGGGACCCTCCTAGCCTTTATATGGTAGGCTAGGTCTCGGGTGAACGGTGTCGATGGCACTTACAAGACGATCGAGGCCGATGACCTAACGTCGACTATCTTGGGCCGCACATTGTCCTCCTTGGGCCTTCCTTGGGCCCTCGTCATAAGGCAGATGTTCTTGGCGTGACCCAGGTATCACCACCATGGGGTAGACGAAGAGGGACCCCACGACAGCAGCTCCCTCTTCTCTGCACGAAGTCGCTCAATCAATTCGTGGTCGGCCTCTAGCTCCACCTCATTTCTTGCAAGCTCCATCTTCAAGGTCCTTATCTCCTTGTTCTTCACCTGGTTTCTCTTCTCTTGATTCTGGAACTTCTTCTCCTGTGCCTTGAACGACTCCTGCTGGGCCTTGGCTTCTTCGTCTTGAGCCTGGATCTTCTTCTCACTCTCCATGATTTGGGCACATAGCTCATCATTCTTCAAAAGCTCGGAACGTCTATCTTCATGGAGGTCATTGAGGTGGTTCTCTAAGTCCTGAAGGTACCTACATATGGGCTTAAACTTGCACCTATCTTCGGCGTCGATGTCAAAAGGCTCTCCCTCTTCGGACCGTCTCCCAAAGTGATGGAAGTAGTGACCCCTCAGCTCCCGGTGATGACGTCTACAAAGGCGTGCTATCAGGTCCTGAATGATGAGGTTGAGTCCCTTCTCCATGGAGTCGCTAATCAGCTTGATCTCGATGGCGTCAGTCTGGGGCTCGGTCTGTCATCCAGCTTGGCTGGCCTTGATCCCCTAGCAGCCTTCCTTGTTGAAATTCTTCAGAATATTGCCCTTGATCGTCGGCACGGGTAGCTCCAACAGTCCAACTAGCTCGAGGAGATAGCCACCAAAACGAGTGTCCTTGAAGTCATCGGCGGTGCTGAAGTTGAAGCTCGTCATCCTTAAGTATAAGAAACAAGATATGAGATTAAAATTTCATAAGACAAGAAGTTACGAGTAAAACTTAAGGAAGAAAAGGCATACTAAAAATTTTGTATACTTTATAACTTAGAAAATAATTTTTTGTCCACCTATTTCTATCCAAACTTAGGGTTTCGAACCTACAGGCAACACAGTGCTCTGATACCATCTATAGCGGACCTGCACTTAAAATATAGGCACGATCCCTGTGTATAGTGCAAACCCCTGGATCGAATCATTTGCACACACAGTTAAGATGTATATCACAACAGTGCATCAATTATTACACGAATGATCCAAGTACTTAGGAAAATATCCATTACAAATTGCATAGCTCAAGGCTAGCTCAAAGAGTAAACAGCGGAAATAACTTTATTCATGGATCCCTCATCATCTTCATGTAGCCACAGGCGAGCATGTCGGTTGAAGACTCGAAACCCAACGTCGTTCCTTACTCATCGTCAGAACAACCTGCAACACGTAGGTTACAGCCAAAACATTGGTCAGAACCATAGGAATGGATCTGGCAAGTGACACTTTGTGGACTCATAGAGGAAAACTCTAATAACCTATATGCATATTTGTCTAGTGGAGTTTGAAGGCTGTTTTGCATAAAGCCAAATTTTCCTATCTCTTTTCAAAACACTTTTCATCTAAACGAGACAACTATGGTATGACAACCATTGTCTCAACTACCCTTGTTATCCCATCAAAATTTTAACTTAGAGAAATAAGAGTGATGAGATCTTCCGTTGACGTCCTCGTCCAGCTTGCTCAGAAATGTCCGTAACGTTGATCTCTTTGTCCCTGGGTGGCCGTCCACAAGTGAGCCAATCTCGGGTGAGAAACACCATAGACATGGTCCCGAGTAGCCACTCAACCATAAACCACCAAGCAAAGCCAAAATCCACCCAGGAGGTTATTTAACTTAGTAGAAATTTACTTTTAACAAAAACAACATTTTGCATAGCATTTCTATAATTCTACCAAGTTATAATAGGTGCATCTAGACCATCTAGTAAAAGGGAGAAACTATTCTAAACAGTTTTTTGCATAGCAATACTAATAAGCCTATCATGCTATTTTCCAAGTATTACTACACATGCATATATCAAAATAATAGGACAAAAATATGCAAGTGTGCCACTTGCCTTGGCAACAAGAGGAGCAGGAGTAGCAGCTGCAAAAGTCTTCGGGTCCCTCCGAATAATCTAACAAAATACAAAACACACAAATAAACATACAAAAATCACACAAGTGACAATACAAAAATTATGCCATGCATGAATATGCAAAACAAATACCACAACACAAATATAAAATAACTTTTAGTTTTCTGTTTGTTCTATATGCATGATGCCACAAAACAAATTTTTTATAATTTACTTATTAGGAATAAAATCCAAAACACCTAAATAAGGGCAAACACACCAATTCTAAAGTTTCTACATAAAAACATTTTAATAAAACATGATGAACAAGCTACAGAACAGAGGACATCATTACAAGGCCTCTGCAATTTGAATCACTCAAATTGGATTTGTAAAACTCATTTTATAGCCTAAACAAGTTAATAACCAATCTGTAAATAACAAGTTTGTGCACGATACAAAAATTAACAAAAACTATACTACTGATTCTACTCATTTTTCTCAATCCGTGGACATCAAAATCACTGGATTTGGATTTGAGGTTCAAAAGATATGGAATTTACAAGATTTGGATGAATTTCTGTCTAAAAAGAGAAAAACAGATAAATAGAAAAAAAGAACGGGCGACGTGGCGCTCCCTGATTCGTCGGTACCGGTTCGGTATAAAAGAAATAAACAGGGCCGCCCAATTACGATCTAACGGCATAGATTGAAAGGGTCATAAACTGGCGGCGCTAGGGTTTCCCCACGCAGCGGCGGAAGGCGGGTGGCGGCGCGGGCATGGCCGTTCCGGCGAAACTAGAGGGTTAGGGAGGGGGCTTCCGGTACCTTTGCAGAGAGGAGGATGAAACGGAGTTGATGGCGAGGTGTCCGACGTCGAGGTGCCCCGATTCTCCTCCAATTCCTCGCCGGAGTCGAGGATGGCAGCGGCCGAGCGGGGTCGTGGATGTGCGCGTCGATCTGAGGGACAAAGCGATGCCACAAGGTGTCAAGAAGATGCGCGACGAAGAAATAGGGGGAAAGGGAGTGACTAGAGGGTATAGGGACGCCGGAGCTTCACCGGAATCGACGAATTCCGCCAGCGGCCGTGGCGGTTTTGCGAGCTCGAAAACGAGCAGCCCGGCGGTGATTGGGAGGTGAGAGGAGGGGCAAAGAGAGAGGAGGAGGTGGGGGTTAAGAGGGGCGTCGTGGAGGGGAGGGGGAGCGGCTTGGTGGTCGGATTGAAGAGGGGGAGGTGAGTGCGGCGGTTTCGGCCATTGAAGGCAACGGGAGTGGAAGAGACGATGACGTCAGAATGTAATTATGAAATATAAGTCAAAAAATTATGAAATATCTCTTAAAATATAAGTCAAAAAATTATGAAATAAATTTCTAAAAGTTTGAAAATAAAAACTCTACCAGAATGTAATATTTGGAAAATATTTTGCACACTTTTTATTTATAGGAATGCCACTGGCATTTAAAGGGCTTTTAAAGGCCATTAATCTTAAAAGAAAAATATAGCTCAAATATTTATGTTTTTAGGAAAATTTTATTTAATTACAAATACAAAAATGCACAAATGCAGTGAATGATGCCATGATATGCATGAAATGCAATTTTTTGAAATTTGGGATGTTACAAAGTGCCACCGGCCTCGTCACCACTTTCGACTCCATCGACTTCGTCACCGACAACACATCGTGCTTCCCGGACGCCGTCTTCCCCGAGGACGGCTCCGTCATCAGCTTCGGCAGCCACTGTGTCTACATCGTCGTCACCCCCGAGTACCCTGCAAAGTGCAGGCTTTCTCTGACCGTCTTCCCGAGGAGGCGGCCGGTTGCAAAAGCAGCCCCGCGCTCCGCGCTTACGCGAAGGTCATGGTGACCGTTACCGCACCTAACACCGACTCGCAAGGTAACTGCCGTGCCAACGCCCCAAACTCCGTCGAGGCTTTGATCTAGGGCCTCTCCACACCCATCGCTACCAACGCTGACCCGACGGTAGTGGCCGCGAAGTTAGACGCATCATGCCTTCGCCTCCTTGACGGAGTCGAGACCGTCGCCGCCATGCAGCGCCGGATGGAAGACCAGGTCCGTGAGTACAACACCGCCCACGGCTTCACCCCAATGCCGGTTAACCCCAGCCGGGTGGACGAAGTTAGGCGCCGAGGAGGCAACCTCGGGAACGAAATGGGCAACGACGCCGAGCCGGCTGCGCCACCCGGCTTCTGCCTACCTGTCTACAACACCCCCACGAAGAACATGAAGGCATCGTAGTCCGCTGCGGCCGAGCTCGCCGGCCTGAGAGGGGAGAGTTGCGCCTGCAGCAACAACGCGTCCAGGACCTGGTCAACGCTATGAGCTTTCATTGGAAAAGAATATTGACACATAGCGCTCTATTAACCTCAACATTTTTTCGCGAATCTTTTTTTTTGTGCGAATCAATATTGTGCACCAGCTGGATGCACATTGGTCTATTATAGAGAGTTTGAAGCCAAACAGTTCGACCAAAAAATGATGAATTGACAACATAAACATTGGAAAATAACAATTTAATCGCATATGAACAAAGTATGTTCCCCCCGCATGGACTAAATAGGCTTATATTTTAAACTAGAAAGATACCCCGCACCTTGCAGCGAGAAGCTTAAAAAATATGGTTTAAAAGAAGGATATGTGATGGATGATTTTTTTTGAAATATGGAAGATTTGATTAGCCACAATAGTCAAAAATCTAAATTTAATTAGTATCTAATGTCTGTATATTTAATAGCTAAACTTTGATGTTGTGCAAAATTGTATGTCTAAAATAATTTATAATATGAATAGCTTGCATGTATGGATGAATATCATTAATAAATATGGAACACCATGAATAAATAAATGTCTCAAATAGTGGATGATGTGGTGATGACAAGGATAAATGAATGGCTCAAATAATGGATGATGTGGACACTTTGCACGTAGAGATAGACTAATTTAATGTATCTTAGTGGGGTTTTGTTTTGTAAGAAGTATAGATATTATAAGAACATTGGTCCAGCCTAGTTATGGGTCACCAATTGCCAAGCAAGTGCTCTCAAACAAACATTGCAGCACAGTCAAGCATATTGATTCTTTTGGACAATAATGATCGTACATATAACGTTCTAGTGGCCTTAACATTATGCACTAGGTGAGATGCATGTTGATGTATTACATAGAATTTGTAGCCATTTGTGATTCGGAAAATAGTGAACTGATAACATAAATATTGGAAATAACAATTCAAACATATGAGTACGATTATGTTTCTCATTGTAAACCTCAAGTAGAACTACAATTGTTTGATCTGGCCAATAAATAGAGACATTGAGTAAACCGGCTAATATTTTAAATTAGTGGAAATGAATGGACAATTGATAGGCTAAGAGAGCGAATGATGTGGATAGCTTGCATGTTGAGATAGAAAAATCATAAATGAAGTTAATGGGGTTTTGCTTTATAAGAGGTATAGATATGTCAGATGACGGGACACCATCATGGTTATGGCCTGTAACCAGTTGCCCAGCAAGAGGGTCCTAAGTAAATATTGGAGCTCAATCAAATATCGTAATTATTCTTCTTGTGGACAAAACTAATCATATATATATGGCGCTATAGTGGCCTCAACATTGTGCATCATATGAGATCTGCATTGATGTATTACAGAGAATCCGCAGCCAAACTTCCGGGTCGAAAAATTCTGAACCGGCAACATAAACATTGGAAATAGAAATTCAAATTTACGGAACGTGACCCTCAACTGGGAGCTAGAGTCGTTGGTCCTGTTCTCGTTGACTAAATTGGCTAATTTTTTAAGTATACTACAATAACATTGTTTTATCAGATGATATGACACGATCATGGTTATATGTGGCTCACCACTCGTCCAGCAAGTGCCCTCAAACATACAGTGGAGCATCTATTATTGTATACTAGCAAAAATGCCCGTGCGTTGCAACGGTTGACCTTTTATAGGTCATAGAGAATTTACTTTTTGGAAATAAAAAATATTCTTGATAGGATGAAGTGTTCTTGATTGGGGCAACTACCTAAAATAATAGTCGCTTTTATATTAAATAGTGCTACCATAAAAACGACATGTCATTTTTGGCGACTGTCGTCCCACCATGAAGAAATGTTTTTTCGTGATGTTCGGTGTGTCCACGCCAAGAAAGACCTGCTCCATGCCATACGCCACAGATAGCCTCTGCCTGCCTCTTTGCTTAATATAAATCAGTAACACATCAAATTTGAGTTAATCATTCTACAACTGTTGTTCCCACATAAACTTCTAAATTTTAAACCCTTTTTCATATAGAATAAACATATTCATATTAAAAAATACGAAATGCACGACTGATCATCCCAGAGTGGAGAGTAAATTAAGTCATTTTGTCACTATGGTGTACTTGTAACGAAAGCTTGCACAAATATCTACGGTTCCATATAATTGTGATGCAAAACAAATCCGCAGATAGTTCATTTGGAACCCGGGCTCCAGGGAGCCCGGTATTTCAAAATGAAAAAATCCGCATTTTCAAGTTTCAAAAAAATCTGAAATTTTTTATAGATGTTGACAATGACATATTTCATGGCTGTGAAAAATTTCAACCCGAGATATTTTGTATTCCGCCCTACACAAAAAAGACAAATCTGGAAAAATTTGAACTGTGCACTATTCACATCTCAGATCCAGAAATTTGTCATTTTTGTGTAGGGCGGAATACAAAATATTTCGGGTTGAAATTTTTCACAGACATGCAATATGTCATGTTCTACATCCACGATTTTTTTCACATTTTTTTGAAACACAAAAATGCGTTTTTCAAAATTTTGAAAATACCGGGCTCCCTGGAGCCCGGGTTCTAAAACACCGCACTCAACAAATCCGATACTTTTGATTAGAAACACTTCATAGCAGGCACAAGTAACAAAGTACAAGTAAAAAAGATCCTTATGAATTGCCATTTCACGGCAGCAGGAACTTTTTATAGAGAGCAGTGCAGGAAGAACTTGAACAGGGGGCAATGCCTTTTTTTGGCGGGGGCAATACCTGTTGTTTCCATGCCCGCCTGAGATCATCACGCGCATTGAAATGCAATCTGATGCTAGTTTGAGCATGTTGAAGAGACACCTAACTCTCACGAAACGCCATCTCATGTAAATCAGTTGTTTGGAGTTTATCTTCACATCTGAAGAACAAAGTAGAGAGTACACACCATCTATCTATACAACCCTTTCTTTGTTACGGATCAAGGATCTCCTAACTGTGGACATAATATTATCAGTTAACCATGCAAAATGCACTCCCATGCGGAGAGGCGTATTACCAGACTGAACGCAAGAATTGAAAATGTTACGACATAGTACCAGACTGAACGCACCGATAGAATGACCGACACCCTCCAAGCCTCCGAGGGAGGGTTTCATAAGCATGGCTTGTCAGTAGAGGTGGGCTCGCTTCAGGATGATGGGAGGCTGATGTCGTTGATGCCTCAATTCAGCCAGAGGGCTAGTTCCACCAGTAGTTTATCCAAGAGGATGCAGGCGAGAGCTGAGAGCTGGTTTCAGCGTCGCCAAGCTCAGCATGGCATGCCTCACTCCGACCGTAGCAGACATGAACATTCAGGAGATTTTTACCTCTTCAAAAATCGTTCATGTTCCCTTTCAAGTAAAGAAGCTAGTACTTTACTTCATTATCAGCGGCAGACCTAGCAGGGCAGGGCAAATTAGAGAACACAGAATCTCACTCGTGGTAATGGGCATGGGCATGACGGCCGAGGAGTAGTCGTCGACACCACTGCCTCCCCACACCTACACCATCGCCTACGCGCTGCAGCTGAAGAAGCTGGACATCATCATCAGGCCGCCTCTTGTCACCATGCCAGCTGAGTGCAGGATGGGCCCCGTCGCCATCAACGCCTCCGGCTCCTCGCCGAGTAGGGCCACTTTCACCTCCTCATCCACAAGCTCTACTACAGCCCTGGCGCGCACGGCTAACCAAGCGCCGCCGCCTTCTTTCCCTTCTCGAGAGGACGAGGTGATCAGCAGATATGAGAACATCAGATTGGGACGGCATACAACATGTTGTGACAGCTTTGCCTTCTCCCGAAGCTCCAGCCTGGTTGCCATGGCTAGCACCAAAAGGGGAAGAATAGACCACCCACGACTGAAATTCACTTAATTAAAGGGGCTACTCCTACCGGCTACCGGAGACGATTTGGAAACGAGGTGGTGGCACTTGGTGTCCAAGCGGCGGCGGGAGGAGTAGGACGGATGGGCCTAGTGTCCAGGAATTTTCTGGACGGTGGTGGAGTCGAGCACGCACGCAGATGGCAGATTTTTGAAGCCAATCAGGACGGCGCAAGTAGGCAGAAAATATGCCATGGTGGCCGGATGCAGCTCAGCCTGAGCCGGAGGTGGTGGAGAGGTGCATGGAGGTGGGCGGGGCGGATCCCGACGCCGGCGAGCAGGTACCGGCGGAGCCGGGTGTTTGGGGAAGATGGAGAAACGATTCTATCGGGACGGTGCGAACCGTTTTTTTTTCTTAAGCGGTGGCAATTGTTGTAATTTTTATGAAAAATAAGGTTACAATTAAAGTTGGACGAAAATTTTGGGAGAAGCAACTCTTCCTTTATTATTAGGTAAAGACTAAAGATAAAGATTAAAAACACAATACGGGGTCTAAAATAGAACCACCATATTAAGCCACATCATTAAAATAGTTTGATCTATATTTTATGGCTAGGATCAACCGTGAGATTTACGTAACAAACATAACACATGTTCCCATTAGCATAACAAACACGTCACATGTACTGAATTCAGGTACATAGGAGTTGGATCGAACACACAAAGAGTCCTATTTTCACGTACAAATGTTTACAACCAACGTGACATGATTATAGATACATGTGCGTACATGAGTTCGGTCAAATACGACTCAAGTCCTAATTCAGTACGTGACATGTCCTCAACACGTGACAACACGTGAGCTACAAGGATATCTAGACCCTGCCTTATATAGCTATCTTTTTTTTTTTTGACTTCCTTATATGGCTATCTTACAAGTACGTATATCGCATATTTCTCTGAAGCTGTCGTAGTTGTAGTATGTATATTCGCATATTTCCGGCCCGTGCAACAAAACCTAACCAGACTGTTTAAAAAAAAACCTGACCGTACTCAGCTGTCAAGATGTGACCACTTTTCTTTTCTTTTTTCCTTCGAAATTAAAGACACGTATGTAAAGGAACCAAGGTACGCCCATTTAAAAATAAGAAAGTAAGTACCCTAGCTAGAACGTTTTGGGTGGGATAAATGGCCTAGCTAGCCACAAATCTTATTTTTTGAGAGTAGATGTAAAAATTATAAAATGTAACACGTAAAAGTTTGATTGATCTTAGAGTTCTGAATGCGAGAAGTAGAATTAAGGGCGTGTGGTTTCCACGGACACACAGCTTGGAAAACATGCTTCCATTGCAGATTTCCTAAAATTGAGCAGAAAATAAAATATGAGCCATGAGAACAACTTGCTTTGAGGATTACTACACAAGAAACGTTGATACTTATGAGAACATAGAGACTTAGAAAGAGCCAATATCCTTTATTCCAGACGACACCCCAACCAATACGATATTGTTGTGAATAACATAGTAACAACCTAACATAACTAAAGTACACTTGAAAGATTGATTAGTGAGATCCCTCACTCCCTAGAGCCTTATAAGCTGTTGAGCATGAAAAAATCAAACGAAGATTCAAATGGGTTACTTTCGACGAAAATGTAAACTACACTCAGGAGATTGATTAGTGCGATTCATCACTTCCTGGAGCCCTATAAGTTGCCGAAGGTGAAATAAATCAACCGAATATTCGAATGGGTTCTTTTTGATAAAGTTAAGTATTTGTATAAGAAGAAATGGCATGATAAGCTTACCCTACAAAGACAACATAATGAGTGGGGATGGATTTTACTCTATTACTTGATGACATTTTCATCTATAAGCTTTTGGTACAATAGAAACACAAGTAATGGATATCAAGTAAAAAAAACCACAGAGAGGTGGAGAATAATCGGTGGTCCATTAATAGGCTTATGTGCTTGCTAATACCAACAACTCGGGCTATTGTTAGGAAAACTCACCGATAATAATTGGTTTTCAGTATCCACATTAACCTGCGATCCTTTTTATTCATAATTATTTAGAGTCATTGTTACATTTTATTTTATAGGAATTTACCGTGGAGCTAGATTGTTTACTCTATAGGATTATAATTATCAAAGTATTTCTATAAATCGCACTCAACTGGAAATAAAAATGTTCTTTGACTGTAATCTATTGGAAAAAATATATGTCGAGTGAATTCATATTATTTTCCTAATTAAACAATCCCTTATGAAGGGTTATATGAAGGGGTTTGCGGACGTAAAACAAAAAATTTATATCTAACACAACACCAAAACTAGCCAGGATCTATCTATTAGTAATGCGGTAACGGGACGGTTCCGGCGACATACCTCTTGTAGACCGAAAGCGTTTAACGTTCGAGAGCGAATGTGGATGATGTAGTCGAACTGAAGCCGACCTCAAGGTCGTGACGATCCTGGCGCGACGACCGGTGCCGTAATGGCACCTCCGAGTACTCACACACGTACGGTGTATGATGACGACTCCCGGTCCCTCCGATCCCACCGAGGTTGCGGAAGTAGATCTTCTGGCGGAATTCCGGCAGCGCGACAGCGTGCTGCGGGGAAGATTTCTCTCTCGTGCGCGGTCCTTCTTGGGTTTTCTCCAATTTTATTTGATTTTCTGCAATTTTTTGCTTAATTAAAAATCACCACGTGGCACCCATATATATAGGTGGAGGAGGGCTCCCCACCTCCTTAGCTCCCCCATGTGGGACTAAAGGAAAAGGAGAGGAGGGGGGTGCGCCGGCCGGCCGGCCCTAGCTCCTAGTCCAATTCGGACTAGGGCTAGGAGGCCCAACCCGGCCCCTCCCTTGGTCCCTTTGGTGGCCGGCCCCCTAATGGGCTCCCTCCTTCCGGAAGTGGCCCATTTAGGTGGGCTGCCCCAAAATTCGAAATTAAAACAGTTTTAATTAATAAATAACTTTATTAAATCAATAAATAAATATATAATTCTCCAATTAATATATATATCTATTATTTAATATATTTATTATAATATATAAATATTTAATTCTCCAATTAATTATTTATACATTATCGAATTTATTTCCACCAATATGAATATATATAATTCTCCAATTAATATATTCATATCATATATATAAATTCCCGTGACTCCAAAACTCCTTCGGATCACTCCGATACTCCTTCAGATTTCTCCGGAACTCTTCCGGTTCTCTCCTATCCTATCTTCGGTAATTCCAACACTACCAGAACGATCTCCTAGCATCGTCAAACCCTTAAGTGTGTTACCCTACGGTTTGGGAACACTCCAGACATGATCGAGACCTCTCTCCGATCAATGATCATTAGCGGGACTGGGATGCCCATAATGACCCCTGTGCATTCCACGAAATAACTTTGTCGTTGAACCATAAACATAGATTCTCATTCCCTTTGCTATCGTGATACTGACTTGCCTGAGATCTGACCATCTAGAATCTCCACGCTTAGTTCTATCTCGTTACCAGTCAAGCCTCATTCAACTCGTTCCCGTGATCTTTCATCCCCATGACCTAGTCATATGCTGCGCAGCTTATTTGGATGAAGACTCACCTAGTGGGCCCAGAGTATCTCTCCGTCACGCGGAGGTGCAAATCCCGCCACTTGATACATACTTCTCAACATACCACCTTTGCATACCTGAGATGCACCTTTATGATCACCCTGTTACGGTGTGACGGTTGATACAATCAAGGTATCCTCCAGTGATAGTGATAGGATTATTATCTCATGGTCTAAGGAATAAGTACTAGGTTTCCTAATCATCACAACGGTGAACTTCGTGACTTGATCACGTTGTGATAATCGCTATTGGGTAACGTCCATCACTTTCATTCATCCAATGAAATGACTCCATTGTCAATTGGCATAAATGCCCATGATTGGGAAACCTCAATCATCGCTTGACCAATGAACTAGCATATCCATATACATGCCAGGGACCTGGTTGTTTATATACCACACCTATATTAATGTTTCCTCTTAATACAGTTCTAGCATGATATAAAACTAATTATAAACTTTAATGAGATATTATAATAAACTCCTTTATTTATTTGCCTCTAGGGCATATGATGGGGGAATACCCAACCGGGTATGCCAACAAGACGGAGAGGAGCCAGCAGGTTCCTGAAAGACTATATAGACTGTGTGGGCTCCTTGAAAGGAGTTAGACTGTGTGGACTCCTCAAAAGGAGTTGCACTGTGTGGACTCCTTGAAGGACCTGACACTGGGCCGACTCCTTGAAGGACCTGACACTGGGCCGACTCCTTGAAGGACCTGGCACTGGGCCGACTCCTTGAAGGACCTGACACTGGGCCGACTCCTTCAAGGACCTGGCACTGGGCCGACTCCCCGAAGGACTCCCCAGACTGAGCCAACCCACTATCAGAGGACTCCAATGAAAGGAGTCCAACTACAAGACGGAGTCCACATCTAGAAGACTCGTATGAAGGAGTCCAACTACAAGACGGAGTCCACATCCAGAAGATTCGTATGAAGGAGTCCAACTACAAGACGGAGTCCACATCCAGAAGACTCGTATGAAGGATTCCAACTACAAGACGGAGTCCTAACTTGGAAGACACAAAGATTAGTAGGTTCCTGAATAGGACTCCAACCTGGAGACAAACTATAACCCTGGGAGTCCTTGTGTATATAAGTGGAGCTCCCAGGTCGTCATAGGGGGAGAACAAGTTAGACAGACCCAATACGAGTTAGACAGACAGAAGCTAGAAGTCTCTCTAGCCTCAAGTCCCATACTCGCTGAGTCTCGAGTTAGCGAGATCAGAACCTTGTAATCGATATCAACTCCCAGCAATAAAGAAGAAGCAGGACGTAGATCTTTACCTCCTTCGAGAGGGGCCGAACCTGGGTAAACTCCTTGTCCCCTCGTTGAGATTTACCAGCTCCCATGTACTTCTGTCACAACGTCCCCACAACTTAGCTTCCCGGAGGAAGTTTTGCCGTGACAACCCCATGACAGTTGGCGCCCACCATGGGGCCTGTGATGAAAGGAGTTGATATCACGGGAGAAGCTCAGCGAGGGATAGAAGAACTTCGTCATCAGCCAGATCTTCACCAACCAAAGAGAAGCAACCGTCATCGACGATCCAGCTGTGATAACACCTCACACGGGAGGACTCCTTCCACCGCGAGGACTCCTTCCGTCAGGATGACTTCTTCCGCCGCAGTGACTCCTTTTTCGGAAAGGACTCCTTTCGCCAGGATGACTCCTTCCACCGGATTACTTCTTTCTCAGTGACCACGGAACGCCACGGATGACTCCTTCAGACAAGCTCGCCACGGATGACTCCTTCGAACAAACTGGCCACGGATGTCTCCTTCGGACTAGCTCGCCACGGATGACTCCTTCGAACAAGCTGGCCACAGATGACTCCTTTGGATAAGCTCGCCACGGATGACTCCTTCGGACAAGCTCGCCGCGGATGACTCCTTCGGACAACCTCGCCGCGAACGACTCCTTCCGCCGGGACGACTCCTTCGGACAAACTCACCGCAGATGACTCCTTTTTGTCAACTCTGCCGTGATAAACTTGCTGAAGATGACTCACTTGCGTAAACTCGTCACAAATGACTCCTTCGTGATGACTACTTCATGTCAACATCATCAACACAGAAGAATAAGAATAAGCTAAGTCGCATTTTTATTTAAATTTCATATTTTATTCATTCAGTTAAATTATATAAAGTCAGCCCCCTTTGAGTTAATTCCGGGAGCTACATATCCGGTTTATGAGGAAATTGCAGAGATAATCCAGAAGATTACAAAGTAAGTTTCAATAATCTAAGAGGGCTAGTATAAATTCCATTATTGTTTCAGAAAATTCTAGGTGGCACAAGGCATATAAATTCGATTATTAGAAGCTTAATTATAGCCAAATCTCAAAGTTGGGTTCTTTAAAACCCGCCATGGATTTCTAAAAAGTCAAGCTCTCAAATAACTTGCACCAGGTTTATTTAAAGTCGGGCTATCTATTGCTCGCAACGGATTTTTCAAAGTCGAGCTCTCTATTGCTCGTAATGGATTTATCAAAGTCGAGCTATCTAATGCTCGCAATGGATTTCTTTAAGTCAAGATCTTTATAGCTTGCATCAGATTTATTAGAAAGATTTATTTTTTACACCCACAAAGGGATTTCTAAAAAATATCAATATCTCTATACTCCATCCTATATAGCACCAACGAGCCTAGAGAGCTCTGCAATACAAACGAGCCCAGAAAGCTCTGCAATACCAATGAGCCCAGAGAGCTCTATAACACCAACGAGCCCAGAGAGCTCCGCAATACCAACGAGCCCAGAGAGCTCTGCAATATTATAGCATGATTATTATGATCAAAGGGATAAAGCCGGCTTCTCTACAGTAAGAGTTTTGTCGAGACACCTAGCAAGTGCGCCTTTATCAACTTTGATCATTAGGTCCTTGGGGGCTTGTCTTTCAGAAAAATTCAAGCTTTAAACTCATGGACCTGGCAAAGAAGCCAACTTGTTCCTGATTTTAGTTGGTAAGTTATATGCAACTTGCACAATATGGACAATCTACAGGCATGACTTGTTTCGAACTCCTATGAGGCCTAAAGGACTTAGGAGATTGCGATCTTGTCAGCACAAGCTATTAGAAAAAGCCATGCGGGGCCTACTTATTCATCAGTATAAATTCAGAAGGGTTATAAGAACCAAAAAAAGACTTGTATACAAGGATTCTAGCATCACAACATCAAAAGCATAAATTTTTACACCAGAAGCAGGACAAGCGGCACAAGTTAAGTATTACACCTTAATAATCATCAAGCACATAGCTCTTGTCAACGTTTTCTTGAGTTGCAGGAGCCGGAGCAGCAGGAGTTCAGTTTTCTATCTTGTCACTAGAAAGTGCATGAGTCCCAATCTGCTTGCTACAACAACTCAGCATTTGGGGGCTACATGTTATCAATTTTTCAGTTTAAGTCAAAGAGAAGTTCAGAAGTTGGGAGCTCCAAGTTGTCGCAGGCCAACAACTCGGCGCTTGGGGGCTACTCACAGATCAAATTTTTCTACAAGTTAAGCATCAATCAAGTTCAAAAGTTTTTATCTCCAAGTTGTCACAGGAAAACAACCCGGCACTCAGGGGCTGCACCGTTCAAAGCTTAAGGACATGAGTTCTACATCAAGGAGTCCCGAGTCGTTGCAGGCAAACGACCCGACACTCGGGGGATACATCATCTGAAAGTTATGAGTTATCAATACAAGCTCCAAGCTGTTACAAGTTAACAACTCGACGCTTGGGGGCTATACATATACCGGTGTAAACAAGCTCTTGCAAAGTCATACAGCTCGTCAAAAGGACTCAGAAAAATTTCCGACTCGCTTCAAAACAACCCGGCAGGAGAAGTCGGCAACATCTACACACAACCCGTCAAAAGGACTCGGAGAAATTCCGACTCGCTTCAAAATAAGCCGGCAGGAGAACCAGGCAACATCTACGCCAACAACCCGGCAAAGTGTACATCGACAACCCGGCAAAGTCTACATCGACAAACCGGCAAAATGCAGCGCCGGGTGCCGCGACATCATCGACTTCTACAACTCGACTAGCACTACATCAACAAGCCGGCAAACAACTCGGCACACACTCCGTGTCCAAAGAAGACAAAATCTACCACAAATCAAGACCTTCCGCATGACTCTTCGAGTCACCCGAAAGCTCGGGGGCTACTGATGGGGGAATACCCAACCGGGTATGCCAACAAGACGAAGAGGAGCCAGCAGGTTCCTGAAAGACTATATAGACTGTGCGGGCTCCTTGAAAGGAGTTAGACTGTGTGGACTCCTCAAAAGGAGTTGCACTATGTGGACTCCTTGACAACCCACGACAGCATATCTCCAACAGTCACCCACTTACACTAGAGTACAAATAACCTAGTTGCATTTGTTACCAATTACTGTACCACAATTGACTTGTACTTCCAGATCATGCTTGCTAGTGGAGGATGTTGATCGTCAATGGACTGTGCTATTCAGATCCATTTTATACTTTGCAAAACTTTAATGTCACCTAATTTGACATTACCCCATCATCTCCATGATGAACCTAAAATATGTTGTGTTCATAGAGTGAGACCTTTTTGTTTCTCCTGTGCTCACATGATCCCTGATCATTTAGATGGAATTTAATCAATGTCATATGCACCAGAAACACACTCAATTAGGAAACAAAATTCCCTCAAACTTTAAACAACATATTTTGGCTAATCCTCAAAGAAATCATTTACTTCTATGTAGACTTCAAATCGACAGTGTTTGTTTACACCACTTCGATGAAATAGCCACGCTTTCGTTGTGCCTCTGATTTTATGAGATCCTCTGTTCTAGTTTGGTGTCAGGACTTTATAACAATTATATCTAAGTCCACCAATCTCTAGAATTATTTCTCATAGATCTACCTCTTATAGAAGTTAGAGAAAATTACTCAACTCCTATTCAGTGAATTACTCCTAATCACTTCGGAACATGTTCTTTTAACAAAGAACTCGGGTCACATTTCGTCAAGCACATAATATGGTTTTATATGTCAGCATCTATGACTCAGGCATAGTTCATACAACATATCTTCCAACCACTATTATTATACATTGAGTTTCAACTCAATATTCTGCCCAAATTTTACAAGTAAGAACCTCCATCATTTACTAGTACAAGTAAGAACCTCCGTCATTTACTTGTTCCATTTAGAACTTCTTCTGAATCTTATTTAGGCAAAATGCTACTTGACACTATCTATCTAGATAGATGTTCAATTTATAAACTCCTTCATAAATTTGAACTTATACTTCTAATACCGACAATACCACCAACATTCACAATATGCCCACTTGCATACACAAAATGTTGTTAAGCTCCCACTCAAATATGTTACCCAGATGTTAAATCATGAAGATTAATTTGCGTCTACTTAAAATATGTCACACACATATTTCTATCAACTAGCTCCCACTCAAAATTTGCAACTACAAATTCCTCGATATTTTGGACATTTCCAAAATTTCCTTGAACAACCCTTCAAGTCGAGATTCCATATACGATGCACTAGTTCCATGCTAGTGATAATCCAACAGAGACAAGCATCACCTTGTTCAGGTGATCATCAACTTCGAATTTTGTCCAAGACACTCTTCTTGACAAAATGTCCTTTGTGTCTTTTTAAGTATTATTTCCTTTCTCTTAACTTCTTAAAAGATAAGTGATAAAATCACTCAACGGGATCAAGCAAAGAACTTCCTTTGCGATCCTATACTTAAATAATGGATTTCTAATGACTCCTAGTCATAATCGTATTTCAGGGTCACTATTTATTTTGTAGTTCGTAGGTTTGTCATGTTTCTCGGTCATGACATGTAAATCATGAATAATCAATTTGCACCATGGCAAAGATTTATTCCTGAATCCTACGGCCTTATAAGTAAATCTTTAATCGGAAACATTATGATCATCATCATTAATTTCTCCTTTATGTGCTAAGTACACATTTTACCGGAACACATTCCGACGCACAATTCGATACTTCGAAGGCGAGGTGATAACCTTATTTTAGCTTTTACTATATTTAATTCCGGCAACTTTTTATCATGATGACTCCTTCATGATAAAATACCAACCTTTTAGTAAATACTATATTTACCCTTCTTTGGTTTTGGTGGAAGGTGCATTCATAGTCATATGTGAATATTCTACAAATTTATTTATTCTCTGTAGTTCCAATCTCATTGAAAATACGACTCATATAGATGCGTTTTTGCGAATAACACATAGGCCCTTGTGAGGGGTATTTCATTATTTCTAATTGATAATTCTAATGATATTGTTAACCCTACTAAGAGATCACTTTATTACGACACGATATTTCAATAAAGTGTGATTCACAATATTTAGAACAAATCAATCACATTGAACAATTCCAAAATTGTATTTTATTAAACTCTTTTCATAGACCCTCAGGCTAAAATTATAACTTAAATATCTTGTCACTTTGATCCAATCGCAGAGACTCAATTTCCTTGTTAAAATTAATAACTATTTAATCCATAATTCCCTTTGATCTCCATAAAATATTTCCTAGTCATAATTCAAGTAAACCCCATTGTTTCACTTAGATTTATGATGGACTCCTCAAAATAATGATTCTCATTTATTCGATGTAAAGAGAATTAATCACAAACGACTTATAGCATTTTACGGCACACCAAGTGTGGCGTTTTAGTCATATTGCCCATCGGGGCAAAGGAGGCATATGTGTTTTACACATTAACATCAAGACCAAAGCAATGTCGTGAATTCATTATTTTGGCTACGGATTTTACTTAGCATGATTTATAAATGTTCTGTTTATTTATCATTGAGATAAGAATAACATATTCATAATCAAAATGTGACCACAAAAGATATTTATTCATTATATCGAACATCTTCTTTACATGAATAACCGTCTCGCTAAATGCAAGACACACTTATATAGTCCATACTCTAATCGATTACAAAATTTACTCAAATCCTCTAATCAAAAATGACAAATGTATAGAAGGGCGTCTCCAGCATCAACTCCTTGATAGCTCCCAATCATCCATTGGCACCTTGTCCATTCCAAGCCACATGCATAGTCGGTTATGTTTTCATAAAATAAAAATAAGTATCAAATACTTCACAACAGTGCAACAAGCATGAATGAAAAACATTTATAAATTGTATATCATATATACCTTCTGGGTCGATGATTTCTGCATCTATTGGTTCTACATTGGCGGTCTTCAACCGAGCTAGGAATGTAACGAGAATGAACTCTTCTCCTTTCATCACAAAGTCTCTGACATAGCTATTATAGCTGAGAGGAAGCGAGCGCAATATCACATCCATTGCTGTCTTGTCGGCCATCCAGTAGTCCCAAACATGCGTGAGGCATCGATGAATCTCACTCATCCTTACCAAGTGTTGATCTTGTCGGAGAACTGTCCCAGGAACTGGGTGTGTCTCACGAAGGATCGAGTAAGGGGCTGAACACGGAATCAAACAACCCTCAACGTGCCACGGCGACGGTGCTTGCCTGGATCGTCGCGGGAAGGCACTGCAGAGAGGAACACACAGTATTACCCAGGTTCAGGGCCCTCTAGGTGAGGTAAAACCCCTACGTCCTGCTTCGAGTTGTATTGAACTTGCTTGGAGAGGTTCTAGTACAGAGCGAGCTTGGCGAGCTCAAGGTGGCTACAATGGCTAACCCTAGAACTGGAGAAAAGTGTGAACCGGGATCGAACCAAAACTCAGAGTCGAACCTAGGGTTTGGTCTAAGCTCCAAGATTATGAACCTTCTGCCCGAACGTGCTCCCCTTCCTTTTATAGGTGTCTCGGGCCTCTTCCCCCAAAACATCTTGGCGGGAAGGCCTACCACATGGCGACGAAGGAGGAGGTGTGGTGCACAATAAAGGTAGAGTCCACCATAAAGGCAAAGCCCATGGACGCGGTCCACGGCAGGGGGCGGCGTCACCAAAGCTGGAAAAGCCACCGTCCAACCAGGACGGCGGGCTGGCGCTGCGGAGGTGGGATGGGTCCCACGGTGACGTCGCCCTTGGAGGGTAGCTACAGGCGGTTCCCTTATCACCAAAGTGGCAATCCTTGGGGCTCCTTTGCTTGGTGCAGATTTGTTGACTCCTTTATACATAAGAATGGCAACTGTGGCGCTGCCGTCACCGCGCGCTGGCGTGGTCGTCACTCTGCGGAGGGTGCAGAGCCCATATGCGCTCTGCCGCGGAGGCAGAGCTAGCTTCGAGAGGAAGGAACCCTCGCGAGGCTGAAGGCCTCGCCGAGCCATTCGGCTTGGTCCTTAGCAGAATTTGCAGGTGGCATCAGAGATGCCCTCTCGAGGAGAGGTCCCTCGCCGAGGGAAAAACCCTTGGCGAGGAGGAGAGGTCCCTCGCGAGGGAAAAACCCTTGCAAGGCTCGCCAGGCTTGGAGAGCCTGGTCCTTAGCAAAATCTTCTGAAGAATGTTGTGGGCCCTGGCAGGCCGGCTCGTGGTACCCTGGTTTCCTGTGTGCCGACAGATCTAGACATGTCTTTTCTTCCATCATGGTTGAAAGAAACTCATCCAGACATTCGAACCTAGCAACTCTAACTTGTGCCCCGAAGAGGATTTTAAGTCTTCTGACAATCTCGTCGGCAAGGGTGTTACTGAACTGCACCCTTAAGTCATAAGTCATGCTGGAACGCATCAGCCACTCACACACATGTAGATGTCACGGATGTCACGCCAATCTTCATAGGCATCCTCACCATCAGAATCATTGGGTCGATCTCTTAGTGGTTCTTCTATCACGTAGACCAAAAAATTATTTTCAAGGGTATCTACTAGAAGCTGGTACCATCCTTAGCAAAATCTTCTGAAGAATGCTGTGGGCCCTGGCAGGCCGGCTCGTGGTACCCTGGTTTTCACTGTGCCGACAGTAGCCCCCGGGCCCGCGATGGGCATGCCGAAGCCCATGGATGGAGGCGAAGTGTCGAGGGCTCAAACGGTGCCTGCCGGGCCGCGACACGTGGGGCGCAGTGGTTGCGCCCGAGGCCACGATCTCCTCGTCTTCAACGGGCGACGTGGCGGGGCCCGCCACGATTCAGGGGCCGGTCAATAAAGCCTGGGCGCGCGGTCGGCGCCCTTCACTTCATCCATTACTCCTCTGCGCACTTCTCCCAACGCCTCCATCTCTCCAGAGCACTCCGCCTCCAAACTCCTTCTCCAGCGACCATGGCGCCCAAGAAAGCAGCCGCCGACCAGAAGGGAAAGGCCGCATTGCAGACTGGCACGTCGGCGGCGGCGGCGCGGGGTGCTGCACCCCAGGGGACGCTGCCGGAAACCCGCGTCCGTGCGGCGGCGCTTGAGAAGGTGCGCCACCTGGCGGTCGCCAACAACCACGAGCTCGGCGCCACAATCATGGAGGCGGCCGGCAGCAGCATGGTCGGCGCGGGGTACTACCCCATCTTCCTTCACACCCTCTACGCCGGCCTCGTTCCTCCCTTCTCCAGCTTCCTCCTAGGGATCCTTGAGGCGTACCGGATCCAACTCCTTCATCTCCACCCAAACTCCATACTCATCCTCGCCATCTTCTCCTATCTCTGCGAGGCGTACGTCGGCATCCACCCCTCGGTGGATCTCTTCCGCAGCTTCTACGCCCTCCGGAGCACTGCGTCGGGCGAGCGGTTCGGATGCGTCTCCTTCCACATCGCCGCCGCCAGGAGCGAAGATTACATCCCCATCGCGTGGCTTGGTGAGAACGCCATCACCAAGGTGACGAAGAAGGTGGAGGATTTCTGCCAGAAGTGGTTTTTCGTCAACACCAAGTCATCGAATCGCCACCTGGAGGTACCCGTGGCGCCCCGAAGAATTGGGCGCGTTGGGCGAGCGGCGACTTCGAGGGCCCGAAGCTTGATGCGGTGTACGAGTGCATATGGAGGCTTCGTGTTGGCGGGCTCACTGGCCAGATGGTGGCGAAGTACTTCACGAGGTGCCGCATCGCCCCCCTCCAGTGGCATTCAGAGCCGGTGTGGCGGTACACGGGCAAGGAGGACAGGATGCGCTTGTGCGCGGACAACTTCAAGCCGGAGGTGCTGTACCCGGTCATGGGGATCCTCTTCGCCACGACGGACATCCAGCCCCCACCAGCGACGAGGCCCGGACGCTCTTCAGCTTTGTTGAAGAAAGCGTGGAGGAGCATCGCAGGCGCCTGCCCGTGTTCGACGAATGGGGCATCGTGCCCGCAGGGCACCGCGGGCCCCGCACCAACCCGTGGGCGGCGGAGCCGGAGCACATGGACGAGTCACCGGAGCCGGACGAGGGAGAGGACTCCGGCGAGGACGTGGCCTTGAGAGACGCCAACCCCTCTGGCGAGGACGAGGCCTCGAGAGGCGCCGACCCCTCGGGAGGCGACGCGGGCTCCTCAAGGAGCGCACCGGCTGGCGAGGATCTCCATGTGATCTCCTCCAGCGATGACGAAGGTGCCTTCCGCGTGGTTCGCTCCCGACCCGCCACGGAGGAGGAGAGATGCAGCGGCACGGGGGGACGCTGCGAGCCCCGCACCAAGGCCATCCACGACCCGAAAGCCGCCGCTGCGAGGGGTGCTCCTCGCGAGGAGGAAGGAGCGCCTCACCAGGAGGCTAGAGCGAGCAACCTCCAGCCACCAAAGGCGAAGAAGAGGGTGTGGGGGATGGCCGACGAGTAAGCTTTGGTCCTTTCTTTTCATTTAGCGTCTTGCTTTCGAAAACCCTCCTGAAGGATCTTTGTTTATCTTTCTTTCAGCAATCTTGCGGCGCCGAAGAGGCGACGGCTCTGCAAGCTTGGAGACACCGCCAGCATCGCCGTGGAGACGCATGTGGCCGACGAGCTGCAGCAGGTGGCTATTCCTCCCGCAGGTGAGCACCGCGCGGAGGAGGAGGTGGTTGAAGAGGCGATGCCGTCGCCAGCTCGGGCTGCTACTCCTCCCGCGGGTGAGCACCGCGCAGAGGAGGTGATCGAAGAGGCGATGCCATCGCCAGCTCGGGCTGCTACTCCTCCCGTACAGCAGGAGACGACGGAGGAGGAGAGGGTGGATGAAGAGATCAGCATGGAGCCGCCTCCGGAGGTGGAGGAGGCTCCCACAAGAAGGGCTGACGCGCCCGTGGCCGTGGCGGATGCGGCCACCACGGAAGGGGCAGGAAGCGCCCCTGAAGAGCAAGAGGCGGAGGCACCTCCGGAGCCCACAGACGCCGGAGCTAGGGGCGAGAGGACGCCCAGCCCCCGGAGGGCTCCTGACGCGGGCAGCGAGGGAGGCGCCCGCATGAGCCCCAGGCCGCACCAGAAGCGGCCGTGGGCCTGAGGCAGGGCGCCCCGGGTGCCTCGACGAGCATCGAGGCCTCTGCACCCCGCGGTGACGAGGGGACCTTAGCGCTGCGGGAGGCGCGCCCTCGCGCGGCCCGCCGCAGCGTCGTCTTCAATCAAGCGCGGCAATCGCTCGACGAGCTGGAGGCGCAGTTCGCTGAGAAAGAGCTCGCCAGGGAGGAGGAGAGAGCAAGGCTTGGCGAAGCCTGGGCCCTTCTCCACGAGAGGGTGGAGATGTGCCGCCGGCAGGACGCGGCGGCCCAGCCGGCGCGCGAGGAGGCGATCCGCTTTGCCAAGGAGACCCGCGACAGTGTCAAGCGGGAGGCGGCGGAGGTCATGGACCAGCTGGACGCCACTCGGGAGGCGCTCGAGGTGGAGACTGCCTCCAAGCAACAGGAGATAGCGGCCGCAGAGCAGAAATTCATTGCGGACTCCAAGGTTGTAGAGGCCAGCCTGAAGGAGCTCCGCGAGCTGCTGGATGCTCGCGAGGGGCAGCTGGCGCCGCGCGAGGCAGAGCTGACGCGACGCGAGGGGGAGCTCTCCCTCCGCGAGAAGGAGCTGCGCCAGCGTGAGGAGCAGGTCCAGCTGCTCGAGGAGGACCAGGCCACCCGCGAGGGGCAGCTGCAGGAACGCGAGGGCCTGGTGGCCAAGAACGAGGCCACCTACGCGGAGCGCCACGAGAAGGCCAACGCCGACTTCGCGGTGAAGCAGAAAAGAATCCAGGATGAGGCTGACGCCAAGGTCAACCTCATCCACCAAAATCTCGCCAACGATTACGACGCGAAGGCCAAGAAGCAGGAGGAGCGCTTCACGAAGAAACGCAACGAGCTCCAGCACCAGATCGAGGGGCTCGAGAAGCAGGAGAAAGAGATGGCCTCCCGTCTTCAGCGCGCCAAGGAGGCGCAAGCTCGCACGGAGAAGTAGGTTGCCACCCTAAAGACGGACCTGAGCGAGCTCCACCAGCAGGTGGGGCCGGTCGTGAACCTCGTGGAGCAGGCACGGGACAACGTGCAGGTCGGCCGGACCATGTCGCACCAACGCCAGCGCATGCTCCACGACCTGGTACTCCATGCGCGCGCCGTTGTTGACGACCTGAGGATCGAGGTCCCCAACTTTGCCGCAGGGGGGAGCGACGACGAGGCCGCGTACACGCTCTTCTTTGAGCAATTCCTCGGAAGGCTTGAAGAGACAGCGAAGGGCTTCGATGAGCGTGTCGTGGAGGAGAGCCGCGATCTCCTTGTCATCGCTACCTGCCGCATCTTTAGCAACCTCGCGAGGCTCCGGCCCTCGCTTGACCTCGAGGCCGTGACGGTGCCGGTCGACATCAGCGACAAGGCGCGGCAAGCCGCCGAAGCATACGCCAAGAAATTTGACCAAGTCTTGGTCGATGAAGACGAAGGCGACGACGAGGAGGATGCCCTGGAGGAGGAGGTGGAGGCTGCCGTGGACGGAGCGGGCACCTCAGGAGGCGCGACGACCTGAGCTCCCTCCTGTATCTGGACGTGCAGGGGCACGAACTATCTTAGCATCTTATTTGTAACAGCTTTGTAAAGACTTGCTTTAAGCTTTGTTTTAATGTGCTTGGTGAATTTCCCTCGAGAGGCTTTTGTCTACACTTTCATGTCTTTTTCGCTCTACGTCTTAGGACCCCCTCTTAGCGCTACACCACCGCCGCTTCGGTATGTGAGAGTCAGGGCTCCACAAGGCCGGGGGGTGCGCGAGGCCTCGAGAGGTAAGAGCTCCCAAGTCGCGATGCTTGGGGCTCCCCTTCAACGCGCAAGCAGCCCATGAAGCGCGGGAGAGAGAAAAGAGGTTCGAGGGACGAAAACCAGCGAAAGGAATTTCAACTAAGTGTTTGGACTTAGCTTCACGAGGCGTTTTGCCTTGGATAGGGTGTTGGTTCCCTGATGAGGTGTTTTCGCCTTGGAGAGGGCGTCGGTTCCCTAGCGATTGCTTTGGACATGTTTTCCTGCGTTTTGACAGATAGGCGTACCCAGAAGCAATGCATAGCTAGATAACTTCATGCGTGCTCGTAGGTTCCTTCATGTGTGTCTCGCGAGGAGAATAGGCACCAAGGTCCTTGGTGAGTTGACGTGCACGGGAGCCGGTCCATGAGTTCAGAGCTCCTTGGGAGTTGACATGCATGAAAGCTGACCCGTGAGTTCAGAGCTCGGATCCCTTGGGTTTGAGGCGCTGCTGGGATGCTCCCGAGGCACAGGCACCATGTCTAGCCCCCGCTCGCGAGATACACAGGAGGGATCATATGAGCAAGGATGAAAAACAAGTGACATAAATGCTTACCAAAGCAACAACTTATGCTGGCGCGAAGCGCAAAGGTTCAAAGTGGCCTGAAACAAAGGTTCATTACACTGGCGTGGCCAGAAACACAAAATCCGCCATGTCAGGCATGGGGTTCCACATGGAGTGGCTGAGACTCTCGCGGCCCGAGGCGACGCATGTAGAGAGAGCTCAGAGAGGGGGCCCCTATGCGGGGGTAGCTTGTAGAGCCTGCGGTCCACCATGGCTGGGCATGGGGATCCACCTCGCCAAGGCATGGTGCTTGAAGAAGTCACCTTGCCGAGGCGTGGTGGCTTGGGAGTCTTCTCGAACGGCCCGCGGCAACGTATAGTAGAGAGGGGAGCCCGAAATTTTTCCTCGTGGAGGATGATGGCGCGAGGCTCTCCCTTGATGCAAAAAATTGCTCGTCGAGGACGATCAGGGGTAGAACTTGCGCAGGTGCTGGATGTTCCAGGGGTTGGCGACAGGGATGCCGTCCTCCGTCTCGAGCCGCGCGGAGCTAGGCCTGGTGATGTGGACGACCCTGTAGGGTCCTTCCCACATTGGCGAGAGCTTGTGGAGGCCTGCCCTGGAGAGGATTCTCCTCAGGATGAGGTCTCCTGCTTCGAGAGTGCGCGGGCGGATGTGGTGGCTGTGGTAGCGACGGAGGTCTTGCTGGTACCTTGCCGCTCTCAGGGCCGCATTGCGGCGGAGCCCCTCGAGCAGCAGCAGGTCATGGTTGCGGAGTTCGTCCTGCTCAGCCTCCTTGAACGCCAGGACTCGTGGAGAGCCGTGGGTGATCTCACTGGGGAGGACGGCTTTAGCACCATAGACAAGGGAGAACGGCGTCTCACCAGTTGGCTTTGTTGGCGTGGTGCGGATGGACCAGAGCACCGAGGGGAGCTCATCGATCCAGTGCTTGCCGCTGGCCTTGAGGCGGTTGAAGCTTCTCGTCTTGAGGCCCTTGAGCACCTCGGCGTTGGCTCGCTTAGCCTGCCCGTTGCTTCGCGGGTGCGCCACCGAGGCGTAGCAGATTTGGGCGCCGAGGCTGCCGCAGTAGGACTTGAAGGCGCCGCTGATGAATTGTGAGCCGTTGTCGGTGATGATGCGGTTGGGCACGCCAAAGCGGCAGACCAAGCTCCTGATGAACTTCACAGCTGATTTCGCCGGAATGGTGCGCACGGGTTCCACCTCAGGCCACTTGGTGAATTTGTCGATGGCGACGTAGAGGTAGCGGTAGCCCCCGAGCGCTCGCGGGAAGGGTCCCAGGAGGTCCAGCCCCCAGACCGCGAACGGCCAGGAGAGCGGGATGGTTTGGAGTCCTTGCGCGGGCTGGTGGATCTGCTTGGCGTGGAATTGGCAGGCGTCGCAGGATTGAACGATTGCGGCTGCATCTTGAAGCACTGAGGGCCAGTAGAAGCCACTCCGGAAAACCTTGCCTGCAAGGGTGCGTGAGGATGAATGGTGGCCGGACTCTCCGCTGTGGATGTCGTTGATGAGCTGGCGGCCTTCCTCGGCAGGGACGCACCGCAAGGCAACCCCATTGGGGCGCTTACGGTACAGGTCTCCGTCGTGGAGGCAGTAGAACTTGGCCTGGCGAGCAACTCTTTCGGCTTCAGCGTCTTCTTCGGGGAGGACTCGATTTTCCAGGTAGTTCTTGATCTCGTCGATCCAACCAGTGTCTTAGCGTACCAGAGTCATCAGCAAGCGATCGCCTGAGGGCAGCCCACAGTTTGGTGCTCCACTTGATGGGGCTGGTGGGAGCTCCTCGCTGATGCTCATGTTGACAGCTGGTTGCTTGACGGAGGACTTGGCGAGCCTTTCCTCGAACACTCCAGGCTTCTCTTCTTGCTGCTCGCCTGGCGAGTTCGTCTGCCTCTTGGTTTTCCCCTCGTGGGATGTGCTTGAGCTCCATGCCCCTGAAGTGCTTCTCGAGTTTGCGTACCTCTTCAAGGTAGGCCACCATGTAGGTGTCCTTAGGCGTGTAGCTTTTGTTGGAGAAGTTGACGAGGAGCTGAGAGTTGCCCTTGATGAGGATGCGCTTGATGCCGAGGGCAATGGCAGCTCTAAGCCTGGCGAGGAGACCTTCATATTCAGCAATGTTGTTGGAGACCTTGTCGTTGTCCTTGAAGCATAGCTGGACGGTGTAGTAGAGCTTGTCGCCTGTCGGTGAGGTGAGGACAGCACCAGCCCCTACACTCCGGGCCGCGAAGGCGCCGTCGAAGTGCATGGTCCAGTGGCTTGGTTCCGTCCCTCCTGAGGCTGCGGCTTCCTCCTCTCGAGGCTCTTCTTCACACGTGTCGGTCCATTCGGCCATGAAATCAGCCAGCGCCCTGCCCTTGATGACCCTGGTGGTGTCAAACTCCAGCTCGAAAGGTTGTAGCTCGATAACCCAGCCCGCGACACGATCTGTCGCGTTTGGGTTGCGCAGGACTTGCTCCAGGGGGTATGAGGTGACCACCTTGATGGGGTGGCCCTGGAAGTAGTGGCGCAGCTTCCTAGAGGCACTGAGGAGCGAGAAGAGGAGCTTTTGCTGCATGGGGTAGCGCTCGCGAGCGTCCCGTAGCACTATGCTGACGAAGTAGACTGTAACAGCCCAGATTTGGTACCCTAAAATATGGGCCAAATTTTCACTTTTTGATTTGCATTGCATCATGGCATCCATTTAAATTGCTAATCTAAAATAAAGCAACACTTGGAAATTTAAAACAAAGGAAGCAAAACCCTTCCCAAAATTTTCAAACCAAATAAATTGCTCAAATTGTTGAAACCAAATAAAGTTGAACTTCCAATTTGTTCCGGAAGTTTCAATCAACCAATTATAACTATTTGGTAAAGGCAAATTATTAACAAGCAAATAAATAAACTTGAGATTTCAATTTGGTTCAATACAATTCTATTTTTGGAACCAAGCTAAGCTATCCAAAAATTCAAACTAAAATCATGGGGAGTTTCAATATTATTGCGAGAGCCTCCATGTTTAATTCCACTATTTTTGGAAATATATAAATGCTCCAAATAAATACATATTGCATTTTATCAAAAATGGCTATAATTAGAGCCTGTGAACAAAGGTGGTCCAAAACATTTTATTTGGCAACACAAATTTTTGTGGAGGCTCTAACTGCTAAGTGGAGCCCACATGAATTTTTGCAGGATTTTACATAATGCTTAAGCACCTCTTTTAAATCGCCTAAGTTGCTGTTGGACTGGGTTGCAATTAAAGAAACTAGTTCCAGGGGGTTTTTTGCAAACCGGCCATCTCCCTCCTGTCGCCACAGTGCCTTCAGGCACTGGCGCCATGCCGGGGCGCCCCATGCCGCCGCCCCCACTCCCTCCTGGCGTGCCCCCGTGGACATGGACACGCCGACGCGTTCGCCAGTTCCCCCGCATCCCTTCCCCCCCCTTTTCTTCCCACCTGCTTCCCCTCTTCTCCCTCGCGAGCTCCTCCCCCTGCCGCCAGTTGCCGAGCGCCGTCACCGTGGTTTAGGTGCGCCCCGTGCAGATCGACACGCACCTACTCCTCCTCCACATCGTCCTCTACCTCCTCCACCGACTCGCGCTAGCTGGGAGGCTCAGGGTCGAGCAAATCGTGCTCGACCGTGCGTGTCCGTCCTTGTTGTTTATTTAAGAATCCTTAAAATGAGTTAATTAATACCAAATTAGTTAAATTCATAACTTGAGAAATATTTATCCAAACATTATGAATTGACTAACCATGTGATCAACACTTCTTTTGCAATCAAACAATGCACTTATCACATCATGATCACAAATTCTTATTTGATGTTACTCATAATTTGATTAAAGGAATTAAATTCAATTAATTAATTAATTTGCTATTCATTTATCGGTGCTCCGAAAATTTCAAATAAGGTATCAAATTGTTCGGAATGACAAATCCTACCCATTCATATCATGTTCATGCATATTTGAGCCACTTCTCTAATAAAGTACTAATTTATAAGTAATGTGGCCACTAAGATAAATATGGGGTTGTTTCCAAATGATTGCACTAATTATTTGGAGCTCCATTTAATTTGTTAATTAAATTAAATGATAATATCCTTGCATCAATTGGACATGTCATCATGTGTTTGAGCATTGCATCTTGTGTTCTTGTGATTTATGTGTGCTTTGTATTTCTTTTGGGTATCGATAGATTCCGGAGTCGAGGGTTCCCTCTCCTACCCCGACGAGCAGTACTACGCTTCCCGGCAGCAAGGCAAGAGATAACCTAACCTTCTTGGCATCTAGCATCCTATGATTTTATCAAATTATTTTATCCACCATAATATTGCATGCGGTTCAAATGTCTTTTTGGTAAATATTAGAATATCCTATGAATGCATGTTCTTCCCCGAGCCATCACATGTATCCCTACCTATGAAACCTAGGGTTGAAGTGTTGGCCGAGATAATTTAGAATTGTTGTATTCATATGCTAGCTATGCTTAGCCATGCTTAGAAATACTTAGTGGAGATACTAGTTATGTCCGTTTTGAATTCCATACTTGTTGATGTTGATGGAATGGTTCGGGCATGGTGGATAAATGTGATGCTAAATTAAAATGCTAAGATGGCTTGGGTGAGTTGCCATCGGGGATGGTGTTTTGCCTCACTCTAGCCCCTAGGTGCGAGTTCTTTACCTCTTGAACCAAGACGAGCGTGCTGCCATTGGTGGGTGTATGGGCGCCTTACTGACCGAATAACTTATGCGGGCGTATCCAAGGGTCCTCTAGTTCGGTTTCCATTTGCGTGTGAGTGGAAAGATGTTGTTGATGAGGATTTGTGTTTAGAGCGTGGCGATGGGGCAGGGCGCTGAGAGCGCTGAGCCTGTCCTGTGGCCACAGATGACTCTTGGATATTCTCACATGAGGTAAAGGTTTAACCGCGCCCGCTTGCCGGCCTTCCCCGGAAGAGGGCCACTCAGGTGAGCCGGACGGTACCAATGGGTAAATTAGTACACCCCTGCAGGGTTAATCTTTTCGAAAAGCCGTGTCCACGGTTATGGACAATCTTGGTATCGATATAAGATCATAGACAACGTTAACCTAATTGATATGGCAGCTAGAGGTTGCATAATAAACTTGTGATAAAGGTTCATTTCCTCGAGGGTGAGTCGAGGGAGTGCCTTTGTGTGAGAGGAGTGGTGATGGTTGCAAGTCGGTTCGCCGAGAACCGAAGATGATAATGATACTCTCTTACCCCCTTTATAAAAATATTCTGAGTAGACGAATGCCATGTGTCTTTTAAGTTTTGGTTTATGAAAGTTAGCTTTATGCAAAAGAACTACATATACAGCTTTAGAGCCTCCGTCAGTCACTGGGCCTATATCGCCCTACTAAACTTGCGAGTACATCGTACTCAGTCTCTCTTTGCTGCCTCTATGATTTTGTATTTCAGAGGAGGACGACACCGAGCCGCTAGGTGGTTTCTTCGTTGACGTCGACTACTAGTCTGGGGTTCCCAGGTGGCAGCTTGGGACCGTGGAACAAGCTGGCTGGGATGATGTTTATTGCAGGCCTCTTAGGCCATATATTTGCTTCTTGTTGTTAGACAACACTACCCGCTTCCGCTTGTTGAAATGTTGGATCTGTGATCCTTTTGCTTGTAATATTTGTATTCTTCTCGTTATATGAGTTGCTATATGTTTTGTGTCGTAGAGTCATGCTTTGTGCCAGTTCTGTTCCACAAGTCTCGATCTTTGTTTTATACATTGATGGTTGTGCCAATTACATAGCCTCTCTGTATAATTCCGGGGTCGGGGCGTTACAAGTTGGTATCAGAGCAGGACTGCCTGTAGGAAACCCTTTCTATTGGTCGATGTCGAGTCTAGTTCGTGAAAATTATTTTAAACCTAAAAATGAGTTGTGAAAACCTTCCTAGGATTCTTTTTACTCCTTATCCAATTCACTCTGATCTCGGTGTTGTCTTACCTCTATTTGATTTTAACGGTTTTTCTGATCATTGGCAAAGTTCTAAATCTTTAGGATCACGGGGTTGGGTTTCTACCTCTAGTTACTAGTTATAGCTACTCGTCTGCCAAATCTAAAACATGAAGGAAGAAAGTATAGTGGTTCGTCAAGATATTTCTTGCCTTAGCCCAAGATCTTGAACCGAGGGTCCCGGATTGTGCTAGGGCTCCGGTGTAATGTTTCATGAGGGTTGTCACCCTTGTGGGCATTATGCTATTGTGGGTCCCAGTACATGAAGCTGATCTTTAACCAAGATCTTTTTTGTTGAACCCTGATGTTAATTCAATATCTACATCCGGAAGCACTCTAATGATCTACCCTATCCATCGGAGCTAGATACTAACTGCGTCCTTGTCAAATCTACAGAATGGCACAACGTCCTCCGCTCTACCAAAACGAAGCCACTCCATGGGACCAGTGGACACCCGTTGATCGGCAGAAATCCCATACAACTAAAGATCTGCCCAAGAACAGTAGTGAGCACCTCACCGGAGTTAGAGGGCCGGACGCCAATGTGATAGACAAACGCAGGTGCTACATCTGTAAGGAACCCGGTCATCCGTGCAGGGAGTGCCCCCTTCGGTACCCCGGTAGGAGAGGAGCACCACGAGGAAAGGGGTGCAGTCAGTGCGGAAGGGGTGGACATCAGGAGAGTCAATGCCACGGCAGTTGCCCGCACTGTTTCAACGAGCATCCACTTGGCGGTTGCTCAACCGTTAGTGCCACTTGCTACCTATGCGAAGGGAATGATCATCCTCCAGCTGAGTGTCCTATGGAAGTCGTAGTAGACGCATTAAAGGATGCCCGTGATAAAATCGCTCAGGACGCCATCCACGCCCGAGGAAGAAGCGCCAGAGGTAGACAACCCCGGGAGACACGCCTGCTACATCTGTGGCCAGATGGGTCACTACTGCTGGGAGTGCCCCAACGCCTCTGCTGACGAAGCTAAGGAGGACCCCAACGTCCTTATGGGTGAGCTATGCATCAACAACCCTCTTGCTACAGTTTTGTTAATTCTGGAGCTTGGCCATGTAGCCTCTATCTGAGAATCTAGTTATCCTATCTGTCGGCTAACTTTAGCAAACTCCTTCCTCGGATATGTCCAGTCTGATTTACCCACGTGCCTAACCAACTCGGAACCTCAAGCAGAAATGACGCTTGGTGTTTATCAAGAGTATGACCTATTGCTATCCGGAAACCCCGACAAGTGCAATGTTGTGGTTCACGCACCTCACCGGAAGGTCTTTTGACTGGATCTCCTAACTCTTTCAAAATCCACCACTATCCATGAGAATCATGTGTAACTGGTTCTAGAAGTTTCCCCTAAGGTCCTTTCTCTATCTCCAAGTACGACCTCCACTTGATGATCGATTGGAGGTTATCCCAAAGCCGGAGTGTGATACCTAGAACCTCAAGGAGAACCGCACTACGGAGTTGCTAAATATCTATCGGTCAGTCCTCCTACTCCATCTATCTCGTGGCAATAGCTCAATATCAGGTTTTACCTCTCTAGCTAATTGTGGATCCAATGCTATATCCTTCCCACCTTGGTGAAAATCAAGGTTTGCCCAATCACACGGAAGTTGGGTCATTTCACCAGTCGTCTTAGGGCCCAATCCTCAGTCTTATGGAAATCTCTTGCGTATCCGAAGTGTGGAGTCCAGAAGATGCCTTTCTCCTCACGGAGCCAAATCTCTACGGTCTACCCAACGGGTGATTTGAAGTGAAGTCTTGGTGATCGGTTGTCCTATCATCGGCTCAACTTTTGTTTGGTCAAGTCGTTCCTTGTTCCCTCAATGGCTTAGGTTTTGGGCAAGCTTCCTCTTGTACGTCACCGTAAGTTATCTTCTGTTCTTTCCGCCTTTTGGCATGTCAAGTTAATTAGCCAATCTCTGGAACAAGGAAGATCATTGTGAGAATCTAGTAGATTGTTAAAGTTAGGAGTTTCTATGTCCTCACTCATCACAACTTCTACTCTAGAATCTCGGGACGAGATTCTCGTAAGGGGGTAGAATTGTAACAGCCCAGATTTGGTACCCTAAAATATGGGCCAAATTTTCACTTTTTGATTTGCATTGCATCATGGCATCCATTTAAATTGCTAATCTAAAATAAAGCAACACTTGGAAATTTAAAACAAAGGAAGCAAAACCCTTCCCAAAATTTTCAAACCAAATAAATTGCTCAAATTGTTGAAACCAAATAAAGTTGAACTTCCAATTTGTTCCGGAAGTTTCAATCAACCAATTATAACTATTTGGTAAAGGCAAATTATTAACAAGCAAATAAATAAACTTGAGATTTCATTTGGTTCAATACAATTCTATTTTTGGAACCAAGCTAAGCTATCCAAAATTCAAACTAAAATCATGGGGAGTTTCAATATTATTGCGAGAGCCTCCATGTTTAATTCCACTATTTTTGGAAATATATAAATGCTCCAAATAAATACATATTGCATTTTATCAAAAATGGCTATAATTAGAGCCTGTGAACAAAGGTGGTCCAAAACATTTTATTTGGCAACACAAATTTTTGTGGAGACTCTAACTGCTAAGTGGAGCCCACATGAATTTTTGCAGGTTTTTACATAATGCTTAAGCACCTCTTTTAAATCGCCTAAGTTGCTGTTGGACTGGGTTGCAATTAAAGAAACTAGTTCCAGGGGGGTTTTTGCAAACCGGCCATCTCCCTCCTGTCGCCACAGTGCCTTCAGGCACTGGCGCCATGCCGGGGCGCCCATGCCGCCGCCCCCCACTCCCTCCTGGCGTGCCACCGTGGACATGGACACGCCGACGCGTTCGCCAGCTCCCCCGCATCCCTTTTTCCCCCCCTTTTCTTCCCACCTGCTTCCCCTCTTCTCCCTCGCGAGCTCCTCCCCCTGCCGCTAGTTGCCGAGCGCCGTCACCGTGGTTTAGGTGCGCCCCGTGCAGATCGACACGCACCTGCTCCTCCTCCACATCGTCCTCTACCTCCTCCACCGACTCGTGCTAGCTGGGAGGCTCAGGGTCGAGCAAATCGTGCTCGACCGTGCGCGTCCGTCCTCCACCCGCCGATCCCATCCTCGCCGGAATCCAGCCGCGGTGGTCGTCCCCGGCCGCTACTAAGAATGCCAACTACTCCCTGGTGAGGCCCGCGTCTCCTTTCCCTCCTCCCCGCCTCCCTTCTCTTCCCCTCGCCGCCGTTCGCCCTCCGGTCGCCGCCGGTGCCGACGTGCTCTGCCTGCCCGGCCTGGCCGTCGCCTGGGCCGGCCTGAGGCCGGAGCCTTCGGGCAGGTGCCCGGCCTGCCTGCCCGGCCTGGGCCGGCACGAGGCCGGCCGCTTCGGCCACACTCCCGGCCGGTTGCCCAGCCTGGGCCGGCTCTGGGCCGGACCACTCGGGTCCCTGCCCAGCCTTTTGTCCGGCCTGGCCGGCTTGAGGCCGGCCCGTCTGGGGTTTTTGTTTTCCTTTTATGTGAAACAAATTTTAAATAATCGATAACAATTTGAAAAATGCTTCAAATTCGACAAATCAAATTTCAAAATGTTCAGAAAAATAAACTCTACAAGATAGAATAATTGTAATTGTCTTTTGAAGTTATAATCTTGTTGTTTATTTAAGAATCCTTAAAATGAGTTAATTAATACCAAATTAGTTAAATTCATAACTTGAGAAATATTTATTCAAACATTATGAATTGACTAACCATGTGATCAACACTTCTTTTGCAATCAAACAATGCACTTATCACATCATGATCACAAATTCTTATTTGATGTTACTCATAATTTGATTAAAGGAATTAAATTCAATTAATTAATTAATTTGCTATTTATTCATCGGTGCTCCGAAAATTTCAAATAAGGTATCAAATTGTTCGGAATGACAAATCCTACCCATTCATATCATGTTCATGCATATTTGAGCCACTTCTCTAATAAAGTACTAATTTATAAGTAATGTGGCCACTAAGATAAATATGGGGTTGTTTCCAAATGATTGCACTAATTATTTGGAGCTCCATTTAATTTGTTAATTAAATTAAATGATAATATCCTTGCATCAATTGGACATGTCATCATGTGTTTGAGCATTGCATCTTGTGTTCTTGTGATTTATTTGTGCTTTTGTATTTATTTTGGGTATCGATAGATTCCGGAGTCGAGGGTTCCCTCTCCTACCCTGACGAGCAGTACTACGCGACCCGACAGCAAGGCAAGAGATAACCTAACCTTCTTGGCATCTAGCATCCTATGATTTTTATCAACTTATTTTATCCACCATAATATTGCATGCGGTTCAAATGTCTTTTGGTAAATATTAGAATATCCTATGAATGCATGTTTTTCCCCGAGCCATCACATGTATCCCTACCTATGAAACCTAGGGTTGAAGTGTTGGCCGAGATAATTTAGAATTGTTGTATTCATATGCTAGCTATGCTTAGCCATGCTTAGAAATACTTAGTGGAGATACTAGTTAAGTCCGTTTTGAATTCCATACTTGTTGATGTTGATGGAATGGTTCGGGCATGGTGGATAAATGTGATGCTAAATTAAAATGCTAAGATGGCTTGGGTGAGTTGCCATCGGGGATGGTGTTTTGCCTCACTCTAGCCCCTAGGTGCGAGTTCTTTACCTCTTGAACCAAGACGAGCGTGCTGCCATTGGTGGGTGTATGGGCGCCTTACTACTGAATAACTTATGCGGGCGTATCCAAGGGTCCTCTAGTTCGGTTTTCCATTTGCGTGTGAGTGGAAAGATGATGTTGATGAGGATTTGTGTTTAGGACGTGGCGATGGGGCAGGGCGCTGAGAGCGTTGAACCTGTCCTGTGGCCACAGATGACTCTTGGATATTCTCACGTGAGGTAAAGGTTTAAACCGCGCCCGCTTGCCGGCCCTCCCCGGAAGAGGGCCACTCAGGTGAGCCGGACGGTACCAATGGGTAAATTAGTACACCCCTGCAGGGATAATCTTTCGAAAAGCCGTGTCCACGGTTATGGACAATCTTGGTATCGGATATAAGATCATAGACAATGTTAACCTAATTGATATGGCAGCTAGAGGTTGCATAATAAACTTGTGATAAAGGTTCATTTCCTCGAGGGTGAGTCGAGGGAGTGCCTTTGTGTGAGAGGAGTGGTGATGGTTGCAAGTCGGTTCGCCGAGAACCGAAGATGATAATGATACTCTCTTACCCCCTTTATAAAAATATTCTGAGTAGACGAATGCCATGTGTCTTTTAAGTTTTGGTTTATGAAAGTTAGCTTTATGCAAAAGAACTACATATACAGCTTTAGAGCCTCCGTCAGTCATTGGGCCTATATCGCCCTACTAAACTTGCGAGTACATCGTACTCAGTCTCTCTTTACTGCCTCTATGATTTTGTATTTCAGAGGAGGACGACACCGAGCCACTAGGTGGTTTCTTCGTTGACGTCGACTACTAGTCTGGGGTTCCCAGGTGGCAGCTTGGGACCGTGGAACAAGCTGGCTGGGATGATGTTTATTGTAGGCCTCTTAGGCCATATATTTGCTTCTTGTTGTTAGACAACACTACCCCGCTTCCGCTTGTTGAAATGTTGGATTTGTGATCCTTTTGCTTGTAATATTTGTATTCTTCTCGTTATATGAGTTGCTATATGTTTTGTGTCGTAGAGTCATGCTTTGTGCCAGTTCTGTTCCACAAGTCTCGATCTTTGTTTTATACATTGATGGTTGTGCCAATTACATAGCCTCTCTGTATAATTCCGAGGTCGGGGCGTTACAATCTACACCGTAAAAGTTTTCAATAGCATTTAGCAAGTTAACAGCTTGCAGTCACCAAACCAAGCACATCCAAGTTCTCCAAAAACCTGAACCTACCTGAATTATAAGGAGTAAATTCGACAAGGTTCAGATATCACCGTGACTACCAATCAAGAGATTCTATCCATGCGCACCTGCTGCCGACGCCGGATAAGACGTAGTAGGCGCGGCCGGAGCCGAGACTCTCCCTTGGGAGCAACATGTCCAGGCAGACTGCGGGACTGACCAGCGATGAAAACGACGGCGTCGCGGAGCCGCAAGCTACATTTTTTTTTGAGAATAGCCGCAAGCTACATGGCCCTGTCAGCGCTCGAACGGACGGCACGGCTGTGCGACGAACCGGTGCGACGCGCCAAGGTTTAGTCCCACCTCGCCAGTTGAGGGAGGCCGACACCAGCTTATATAGCTGGGCAAACCTCAACCATCAGTCCGGGCTTTTGGCTGAGTTAGGCCTTGGGCCTCCCAATACGCTGGTTGAGCGTGGGCTAGCCTGTGGGCCGCTAACATCTGGTATCAGAGCCAGCGTGCGCGTCGCTATTAGGCGTGTGGCGATCTGCATCGCCCCTGTTTAGGGGGATGGGATGTCAGCGCTCGAACGGGCGGCACGGCTGTGCGACGAACCGGTGCGACGCGCCAAGGTTTAGTCCCACCTCGCCAGTTGAGGGAGGCCGACACCAGCTTATATAGCTGGGCAAACCTCAACCATCAGTCCGGGCTTTTGGCTGAGTTAGGCCTTGGGCCTCCCAATACGCTGGTTGAGCGTGGGCTAGCCTGTGGGCCGCTAACAGGCCCGAGCCTTACAACTAATCCCTAATGTCCCTTTGGGCCTGTGGCTATTTGCAGTCCAAGCTGACATGCAGTGCCTCACGCGGTCACGCCTCGGGCTCGCGTTTAGTAGCTCGCCCAGAATTGGAACGATCGGGCTGATATTTGTAAACTGACTCAGACATGGCCATCGGTGGAAGATGCAGACCTAGCCGCTGGGATTTGGGGGCCCCAAAATTTTGGGGGCCCTGTGCGGTCGTCCAGGTCGCACTGCCTCGTCGACGGGCCTGCTCTCTACAACAATGAAGTTACCATCCATTGTATAGTGTAGGGTGGTAACTTACGTATTACAGCCTGGTAACTTACGTCTTAAGTCGTTGGTAACTTTTGGGTAAAAAAAATATCGTCGGAACATATCAATATGGGATCTAGTTTTAAAGATCTCGACGCGACTAGTCTAACGGTGAAAACGGATCATAAATCCGATAAATGGTTTGAGCCGTAAAACATTTCAAATTTTTGGATTTTGCATTAAATGCGAGATGACATCATCAATTTCGTCATTTAATGCATGCATGCAAACATAGGCTAACATCCCGTGACTTTGGGTGAATAATTAAGAAATCCTAATGCCCTATGGTTATACCAAATCTAGGACGCCCTATACATAGTCCCGTCCAAAATATATATTAACTTTATAAGGATTCCAATATCAGTAAAAAAATTGAAGGATCCCAGTACAAGCTTACGATGCTTACAACAGAGCAGCACAACAAATAGTAGATGGCCAATTTTTGCATAGAAGGTACGGAAGACTACAATGAAGTCAAATAGCGGTCGGTCGTCCGTCGAACAGATTGGGCTCGAACTTGTTGCAATTGCAGTTTCCAAGTGCTTGATGTCTACTACACGCTTCTATTCTTATAGGCTCTGTTGGTCCTCCAAACGCAGAGATTTGTATGACAACAATAAATTTCGCTTAAGTGAATGACCAAAGGTTTATTAAACACATGAGGAAGAGGTTGAATGTATCCTTCTCAAGCAATTCTGCAATTAAAATACAAGAAGTTTCTTATATCCAGGGATTACGAGTCGACGAGTAGATCAGGGGTAACGACTCATAGACTAGTGAAGACTCATGTCGATTATACAATAATATCTACTGTAAATACTATATTATATAACTACTAGTAGTATAATGTTAGCAGTCAGACTTGCAAAAATGCCGGTCTGGGGAGTGAACTTGGGCAATTCTATGCACTGGCCAATGGCTTCCTCTTCTCCATGAACCAGCATCCTACAAAAGATAAAAACCAATCAAATTTGCATCAAAAATATAAATGAAGTTCAACACTCCAGCACATTAACACAATAGCAAGAGAATGCAGCAAATAAAGAAGTTCAACAATGGAATTAAACACAAACAATCGAACATTAGGTTACATGCAACCAGATCCAAAAGCAATTAAGCAAGTAAATAAGTTCAACACTTGAACACCAAAACATGAACGACATATTTAGAAACAACACATCTTCAAGCAAGAAAACCTCATATCAATCAAATTTCCATGTCATCAAGTTGAAACTCGACGCCTTTATCATTTGGTGGATCATCGTCGTCTTCATCGTTCCTCTCCAAGTCTTGATCATATTCTGCCGTCAACTCTTCATCATGCACCACCAGCCTTGTCTTGAGTGGTTCCGGGTGTAGGTGATGTAAGGGCCTAGGGGTCGTGCACTACACTCGCCAAAATCACCATGGTCTCTCCTTGGAAAGCTCGACCACATCGCACCGATGGCCTCATCAACTTGAGACCACAATAGTGGTGTCTCACCGTGCATGATGTGAGCTTGATCATCATAGACCATTTCAGCATTGATGTCAACCCATTCATTATCCCATTTAAATTCTTCGAAGTCAAGTGCAAGTGACTTCTTTCATTTGGATCCTTGCTCACGCAGCTTTTGGAACCTATCCGTCATTTGCCAGTTGTAGGAGACATATGATAGCTTGTTCAGTCTCTTGTACTCTAGACGGTTTCTCTGTTTTGTGTGCATCTGCAAGCACACATATTTGTGAGAAGTTGCTGAAATCGGTCTATCAAAACAGCCAGCAAATGGCTACTTACATGAGCAAATACACTCCAATAGCGTTCACAGCCGGATGCTGAACAACATAGACTATTTTTTTTGAAATGGGGTGTCCCCAGCCTCTGCACCAGAGCGATGCACACAACCAACAACATAGACCAATGATTTGCTTTGCAAGAGTTTGGAGGTCAAAAGCAAGGCCACCATAGGCACTCCACCAAAGAACTAAAAATCGGCAAGTCCAGCATCATTGACAGGGCCAAATAAAGAAGCGACTAGTGGAAAATTTTGTGGTGAAAAGAAGACACGAGTTGCCATAAAACATATATTTACGAGGACTCTTTTTATCGTTGTCTTTAATTGACAATGGCTTCGTGAAACATTCACCTTCTGTCCGTCAACTTCCTTACTTATAATTGCTTGCAGGTCATTACCAACCACCATCTTCCATAGCACATCATTGAACATAGAACGGAGCCAGGAAGCTTGTCTTTTGTTGGTCTCCCCAATGGCAAAGAATTTATTTGGGTTCAAGAACAATACAGCCCCATGTAGCTTTTGTTCCATCTGATTATCCCACCTCCTATCAATAATTGCTAATACTTGACTTAGGATATTTTTCTTATTTGACAAAGCATCTTTTATGTGTGACTTTGCAAAATCCACGGCCGCCCACATTTCAGCCATAGCCGGAGTCTCATCACCATCAGCAATCCTCAAAGCTCTAAGTAGTGGTTGTGAAGATCTCATGCAATTATCCACCGATTGTCAAAACGTCACGGAGATCACGGTCATTTCAGCAGCCTTCCCTCCTTCGCTGATCTTTAGTTTACTTGCACACCATTCTGCACTAACAAATAAAGATTTGAGTGCTTGCCTGTGCGTCCATTGGCTAAACAAAGTAAGGAATGATGTAGCAAAACGAGTTGCTCCAGGCCTCACAATATCTTTTTATTCCATTCAAGCTTCTCATTAAATCAAGAATCTTTCGGTGGGAATAAATAAATCTGGTTGTTCTCTTGGCTTTAGCAATGCAAGTACTGAATTCTTTGATCTTCCTGACGTCCTCTAGCATAAGATCCAAACAGTGGGCAACACAAGGTGTCCAATACAATGTAGGATACTTCTCCATTAGTAGTGTGCCTGCTGCCTTGTAGTTGGATCCATTGTCACTAACTATTTGGACAACGCCAATTCCGGGCCAATTTCATCAATTTGATCGCTCAACAGCCTTGCTACCAACTTTTTATCAACCATTTTAGAAGAAACATTGGCTGTCCCTAAGAAGAAGGTACCTTTTGGACTATTGACGAGAAATTTGATCGAGTGTCGCTCGGTCATGTCCGTCCAACCATCAGACATGAGTGAGCAATGATACGTGTCAAAGGTATCTATAATTTTTTATTGTTACATGCTTGTTTCATACCATTGCCACTTGTTTTTACATTAATTTTATGATTTATTTGGACTAACCTATTAATAGTTGCAAAAGTGCACAATGTTCTTCTTTTAAACTTTGATGTGTATAAATCACTTGGAAATTGACAAAAACGCAAAAGGAGCCTTGTTGGAATTGGACTCTGACTTTCCTGAAATCTGTCCCTCCGTCAGATTTCAGAGATCGTCAATTTAACCACTGAAGACAACGTCACATAAACAATCATCCTTCGCGAAAGTTGTGGGAAATTTCCGTAGCTTTCTTTTCAGCCTAAGAACAGCCCAATCCGAGGTCAGAGGCACTCTTTGGACCCGATTTACTGCAGGCCGTGGGTGGGACCCGCCCCTGCCCTGTGGGACTCCTCTCGGCCGCCTCCGACGCTTATAAAGTCCGCCGTGACCTAAAAACGACACCCCCCGGAGGATTTTTCTAGAAACGCAATAGAGCTCTGCCGCCATCTGAAACCTTAATTCGGGGTTCAGAAGTTCCTGTTCCGGCACCCTGCCGGGATGGGGATCTACCTCCGGAGCCATCTTCATCGACACCGCTGCTTCCCGTGATGAGGAGGGAGTAGTCCCTCATCGGGGCTGAGACTTGTACAAGTAGCTATGTGGTTATCTCTCTCCCCCATGATGTGATCTTGATTGTAATCATGAGCTTTGTTAGTATAGTTGAATACATGATGTTTCCCTTTATGTAATGCATATGATGATGCTCAAGTGATGTTATCTAGTACAATTTCCGTAGTCACTGTTGTGATCACGGTGCCATGGTGACAGTGCGGGTGCCGTGTGTGACTCTATGGATAATAGATTGGAGGGATCTTCATCATGAGTTTGTTCTTTATTGTTGTTGGATGAAATAGATCATGAGGTTTCTTGATGCTTTTGTTTAGTATAATCTTCATGATGCGATAGTGACAGCATGCGTACCGTGAATGTATTAGAAAGGGACTATTCAAGAGATAGGTTGTGGTGTTTGTTAGTACTATCTTTGGATGTTGAGAGTGACAGCGTGCCGTGTCACTAGATGTGGAATACGAACTTTAAGGTGTGCTTTTGTAGCCCTACGCAAATCTCATCCTATTTTGATCCACGAAAGAATGATCTCCGAGTAACGTCTACCTTGCATGTGTTTTGTAGGAAGTATCATGTGTTTAATTATGTTAATGATGTGAGAGTTGCCGCTAGTGAAAGTATGAAGCTTAGGCCTTGTTTCCAAGCATTGAAACACCATTTTTAGTCACTTTTGCCACTTGTTCACTTGCGGCCATTTTTATTAAAGAATTACAAAACCACCTTTTACCATCCATATTACTTGCATTATACCATCTCTTCGCTGAACTAGTGCACCTATACAACTAATAATTGTACTAGGTGTGTTGGGGACACAAGAGACTTATTGTATCTTAATTGCAAGGTTGCTCGAGAGGGATACATCCAACCTATGCCTCCCTGTGTTCGATAAACGTTGGGTTAATCACTGATGGCGTGGATCACACGTTCGCTGGGAACCCCAAGAGGAAGGTATGATGCAGCGTAGCAGCAGTTTTCCCTTGATTACAAAACCAAGGTTATCGAATCCAGTAGGACTTGGAGAAGGCTTAGCGAGGTGTCAATCTACTCTGGCGCTTATAGATCAACGCGGACCTGCACACAATCACAGACAAGTACTTTGCCCCAATGAACAGAGAGGTTATCAATCTCTCCGGCTTGCCGAACACAAAGGATTAATTGTGCAGATGTAAAATATGAAGAGAGTGAATTATGACCAATGAGCAAATAATGATGAAAAGCTATTAAAACGGTTGTAAACAATGTAGGAAAATAGGACCGGGTCCACAGTTCACTAGCGGTGTCTCTCCAAACGATATACATGATGGGTAAACAAATTATAGCATGGCAATTGACAGAATTGTGGGCGCACAACAAGGCTATCATAAAACAATATAGTTCACTGTTTCATCTAATATGGGCATTACGTCAAAATATATAGACCGTTATCCAACTGCATCTATGACTAATAATCCACTCCGGGATCGCTATCCAGCATGTCACCCAAAAGTATTAAGCTGTAAGTAACAGATCATTGCAATAAGCAAAGTGCATAATGTAAGCAATGTAAATAACACAAGGAAATCACACCGCTGTTTTCTCCCTAGTGGCAACATCACATCTCTCATCTTAATCGTTTCTGTCAACCCGAGCTCAGACAAAGAGAGGCATGAACCCACTATTTAGCATAAATACTCCCTCATACAACACTAATAATTACTTGGCCAAAGCATCCACTAGCATCGGAGATCATGCAAGATCATAGATAAAACACAACACATAGACGAACAAAAGTAATGACTTCCACAATTCATCGGATCCATGCAAACACAATCATGTAGCCGTTACAGATAATATGATCTTGATCATGATAGGCAGCTCACAAGATCTTAGCAATGGAGTACAAGGAGGAGAGACAACCATCTAGCTACTGCTATGGACTCGTAGTCCCGTGGTGGACTACTCACGCATCACTCCGGAGGCAGACATGGTGGTGTAGATGCCTCCGGTGTCGATTCCCCTCTCCGGCAGGGTGCCGGGAAGAGCTGCAGAACCCTCCCGAACTAGGGTTGGAGATGGCGGCGGCCTCGGACGTCTTCTGGAAAATATGATCGGGTATCTAGGGTTTCGGGGCGAAGACCAATTTATAGGCGAAGAGGCGTCTCGAGGCAACGAAGGAGGGCTCCAGGTGGGCCTAGGTGCGGCCTAGGGTGGGGCCACGCCTGGAGGGCGTCTGGAGGCTGGGAGCCTCCCATCCGGGCGTCCTTCGGGTTCCGTCTTTGTTTCAACTTGGAAATAAATCACGTAAATTTTCAGCGCGTTCCGAGAAACTTCACAAAACAACTTTTCTGAAACAAAAAGACAGCAGAAAACAGGAACTGGCACTGGGCATCTTGTTAACAGGTTAGTTCCATAAATCATTCCAAAATGATATAAAAACAGTATAAAAACATATGGCACTGATATATAATCAAGCATGGAACATAAAAAAATATAGATACGTTGGAGACGTATCAGCATCCCCAAGCTTAACTCCTTCTCGTCCTCGAGTAGGTAAGTGATAACAAAATAATTTTTGAAGTGACATGCTACCAACACAATCTTGATCATGTAATCATGTAAAGCATATGAACTGAATGCATTGATCCAAAACAAAGGTTCATTGAATGAAACAAACAATGGTTAACCAGGTGTAACATCTGTTGGGAATATGCCCTAGAGGCAATAATAAAATGGTTTATTAGCATATTCACGTTTATGATAAATTTTTATTATCCATACTATAATTGTATTAACGGGAAACATAATACATGTGTGGAATATAAACAACCAGATGTCCCTAGTAAGCCTCTACTAGACTAGTTCGTTAGTCAAGAGATGGTTAAGGTTTCCTAACCATATGACTTGTTATAGTCACTTGATAATGAAGTCATATCATTGGGATAATGATATGATGGACAAGACCTAATAATAAAGAGTTGGAATTAATCGTGTCACACAGTTTCATTGCCAACGCTTTTAGTATATGCCAAGTATAGTTTCCTTAGACCATGAGATTATGTCACTCCCGTTTAGCGGAGGATTATTTTTGGGGACATCAAACATCGCTTCGTGACTGGGTGATTATAAAGATGGCTTTCAGGTATCTCCGATGGTAAATTGTTGGGTGACATATATCAAGAGTGGGATTTGTCCCTCCATGTGACGGAGAAGATATCTCCAGGCCTTCTCGGTAATATAGCATCATAAAGTTTGCAAACATGTGATTAGGTGGTAATCACGGAGATCCTATATTACGGTCGAGTAAAGAGAACTTGTCGGGTAACGAGATTAAAGTAGATATGGGGATATCAACGATCAAATCTCGAGCAAGTAAAATATCGTGAGACAAAGGGAATCGTATATGAGATTAATTGAATCTCCAGTATCGTGGTTCAACTAATAAATATCTTCGTTGAATATGTAGGAGTCAATATGGGCATCCCGGTCCCGCTATTGATTATTGATCGGATCATGTCTACATGTTCTCAAACCCGTAGGGTCACACACTTAACGCTCTGATGTAGCTAGGGTTAGCGATGAGATAAATTGATGGTATGAACGAATATTGATTCGGAGTCTCGGATGAGATCCTAGACGTCACGAGGAGATCCGGAAGAGTTCGGAGAATAAGATTCATATAAGGAAAGTGGTTTCCGGAGGTATCGGAAAGGTTCCGGATTTTTCGGCAGGGTACCGGAATTTTCTAGAAGGTTCTAAAAGGGTCTAGAAGTGGGGCCCACCTGGGTGTTGTAACAGCCCCAGATTAGTACCCTAAAATATGGGCCAAATTTTCACTTTTTTTATTGGCATTGCATCATGGCATCCATTTAAATTGCTTAAGTTGAATAAAGCAACAATTGTAAAACAACAAAAAGGGGAGAAAAACCCTTCCCAAATTTCCAACCCAAACACAATACTCATTTTGGTAAAACCAATTATTCTTGAGTCTCCAAATTGTTAAGGAAACTCAAGGATATATTTTTCTTTCTAAATAGTTGCCAAAGGCTAATTTATTAACAAGCAACTAAATAAAATTTGAGAAATCAATTTGGTTCTTTTCAATTTCTGTTGTTGGAACCAAGTTAAGTTTTCCAAAAATTCAAACTAAAATTATGGGGTGATTCATTGTTATAATATGAGCCTCCATAAATATCTTCATAATTTATTGAATTGTTTAAGTGCTCCAAATAATTCTATTTTGGGAATTACCAAAAATGGCTATAACTAAACCCTATGAACAAAGGTTGCTCAAAACAATTTAGTTTGCTACCCAAATTTTTGTGGAGTTCCCTCAGGACATAGGGAGCCCACCTGAATTTTCTCATATTTTCTGAAATTGCTTAAGTAGCTCCTTTAAATAGCTATACCTTGCTGTTTTAAAAATCAGAATAAGAAAAATGGAAAAATTCAAACCCCTGACGTGTGGACCCCTCCTGGCAGCCCCTCTCCTTTCTCCCTCACTGTCGCCATGTCGCTGCCCATGCCGCCGACGCCGTTCCTGTCGCCATGCCGGTGTGGCCCGCTCCGCTGGATGAGGAGGACCCCCCCACGACGCTGGCCTCTCACCCTCTTTCTCCGCTTCTCCCCACCTGCTCCTCTCCCTGCCTCTCTCCCTTTCTCTCCCCGCCATGGCCGCGACCCCGCCGAGCACGCCGGCATCGATTGAGTCGCCCCCGTCAAGATCGAGTCCATCCGTCGGCTGCGCCGCCTCGTCCTCGTCCTCCCCGCACGAGGAATCGTCGCGGGAGGCCCCGAATCGACGGCGCCGACCGTTTTTCCCCTCCGCACCCGACCGAGCCACCGTGGACCACGCCGCCGTCACCGACCATCTCCGGCCTCCCCTAGCCCTAGCAGGATGTCCGGGAGCTCTGCCGCGCCGTCCCCTACCTCTTCGTCGAGCTAATTGAGCTGGGGCGTTTCCATTGATGGGAATCGAGCTCGTCCTTCCCCGCCACTGTCCGACCGACGACCGCCGCGCATCGAGCACATGCTCGCCGCCGTCCGGTCTCCACGTCCTTCTTTGACCCTTCCTTACGCTCCTGGTGAGGATTCCGCTCTCCGGAACCCCTTCCTTCTCTTCCTCCCCCTTTGCATCGCCGTCGCGCCGTCACTCAACGCCGCGGTCACCACCGCTCCGGCACGCCGGTCGTGGCTTTTGACCAGCACGTGTGCGTGCGTGCTTGACCGGCCAGGCGCCCGGCCTGGGCCGGCCGTGAGGCCGGCTCCCTCGGGTCACAGCCCGGCCTGGCACCCGGACTAGGCCGGCTCTGAGGCCGGCCTTTTCTGCCACTAACCCGGCCTGCAAACCGGCCTGGGTCGACCTGTGGGCCGGCCCAACAGTAAAATCTGTGAATTTGGAAAATAAAATGGAATTTAAATAATTCATAACTATTTGAGAAATGCCTCAAATTCGACAAATCAAATTTCCAAATGTTCAGAAAAACAAACTCTACCACTTGGAGTCATTGTAACCTTCTTTGGAATTATATTATTTTGGTTATTTAAGAATTCCTAAAATGGGTTAAATAATACCAAATTAGGAAAAATTCATAACTTATTAAATAATCGTCCAAACATTATGAATAAAATATCAAAGTGATCAACATGTCAAATGCTATCAAATTATGCATTTATCACACCATGATCACAAATTCTTATTTGATGTTATTCATAATTTGATCAAATGAATTAAATTCTTTTATTTAATTAATTTGTCAATTATTCATCGGTGCTCCAAAATTTACAAATAAAGTACCAAAATGATCGGAATGACGAACCCTACCCATTCATGTCGTGTTCATGCATAATTGAACCATTTCTCTAATAATTTGATAAATTATAAGTAATGTGGTCACTAAGATAAATATGGAGTTGAGTCCAAATAATTGCACTAATTAGTTGGAACTCCATTTAATTTGTTAGATAAATTAAATGATGTTATCTTTGCATCAATTGGACATGACATCATGTGATTGCGCATTGCACCTTGTGTTCGTGTGATTTATGTGTTCTTTGTATTTTCTTTTTGGGTATCGATAGATTCCGGAGTCGAGGCTAACGCTACCTACCCCGACGAGCAGTATTACACGTCCGGGCAGCAAGGCAAGAGATAACCTAACCTTCTTGGCATTCTAGCATCCTATGTTTTATCAACTTATTTTATCCACCATAATATTGCATGCGGTTCAAATGTCTTTTTGATCAAAATATAGAGAATCCTATGATTGCATGTTCTTCCCCGAGCCAATCACATGTATCCCTACCTATGAACCCTAGGGTTGAAGTGTTGGCCCGAGATAAAGTTATAATTGTTGATGTTATATGCTTAGTCATGCTTAGAAATGCTTAGTTGAAATATTAGTTATGTCCGTTATTAAATTCCATAATTGTTGATGTTGATGGAATGATTCGGGCATGGTGGATGAATGTGATGCTAAATTAAAATGCTAAGATGGCTTGGGTGAGTTGCCATCGGGGATGGTGTTTTGCCTCACTCTAGCCCCTAGGTGCGAGTTCTTTACCTCTTGAACCAAGACGAGCGTGCTGCCATTGGTGGGTGTATGGGCGCCTTACTGACCAAATAATTTGTGAGGGGCTTGTCAAGAGTCCTCTAGTTCGAGTTTTCCATTGGCCGTGTGTGTGAGCGGAAAAAGAATCGATGAGGATGGTGGTCTTTAGGATGTGACGGTGGGGCAGGGCGCTGGGAGCGCTGAACCTGTCCTTTCGCCACTGATGGTCCTTGAGTAAGCCTCATGCATTGTAAAGGTCTAACCGCGCCCGCTCGCCGGCCTTCCCCGGAAGAGGGCCAATTAGGTGAGCCGGACGGTACCAATGGGTAAATTAGTACACCCCTGCAGGGTTAATCTTTTCGAAAAGCCGTGTCCACGGTTATGGACGACTTGGGATCGGATATAAGATCATAGAGAATATTAACCTAATTGATATGGCAGCTAAAGGTTGCATAATCAACGTGTGATAAAGGTTCACTTCCTCGAGGGTGATTTGAGGGGGTGCCTTGGTGGAGATGAGTGTGGTTGGTGACAAAAAGGGTTCGATGAGAACCATTGATGACAAAGTTACTCTCTTATCCCCTTTATGAAAAGTATTCTGAGTAGACGACGCCTTGTGTCTTTTTATCTCTTTTAAAGGAAAATTGGCTTTATGCAAAACAAGTACACAAATAGCTTTATAGCCTCCGTCAGTCATTGGGCCTATATCGCCCTACTAAACTTGCGAGTACATCGTACTCAGTCTCTCTTTGCTGCCTCTATATTTGTATTTCAGAGGAGGACGACACCGAGCAGCTAGGTGGGTTCTTCGTTGAAGTCGACTACTAGTCTGGGGTTCCCAGGTGGCAGCTTGGGACCGTGGAACAAGCTGGCTTGGGTGATGTTTATTGTAGGCCTCTTAGGCCATATATTTGCTTCTTGTTGTTAGACAACACTACCCGCTTCCGCTTGTTGAATTGATGGTCTGTGACCTTTTGATGTGTAATATTTGTATTCTTCTCATTATATGAGTTGCTATATGTTTTGTATCGTAGAGTCATGCAATGTGCCAGTTTGTTCCACAAGTCTCGATCTCTGTGTTATACCTTGATGGTTATGCCAATTACATAGCCTCTCTGTATAATTCCGGGGTCGGGGCGCTACAGGTGTGGACCCACATGGGCCAAAGTGGTGGTGCAACAGCCAGATGGGCAGGCTGCACCAACCAGGCAGCCCACCAAGGGCAGCCGGCCAGGCCAAAGGAAGGCCCAGGCCGAATCCCTAAGGGACTCGGCTTGGGGGCCAAGGCGGCCGGCCGGCCCTAGCCCTAGCTGCCACCTATATAAGGGGAGGAGGGGGTGTGGCACAAGGCTGACCAAGCCCTTGCCGCCCCAAGCCCTAGCCGCACCGCTCCTTCACCTCCACCCTTGCTGCGCCACCCCTCCCCCCCCCCCGCAGGGCTGCCGCGCCATCTCCTCCTCCACTCCCTCTTGCACGGCTTGGCGAAGCCCTGTCCGACGGAGAACTTCCGACGGAGAACTCCACCATCAACACCACCACAACCGTCGTGCTGCTGAGATCCATCTAGCCACTCCCTCCTTGCTTGCGGGATCAAAAAGGCGGAGTCTACATCGAGCCGTACATGTGGATACCGCGGAGGTGCTGCTCGTGCGACGCTTCATCGGATTGGATCGTGAGGATAATACATCTCCTCGCGACTAGATACGTCTAGTTGCGGGGATCGACTAGCCAACCCCTGCACCGACAAAACGCTTTTGATCGTTCTTCAAGGGTAAGAGATTGGATCTCCACTTCGCTACTTTCATCTAATAGATCTAGATCCGTTGGGTTTCTTCCGCTTGTTACGTAGGAATTTTTTGTTTTCTATTCAACGAACCCTACAACATCTAAGCAAGAATTTACTAGAAAAGAGTACCTTGGAGATTTAAAAGTATAACACTTGACAATGATTGATATCTCACAAAGCAATATTAGTTCAACAAAGGAGTTTGGCCAACACAAAGGAAGATTTAAGTTTTCAGCAAAAAGCTTCAACTTACAACTTGTTTATCTCAAGATAAAGTCAATACAAAGTTTTCACAGTTAACACAAAGATAACATGAAGTAAAACATGAACCCAAGTTGATACCAAGTGATTGCTTGAGGGGGTTAAGAAGGAAGAGGAAAACTGACTCAACATAAAAGTAAAAGAAAGGCCCTTCGCAGAGGGAAGCAGGGATTAGTCATGTGCTAGAGCTTTTTATTATTTTTTTGATTTTTTGATAGAAGTAAAACAGTTTTGAGATATGCATGCTTTCGTCAACGACTTCACAGTAAAGAAACTAGCTAGTCCCCCATTTCAAGCAAAGCTTTTAGACTTTTGAGAGCGGATGGTTTTAGATGAACGAGTACATTCCTCTTTCTCCTTGGTTTCACCACTATCCATTGTTTGACTGATTTCTCAGGTTTTCATTGTGCGGAATAGAATGGTGAGCTATACTTATATTTTGCTTAAGCCGCTCTCAGGTAAATTCAAGTGAGGACGTGAACCATCAACACCGGGTGAAAGGGGGAAATGACCTTGCTTATCACATGTTATATCTAGCTTTCTACTGCTTCCTCATGAGCTTAAAAACAGAGGCACAAAAAGGAGAATTTTGAAAGTTTAAAGATAGCACATGAAAAATTTACTTGGAGTGGCAGGGAAATACCACATGTAGGTAGGTATGGTGGACACAAATGGCAAAGATATTTGGCTCAGGGATTTGGATGCACGAGAAGTATTCCCTCTCAGTACGGAATTTTTGGGCTTAGCAAGATATCAAGCAAACACATAACATCAACTTGGTTCAATGAATGACTACAGATATACATCATTCATAACTGATGACCCACAAGTATAGGGGATCTATCGTAGTCCTTTCGATAAGTAAGAGTGTTGAACCCAACGAGGAGCAGAAGGTGTTGACAAGTGGATTTCAGCAAAGTTTTACTGCAAGCACTAAAAGAGAAATGTTTTTGGAGTTTTGATATAAAGAACAAGTAAATAAAAGAGTGCTACAATAATTGCAGCAAATAGCCCTATCCTTTTAAGCTCGAGGATAGGCCGGTTGTGTTACTTATGATGATTAAAACATTCTCGAGGACACATGGGAATTTCTGACTAGCCATTTTCATTGCACGCCGTTGATTAATCTTCAATGTTTTTATAAAGTTTTGTGTGGGTGAACCTATGCTAATGCACCGCCCTTACTTGGACAAATACATATTGTGATTAAACCCCTTGCAAGCATCCGCAACTACAAGAAAGTAATTAAGACAAAAACCTAACCACAGCCTTAAACTCCGAGATCCTACACTCCCTAGTGCACTAGTTTGCGAATTGGGGTTTAGGTTTCTGTCACTTCTGCAACCCTAGCATAGGCAAAATAAATACACCATGCATTCCCCTAGGCCCTTTGAAAGGTGAAGTATCATGTAGTCAACGTTCACAAGATACCACTAGAGGAATAACACCACAACATATATCAACCCATTAAATATTACTCAACATTATGCAATTACTAGCAACTAGGCTTTCCCCATGTCCTTAAGAACCAAATGAACTACTCACAAGACATCATATAGATCATGATCAGAGGTGATATGAATATGGGTAACAATCTGATTGTAATGATAATTCACCGATAAAACTCTCAAGCATCAACTACAAGTGGTAATCAACACCCGTGATATGATTCCAATGAACTAATAACAACACAATGACAATTGCTACAGCGGGATGAGATGGGATGGCGGCGGTGATGATGGTGCTGATGGTGGAGATGATGTTTATAATGATCCCAATGATGCCCGGCGTGATGGCGATGACGATGGCGGCGATTCCCCCCTCCAGGAGGGAAATTCCATGGCAGTTTTCTCCCTGCTGGAGCTCTTCTTCTCTCTGTCTGGTTTCCGCCTCGTGGAGGCGGCAGAAAATTATTCGTCGATGGCCCCTTATGTTTTTAGGTACAGGGGTAGTAGTACGCCAAAGGGGAGCCGGAGGAGGGTCCCAGGGGGCAGGAACCGCCCCCAGCCGCGGTCAGAGGTGGGGCCGCGGTGGGCACCCGCCCCAGCTCCTGGAGGCTCCCCTCTGGCCCATCTTCTGGCTCCGTGGGTCTTCTCTGATAAAAATGAGTTTCTGGATTTTTGGGAATTTTTGGGGCTTCCGAAGTCAGGTATCTTGACAGGTACTTTTCCAGCTGATTCCGGGCTCCGGCAGATGCATCCCCAATAATTGCAAAACATGCAAAGTAAGGTAGAATAACATAAGTATTGCATCATAATCTAAAATATATCGATGAATAAAGATAAATTATGATGTAAAATAGTGATGCAAAATTGACGTATCAACTCCCCCAAGCTTAGACTCCGCTTGTCCCCAAGCGAAAACTGAGCTCGGTAAACATGACCACAGGTTTATGGAGTGAAGTGTCGATAAATAAAGAATATGAACATGAAGCATCAGTATTTACTCACCAAACACAAATACATTTAAAGAAAACCGCACACCAACGGATACAAAGAACTCACAAGGAGTGACAAGACACACTGCATAACCATACTACACGATAACTTCTCTACTCATGATACGACCACATGACTAATAAAATGAAAGATACCGGGGCACTCCCCCAAGCTTGGAACAAGCCAAGGGAGTTCCGTTACCCAGTAGGATCAAACTCATGGTGAAGATTCCCAACTTCATCACTTGTCACCAAACTTCCACGGGAGGCGCTTCCTGTCGACGAAAGACGAACGAGTCTCCTCTGACCTGAAACTTGCAGCAGAGCTTATATGCTTAAATCTAAGTTCATACTCACACATCTGATTGTGAAGATCATAGATCTGTGCTTGCAGATTAGCGGTCTCAGTCTCCAATAGAAAGATCTTCTCCTTTAATTCTTCGGTCTCTTGATTGTGAAGAGTAATAAGCTCAGCAATGATGCGGTGATTGGCGCTCACTCCACGCTCGATCATCTTCTTGTACCTGAAAACCTCCTGCTCAACCTCCTCTAACCTTGTCTTCTCGTCTCCCTCCTTCTTAGGGCCTTGAAGATCTTGCTTATGAAGCACGCCATCCTTGAGCTGGAGAACTTGAGGATGCATCTTGACCTCAGCTAAGTAGGGGTTGATGACGTTCTTGACGAAATCATCATTGGAAGTGCTCGAAGAAGTCATGGCGGCTAGGGTTCGAGAGAAAGCAATCTGCCAAAAAAACTCGAAACAAAAACACAACGAAAAACACAGGATACGCTCCTCGAAAAATTCGGGGAAATATATAGTCGAGGGTTTTACAATAAAAGGAAGGCAACGAGACTAGGCGGAGTCGGAGGCGGTGTCCAGGGACCAGGGGCGGGTCCCCACCGCAGCCAGAGGAGGGGCCGCGGCCAGGGGTTGCCCTGCCTCCTGGGCTCCGTCTCGTACTCCGTCCGGTCTCCGAATTTTCCTAATTTTCTAAAAATAAATAATATGAATTTTCTGAAATTTTCCGAAGTGTTTTCCTTACCGAAACAGTTACCTATTCGTTTTCTGATTCTGGAGTCTTCCGGTATTTGGTTTCGATAAATTCCTCCGGAGAGACCACTTGAATAACGTCGGCATCTTTCTCCAAAGGATTGCCGGAGATATAGTGCTTGAGTCGCTGGCCATTCACCACTTGAGGTTTGTCTCCGTCAAGACTGTTAATCTTTATAGCACCGGAACGATAAACTTCCTCAATGATGAATGGTCCTTCCCATTTAGAGAGCAATTTCCCTGCAAAAAATCTGAGACGAGACCTATACAAAAGCACTTTGTCACCAACATTAAATTCTCTTTTCAAAATTCTCTTATCATGCCATCTCTTTACTTTTTCCTTAAACAAACGAGCATTCTCATAAGCTTCATTTCTCCACTCATCCAAAGAACTCAATTTAAGCAATCTAGTTTCACCGGCAAGAATAGGATCAGAATTAAGTTGTCTAACAGCCCAATAAGCTTTATGTTCTAATTCAAGAGGCAAATGACATGCCTTACCATAAACCATTTTATAAGGAGACATGCCCATAGGATTTTTATAAGCAGTTCTATAAGCCCATAAAGCATCATTAAGTTTCTTAGACCAATTCTTCCTAGACTTGTTAACGGTCTTTTGCAAGATTAGTTTAATCTCTCTATTAGTTAACTCAACCTGCCCACTAGTTTGAGGGTGATATGGTGAAGAAACTCTGTGATTGACATCATATTTAGCTAAAACCTTTCTAAAAGCACCATGAATAAAATGGGACCCTCCATCAGTCATAAGATATCTAGGTACGCCAAACCTAGGGAAGATAACTTCTTTAAGCATTTTTAGGGAGGTCTTATGATCAGCACTTTTAGTTGGTATAGCTTCTACCCATTTAGTAACATAGTCTACAGCAACAAGGATGTGAGTATTGCCATGTGAAGTGGGAAAAGGACCCATAAAATCAAATCCCCAACAGTCAAAAGGCTCAATAACAAGAGAATAGTTCATAGGCATTTCATTACGTCTACTAATGTTACCAACCCTTTGACACTCATCACAAGATGAAACAAACCTTTTAGCATCCTTAAATAAAGTAGGCCAATAAAAACCTGATTGAAGAACCTTATGTGCGGTCCTTTCTCCTGCGTGATGTCCTCCATAACCACTGTTGTGGCACTTCCTCAACACTTCCTCCTGTTCATGCTCAGGAATACATCTCCTCAAAATTCCATCAACCCCCTCCTTGTATAAATGTGGGTCATCCCAGAAGTAGTGCCTCAAGTCATAGAAAAATTTCCTTTTTCTGTTGATAAGTAAAGCTTGGAGGCAAAAATTTTGAGACAATGAAATTAGCATAATCAGCATACCAAGGAGCGTCATGAGAGGTTACCTTAACGACAGCAAGTTGTTCATCAGGGAAACTATCATTTAAAGGAATAGGATCATGAGGTATATTTTCCATTCTAGATAAATTATCAGCTACAGGATTATCTGCGTCTTTCTATCAACAATATGCAAATCAAACTCTTGCAGCAAAAGCACCCATCTAATAAGCCTAGGCTTAGCATCTTTCTTTTCCATAAGGTACTTAATTGCAGCATGATTAGTATGAATAGTTACTTTAGAATCCACAATGTATTGTCTAAATTTATCACAAGCGAAAACAACTGCTAAAAATTCCTTTTCAGTAGTTGCATAATTCTTCTACGCACTATCCGAAGTTTTACTAGCATAATGAATGACATTTAACTTCTTATCAATTCTTTGGCCAAGAACAGCCCCTACAGCATAATCACTAGCATCACACATAATCTCAAAGGGTAAATTCCAATCAGGCGGTTGGACTATAGGAGCGGTGATTAAAGCTTTCTTAAGTACTTCGAAGGCTTCCTTACAATCTTCATCAAAAACAAATGGAACATCCTTTTGAAGAAGATTAGTAAGAGGCCTCGAAGTCTTAGAAAAGTCTTTAATAAACCTCCTATAAAACCAGCATGACCAAGGAAACTACGAATACCTTTGATGTCCCTTGGATAGGGCATCTTCTCAATTGCTTCAATTTTAGCTCTATCAACTTCAATTCCTCTCTCAGAAATTTTATGTCCAAGCACTATGCCTTCATTCACCATGAAGTGACACTTCTCCCAGTTGAGAACAAGATTTATCTCCTCACATCTCTGCAAAACTTTGTCAAGATTATAGAGGCAATTGTCGAAAGAAGTTCCATAGACGGAGAAATCGTCCATGAAGACTTCCACAATTTCCTCACAAAAGCCATGAAAAATAGCAGACATGCATCTCTGAAAAGTAGCAGGAGCATTACACAAACCAAAAGGCATACGTCTATAAGCATAAGTTCCATAAGGACAAGTAAAAGTAGTCTTTTCTTGATCTTCATATTTAACAGCAATTTGAGAGAAACCAGAATAACCATCAAGAAAACAAAAGTGAGTATTCTTAGACAGTCTTTCAAGCATTTGATCAATAAAAGGCAAAGGATAATGATCTTTTCGAGTAGCCTTATTAAGCTTCCTAAAGTCAATGCACATTCTATATCCTACAACCGTTCTCTGAGGAATGAGTTCATTATTATCATTAGCAACAACAGTCATACCTCCCTTTTTAGGAACACAATGAACAGGACTAACCCATCTACTATCAGCAATAGGATAGATTATACCTGCATCGAGAAGCTTGAGTATCTCATTTCTTACCACATCCTTCATCTTTGGATTTAATCTTCGTTGATGATCAACAATGGGCTTCGCATCAGGCTCAAGATTAATTGTATGTTGACAAATAGATGGAGAAATCCCTTGAAGATCATCCAAAGTATAGCCCATCGCAGCTCGATGTTTTCTAAGAACCTCCAATAATCGCTCCTCTTCTCTTCCAGAAAGGTTAGAATTGATAAAACAGGATATATTTTCTTCTCATCTAAATATGCATATTTGAGAGTATCTGGGAGATCTTTTAATTCAAAAACAGGATCTCCTTTTGGAGGCGTGGGTGTCCCCAACGATTCCACAGGCAGATCATGCTTTAGAATAGCCGGCTGTCTAAAGAAGACTTCATCAATTTCTTCCCTTTCCTGCATAAACATATCATTCTCGTGCTCCTCCATAAATTGCTGCAAAGGATCATTAGGAGGCACAACAATAGAAGCAATTCTTTCAATAATAAGATCCTCATTAGGTAATTCTTTATCATAACAATGTCTAGCAAATTTGGAAAAATTAAATTCATACGGTTCTCCAGCGAATTGAACAAAGACCTTTTCTTTCTTAAAATCTATAGCAGCGCTACAAGTATTTAAGAAAGGTCTACCAAATATGATAGGACAAAATTTATCTTTAACTGATCCCAAAACAAGGAAATCAGTCGGATATTTTACCTTACCACATAAGACTTCAACGTCTCTGACAATTCCTACCGGGTGAATGACATCTCTATTAGCCAATTTAATCTCCAAATCAATATCTTCAAGCTCACATGGCGCAATTTCGCGCATTATTTCTTGATAAAGTGTATAAGGGATAGCACTTGCGCTTGCACCCACATCACATAATCCATAATAGCAATGATCACCTATTTTGAAACAGGAGTACCAACAACTTTTGCACTCTTATCTTGCCTAACAATGTTAGTAGCAGCTTCACAAAAATTAATAGAACCTCCATCGACGTTCTTAGTTACAGATCTTTAACCAAAGCTACTGGAGAGGCAATTTCAAGTTGTTCATCAGGTTCATAAGCTTTTCTTTCACTTTTATTAACCACATTAGCAACAATTGAGTGTTCTTTAATTATTATATGAAAGGGTGGTTTTTCAAAGTGGACGACAGGTAAAATAGATTCAACCATGTGCACAGGTATATCATTACTAGCAAGCACATCCTTTTTACAAACATCTTTAAAAGGTTCATGATACTTATTCCACTTTTCTTTGGGGATATTAATATGATCAGCAAAGGATTTATAAAGATCAACAACAATTTGAGAATCGAGCCCAAACTTAGTACTAAGCACATTAAAACGTTCAGTTTCCATGAAAGATTTAATGCAGTCATACTCATAGTTTATACCTGATTCTTTACCTTTGTTGATTTCCCAATCCTCCGCATTGAGATAAATCCTTTCAATGAGATCCCATTTAGCATTAACTTTCTTGTTTGTAAAAGATCCGAGAGAAGAAGCATCAAGCATATCCTTATCACGACGTGATAGCCTTGCATAAAAATTGTTAACAATTATATCATTAGGAAGCTCATGATAGGGGCATTTGAGCATTTGAGATTTGCAACCTCCCCCAAGCTTGAGCGATGCTGTCTCCTTCACGTGGCCAAAAGTTGTAAATATAATTTCTATCTTGACGAATTTCATGAAGAGGATAAAATTTAGAATAAAAGAGAGACATAAGCTCTTTCCAATCCATCAAATGAGAATTATCCAGAAGCATATACCAATCCATAGCTTTATCCTTTAATGATATTGAAAATAATTTCCTCATGATTACTTCTCTTGACATACCTGCAATCTTAAATAGCTCACACAGTTCTTTAATATAAAGCAAATGATAACCCGGATGGACAGTCCCATCCCCTGCATAATGATTACTCATAACATGATCAATAATACCAATAGGTATTTTAAATGGATTAATTTCAGAGAGTGGAGGACTCTTCTCCACCATGGGTGTGGTGGTAGAGTCACTCCCAAACAGCATACTAAGTGAAGAGTGCTCCATAACGAAGCAAAGTAACAAACAGAAATAAAAACAGCACCTACAATAAAAGCGTTCCTTACCAATTCCACTTACCAATAGCGCTTCACTCCCCGGCAACGGCGCCTGAAAAGAGTCTTGATGACCCACAAGTATAGGGGATCTATCGTAGTCCTTTCTATAAGTAAGAGTGTCGAATCCAACGAGGAGCAGAAGGTGTTGACAAGTGGATTTCAGCAAAGTTATACTTCAAGCACTAAAAGAGAAATGTTTTTGGAGTTTGATATAAAGAACAAATAAATAAAAGAGTGCTACAATAATTGCAGCAAATAGCCCAATCCTTTTAAGCTCAAAGGACAGGCCGGTTGTGTTACTTATGATGATTAAAACGTTCTCGAGGACACATGGGAATTTCTGCCTAGCCATTTTCATTGCACGCCGTTGATTAATCTTCAATGTTTTGATAAAGTGCTTTGTGGGTGGACCTATGCTAATGAACCGCCCTTACTTGGACAAATACATACTTGTGATTAAACCCCTTGCAAGTAGCCGCAACTACAAGAAAGTAATTAAGATAAAAACCTAACCACAGCCTTAAACTCTGAGATCCTACACTCCCTAGTGCACTAGTTCGCGAATTGGGGTTTAGGTTTCTGTCACTCCTGCAACCCTACCATAGGAAAACTAAATACACCATGCATTCCCCTAGGCCCTTTGAAAGGTGAAGTATCATGTAGTCGACGTTCACACGATACCACTAGAGGAATAACACCACAACATATATCAATCCATTAAATATTACTCAACATTATGCAATTACTAGCAACTAGGCTTTCCCCATGTCCTCAAGAACCAAATGAACTACTCACAAGACATCATATAGATCATGATCAGAGGTGATATGAATATGGGTAACAATCTGATTGTAATGATAATTCACCGATAAAACTCTCAAGCATCAACTACAAGTGGTAATCAACACCCGGTATATGATTCCAATGAACTAATAACAACACAATGACAATTGCTACAGCGGGATGAGATGGGATGGCGGCAGGTGATGATGGTATTGATGGTGGAGATGATGTTGATGATGATCCCTGATGATGCCCGGCGTGATGGCGATGACGATGGCTGGCGATTCCCCCCTTCGAAAGGGAAATTCCCAGGTAGTTTTCTCCCTGTCGGAGCTCTTCTTCTCTCTGTCTGGTTTTCCGCCTCGTGGAGGCGGCAGAAAATTATTCGTTGATGGCCCCTTATGTTTTTAGGTCAAGGGGTAGTAGTACGCCAAAGGGGAGCCAGAGGGGGGTCCCAGGGGCACGGACCGCCCCCAGCCGCGGCCAGAGGTGGGGCCCAGGTGGGCACCCGCCCCAGCTCCTGGAGGCTCCCCTCTGGCCCATCTTCTGGCTCTGTGGGTATTCTCTGATAAAAATGAGTTTCTAAATTTTTTGGGAATTTTTGGGGCTTCCGAAGTCAGGTATCTTGACAGGTACTTTTCCAGCTGATTCCGGGCTCCGGTAAATACATCCCAAATAATTGCAAAACATGCAAAATAAGGTAGAATAACATAAGTATTGCATCATAATATGAAATATATCGATGAATAAAGATAAATTATGATGTAAAATAGTGATGCAAAATGGACGTATCAATAACCACTAGACTTCACACCGTCTACCTTGTTAGCCAAACCAACTCTTTGCAAAAAGAATATCTAGACTTTGAGAGCTACCAAGCAGGACAAGCACCACAATTTTAAAGCTTTACAGTAGTTCTTTACTAATCATATTCTTACTAGATGATCCACAAGTTTAAGCATTAATCTACTTCATATCTCTAAACAATTGACAAGTATTAAAGATTCAAGACAATGATCTACAAGATCAAGCAACACTTTTACACTTCCTACATGATAATTTCCACTTAACCAAACACCAATCAACTTATTTGAAACAAAACTAAAAGGGTGAAACAACAAGGGCAATACATCCTAACTACAAAAGCTAACAGCTTTGAAGAAGAGATGCTTGAAAACAAGAACTGGAAGCAAAATAACAAAGGCTAAACACTCAACACATATAAGTGAAGAACATGAGTGTATAATGAAAACGCGGAGTGTGTATCTCTCCCAAACAATCATGCATGGATCCAAATTATTGCAAAGACCAGAGAACTAAGCACAAACAAACTGAAAATAAAAACAAACTGACGCTCCAACAACAGCACATAATGTGTAAAGGAATAAAAATATAGTACCATGAGAGAAACTGATGATTGTTGATGAAGAAGGGGATGCCTTGGGCATCCCCAAGCTTAGACGCTTGTGGCTTCTTAAATATTTCAGAGGAGGGTCCATGGGGAGCCTCCCCAAGCTTAGGCTTTTATCCCTTCTTGATATTCCTTCATCACCTCGCACTTGGATACTTGAAAACTTCCTTCACGCAAAACTTATAGCAACTTCATTAGAGGGGTTAGTCCACAAAAACAAAATCTTCCTTCAGTTCCAAAGCAAATATCATGAACTTATTTTTTTTACAACATTATCTACTTTCACAAAGGTCTAAGTAAAGCTCTAGCTTTGAAAAAGCTTCACTCTAAAGATGAATTTTTTCGGGGCACTTCTGGACCTCAAATCAGACAACTTAAAACTAGAGAAAGGTAGACAAAACCCTGATGCTTGCTGTCAAAAATTTGCAGCCACATATTACATTCTGTGATTTTTTGGATTTTCGAACAGTGAAGAATAGAAATCTGTTTCTGGATAGCAAACTCACAAATTAGTTTTCCTCTTTTTAGAGGATATTCTTGGCACCAAAAACCAAAACAAAAAGATACAAGGGAGTTGTTACAGAAGTAACATCACCCCAAACTCAAAGAAACCAAAAATAAACAGAAGGTAAAATAAAATGGGTTGCCTCCCATAAGCGCTTTTCTTTAACGCCTTTTAGCTAGGCAAAAAGGGCAAATTCAAGTTTTATCAATAGAGCCCAATTCAGAACCACTCTTTGTATTACCAATGGAATAAAAAGGTTTCTTTATCCTCTTCCTAGGGAAATGTTCCATCCCTTTTTTCAGTGGGAATTGAAATTTAACATTGCCCACTCTCATATCAATAACTGCACTCTTCCCAAAACAATAGGACAAGGAAGCTTAAAATCAAGATCCATAATAATAAAATCAACGGGAACATAATTACCATTAACCATGATGAGAACATCATCTATTTTACCCAAAGGTGTATGTGAAGTGCCATCAAGAAAATTCACATTGAAATCACAATCTTTTAGTGGTCCAAGATCAAGGGCATCATATAACTTTTTTGGCATAATAGAAATAATAGAACCAAGATCACACAAAGCATTACACTCAAAATCATTTACTGTCATTTTAATGGTAGGTTCCCAAGCATCCTCTAATTTCCTAGGAATAGAGAATTCACATTTAAGCTTTTCTTCTCTCACCTCAATGAGAGCATTAGTAATATGCTTAGTAAAAGCCAAGTTCATCTTACTTGCATTAGGTGTTTTAGCAAGCTTTTGTAAAAACTTTATAACTTCAGTAAGGTTACAATTATCAAAATCAAGATCATTGTCATAAAAAATAACAGGAGCATTATCACCTAAAGAATCCCTATTATCAAAACTATTTTCAGCATTTTTATCAACATCAACAACAGTTTCTGTGTTGACTGAACGTTTTGGGTTCTTTTTAGGTATAGTAGAAATTTTTCCAACTCCAATTCTTTTACCATTAGCATATTTAGGTGTTGTAGATGACTCTTGAGCATTCAACATTTTAATATTCTCATTGTTGTTGAAGTTATTTTTAACAAAATTAACATCAACTTGTTCCTCTTGAGAAACAAAAGAAGATAAAGGAACATTATTTGGATCAATAGGAACTTGTTTGTTAGCAAGTATAGACATAATCATATCAACCTTATCACTCAAAGAGGAGATTTTCTCGACAGAATTTACATTCTTACCACTAGGCGCTCTCTCGGTGTGCCATTGCGAATAATTTACCATCATTTCATCCAAGAGTTTTGTTGCAGCACCTAATGTGGTGTACATGAAGGTACCTCCAGCGGCCGAGTCCAATAGGTTCCTTGAAGAAAATTTTAATCCTGCATAATTTTTTTTGGATGACCATATAAGTAGTCAGTCCATGAGTGAGACAGTTTTTAACTAGAGATTTCATTCTTTCCCAAGCTTGAGCAACATGTTCATTATCAAATTGTTTAAAGTTCATAATGTTACTCCTTAGTTGTATAATTTTTGCAGGTGGGTAATACTTCCCAATGAAAGCATCTTTGCATTTAGTCCAAGAATCAATACTATTCCTAGGCAAAGACAATAACCAATCTTTAGCACGTCCTCTTAAGGAAAAGGAAAAAGTTTCAGTTTTATGATGTCGCCCTCTACTTCTTTATATTTTTGCATATCACATAACTAAACAAAGTTATTTAAATGAGAGGCGGCATCATCACCACTAGCACCAGAAAATTGCTCTTTCATGACAAGATTTAACAGAGCAGGCTTTATCTCATAAAATTCCGCTGTGGAAGCCGGTGGAGCAATAGGTGTGCATATAAAGTCATCATTATTCATGCTAGTGAAGTCACACAACTTGGTGTTCTTAGCTGAACCCATTTCCACAATATAAAAGCAAGAAACTAAGCAAAACAAAAAGAGACTAGTTGCTGGAATTTTTAATTATTTTTTTGTGTTTTTTAGTTTTAGAGCAAACGAAAGGCAAAACAAGACTAACAAAAAATATACTAAGCAATGTTGTTACTATGAATTATTTGCATTATAGTAGCAATGTTGTTACTATGAATTATTTGAACACTGTTATTGCTAATGCTATGGAATACTGCAAACTTGGGGATGCCGGTTTTGATGAATATGATATTTTTAGTCCCCCAAGCTTGGAGGAGGATTTTTTTTGAAAGGAATACGGTAGGGGAAGCCCCTACAATGATTTTTGTTTTTGAAATAATAAGAACCCAAATTCGGCTTCGTGAGGACTTGAACTTGGGTGGCTGGGTTGTACATCCACTTCCCTAACCAAGTGAGCTAGGCTCACTTCTTTCGGAGATGATACTATGCCTCCTATATAAGATTATTATAATGATGAATGTGATACTATTAGTCCACCTACGATTGAAGATAAAATCTCTTATGATTATGATATGCCTCCTATTTATGATGATTACAATGATGGCTATGAAAGTTTTACTCCCACTATTACTAATGAGAAGTATTTTACTTATGTGGAGAGTAATAATACTTTTATGCATGTTGATTATGATAAGAATGCTTTATGTGATACTCCCTCCGTTCCCATGCTTAAGGCGTAAAAAAACGATTTTTCACCATAGAACAAGGCGCACATCTAGATTTCAGCTATTCTTTCCAATGTTACCCTTGTACTTGAACGGCATGCGCGTGACCGTATTGGGCATTGAAAGTTTGAAACTGCTGCTAGCATGCTACACTGGCATGCATGCTCATAGACCTTTTTAATTGTACATATGGGAGACTCGATTGGATAGGGGGTCTGCATGCGCGCAGCTGCACTGGCCATGCACCGAGAACGACTGGATGTGCTACAGTTTTACCATGGTGAGTTAATGGTCAGACTGCATGTATTCATGGGCAAAGATGGAAAGATTGCAACTATACTTTCTCCTCCTTGGTTTGTGTGATAGAAAATATACTGCCAGTTCTAAGGAACGGAGGGAGTAGTTATGTTGTTTAGTTTGTTCATGATGGTACTGAAAGTTATTATGAGAGAGGGAAACATGGCTCTAAATATCTCAATAATATTGAGTTTCCTCTCTTTATGTTGCACTTGTTTCGCCTTCCTATGCTAGTAGCCTTATGCTTCAATTATTTATTTTCTTACAAGATTCCTATGCATAGGAAGTGGGTTAGACTTAAGTGTGTTTGACATTTACTTCTTGATGCTCTCTTTTGTGTTTCAACTCTTATTCTTATGAGATCATCATTCAAATTAATAAGCCTAGCTAAAAGGCAATAAAGAAAAGCGCTCATAGGAGGCAACCCATTTTCTTTCAGTTTCTTTTTGCTTTCTTCGGTCGTGAATGTTGTTACCTCTGCATCAACACCATTGTATCTTTTTCTTTTTGTTTTTGTGCCAAGAAGTAGCCTCTAATGCATTGAAAGTGCGAGGTGTTGATTTGCTGTCCAGAAACAGATTTTGTGCGGCTGCTGCAGAAAAGTTTGAAATGTCCCAGAACTGTTTTTTCTGAAATATTTCGACAGCAAGCCTGATATTTTTATCTATCTTTCATTAGTTTTAAGTTTTCTGATTTGAGCCACGTAAGTGCCTCTTAAAATTCGATTTTTACAGACTGTTCTGTTTTGACAGATTCTGTCTTTTTTGCGTTCGCCTCTTTACGAGTGTTATCTATGCTATTTCGCGCCCCTTCCAGGTGGAGTGCCACAATAAGGCTTAGTTACAGTAGCTAATGCTAAATCAAGTTTTTTGCAATTTGTCTTTATGAAACCCAAGTGGATTTTATTTTATGAGTACTAACCCCTCTAATCAGTTAATGAGAAGTTTTGTATGAAGGGAGTTTTTAAGTTTCACGAGAGAAGATGATGCAAGGAGATGAAGAATGGAGAAAATCTCAAGCTTGGGGATGCCCCCATGGCATCCCCCTGGATATTCAAAGAAGACTCAAGCATCTAAGCTTGGGGATGCCCAAGGCATCCCCTCTTCTTCATCATCAACCATCAGGTCGTCTCTGTTGAAACTAAGTTTTTATCACTTTACATAATATGTGCTATTCTTGGAGTGTCAGTTTGTTTTGTTTTGTTTGCTGGTCATTACAATGTTAGATCATATCATGCTTGTTTTGGAGAGATAGCCACGCTCCGCTTTTTCGTTAAGTTACTCCTGTTTTTATCATGTTTACCAGTTGAGTATTCTTAGCTGTTGTTTTGCTTATGTTCAGCTCTTGTGCTTCACTTAGATTTTGAAGAGCTATTGTTTTGTTTAAGTTCATCTCTCTCATTTTTCACTCTTACTTGTTGAGAGAGTTGTTCTTGGTTGTTGTTGATGGTTAGAGCAAAAGAATGACGCGCGTGCATGTGGTAGTGATATAAAGAAAAGCCTGCATAGTCTTGTAGATCTTGATGTTTGGGTAATTTGATACTCCTCAATCGTTTTGAGGTATTTAGTAAGATAATGTTTAAACTTGCTGGTTATTTAAGTTAAATCTCATTAGTGATGAACTACCGTTAAAGCTTGAATTTATATAGTTTTTCATACTTGTAAGTTTAATAGTCATGTATTTTCATCAAATGACTGTTTGTTAACAAGGAAGACAGTATGGAGTCTTATGCTTATGCTTAATGTATGTCGTATAGTCATTCTTGTACCGGTTATTGTTACTTGTTTTCGTTGATATCCTTTTGCTAGCCCCAAACTCTGTACTGAGCGGGAATACTGCTAGTGCATCCAAATCCTTGAGCCAATTATCTTTCCAGCAGTGTCCACCACACCTACCCATACATGCTATTTCATGCCTTTCCAAGTAAATTTGTCATGTGCTACCTTTAAACTTTCAAAATACTCTTTTTGTGTCTCTGTTTTTAGCTCATGAGGAAGTAGTAGAGAAGTTTGTTATATCCTTTGTTAAGCTGAGTCATTTCCCCCTTTTCACCTGATGAGTATGGAATCTGTGCTCATTTAAATTTGCAAGAGAGCTGGCAAGAGACCCCGTGTCTCATATGAAAATATAAATTTAACCCACTGCATCTCCTTCACACATAATACTCGAGAAATCGGTAACCTATGGCTAGTGGAATAAAAGGAGAACGGTGAGTGTAATCATTCCTCTAATTATTCAACCGCTCTCAAAAGTCTAAAAGCTTCGCTTGACATGGGGGACTAATGGATTTTTCTGCTAAAGATTCATTGACGAAAGCATGCATCTCTCAAAATCGTTTTACTTCTGTTTTTTAAACTTTAAAAGCTCTAGCACATGACTAATCCCTGCTTCCCTCTGCGAATGGCCTTTCTTTTAGTATTCATGTTGAGTCAGTTTTCCTTTTCTCTCTCCATCTACTCGAAGCAAACTTGTAACAATAACCTGGGTATAGTTGATTATATTATATCTTTATGCTTAATCATGATTCTTTATGTTAACTTTATCCATGAGATAAGCATGTTAAAAGTTGAAGCAATGCTGAAAACTTACATCTTTTTTTTGTATTGACTTCAAACACTTTTGACAAGAAAATATTACCTTGAGAACTTTCATGCTATGTCAATCTTTATGCTTTCATGTCTCCAAAGTATTAGTCATGAAAATTTAGCTTAGATAATGCAACTTGGTTACTCATTGTTTGCTTTATACCAAATATACACAATTGTTTTGGATCACTTTATTATATCAAGTGTTTTACATTACTATCTTGATGAAGATTGTGTTGGTAACATTTCTCATCAAAAATTATTCTTTTTATCACTTACCTACTCGAGGAAGAGTAAGAGTTAAGCTTGGATGTTGATACGTGTCAAACGTAACTATAATTTTTAATTGTTCCACGCTTGTTTCATACCATTGCCACTTGTTTTTACATTAGTTTTATGATTTATTTGGACTAACCTATTAATAGTTACAAAAATGCACAATGTTCTTGTTTTACACTGTGATGTGTAGAAATCACTTGGAAATTGACAAAAACACAAAAGGAGCCTTGTTGGAATTGGACTCTGAATTTCCTGAAATCTGTTCCTCCGTAAGATTTCATAGATCGTCAGTTTAACCACTGAAGACTACGTCAATTAAAAACTCATCCTTCGCGCAAGTTGTGGAAAATTTCCGTAGCTTTCTTTATCAAGACCCAATCCGAGGTCGAGGCGCTCTCTGGACCCGATTTACTACAGGTCGCGGGTGGGACCCGTCCCTGTCCTGTGGGGCTCTCTCGGCCGGATCCAACGCTTATAAAATCCTTCTTGATCCCAAAAAACGACGCCCCTGGAGGATTTTTTCAGAAACACAACAGAGCTCCGCCGCCCTCCGAAACCCTAATTCGGGTTCAGAAGTTCCTGTTCCGGCACCCAGCCGGGACGGGGATCGACCTCCTGAGCCATCTTCATCGACACCGCTGCTTCCCGTGATGAGGAGGGAGTAGTCCCTCATCGGGGCTGAGGCTTGTACAAGTAGCTATGTGGTTATCTCTCTCTCCCATGATGTGATCTTGATTGTGATCATGAGCTTTGTTAGTATAGTTGAATACATGATGTTTCCCTTTATGTAATGGATATGATGATGCTCAAGTGATGTTATCTAGTACAATTTCCGGAGTCACCGTTGTAATCACGGTGCCATGGTAACAGTGCGGGTGCCGTGTGTGACTCTATGGATAAACGATTGGAAGGATCTTCATCATGAGTTTGTTCTTTATTGTTATTGGATGAAATAGATCATGAGGTGCAATAATAACAACACGCGTACCGTGGATGTATTAGAAAGGGACTATTCAAGAGATAGGTTGTGGTGTTTGTTAGTACTATCTTTGGATGCTGACAGTGACAGCGTGCCGTGTCCCTAGATGTGGAATACGAACTTTAAGGTGTGCTTTTGTAGCCCTACGCAACTCTCATCCTATTTTGATCCACGAAAAAATGATTTCCGAGTAACGTCTACCTTGCATGTGTTTTGTAGGAAGTATCATGTGTTTAATTATCTTAATGATGTGAGAGTTGCCGCTAGTGAAAGTATGAAGCCTAGGCCTCGTTTCTAAGCATTGAAACACCGTTTTTAGTCACTTTTGCCACTTGTTCGCTTGCTGCCATTTTTATTACAGAATTACAAAACCACCTTTTAACATCCATATTACTTGCATTTTACCATCTATTCGCCGAACTAGTGCACCTATACAACTGGTAATTGTATTAGGTGTGTTGGGGACACAAGATACTTCTTGTATCTTAATTGCAGGGTTGCTCAAGAGGGATACATTCAACCTACGCCTTCCTGTGTTCGATAAATCTTGGGTTACTCACTTAAGGGAAATTTGCTGCTATCCTACAAACCTCTACGCTTGGAGGCCCAACAGAGTCTACAAGAATAGAAGCGTGCAGTAGACATGAAGCAATCATATTATTTCCATGCAATTTCATGCTTCTCTCTCAAGTTGTCAGTCTTGACCTTGGCCTTCTCAAGCAATGGTTTCCTCACTTGATGATAAGAAGGAGATAGATAATCAGAACCATAATGTCCTACAGATTGCAATAGAACATGCCAACTCCTTCAATTAACAACATTAAGTGGAAGGCAATTCTCATACAAGAAGTAAGCCACATGATCATCTACAAGCCTCTTTTGCTCCTTTGTCTTGGCGAACTACTTTATTGACACATGACCCTTATGTCTCTTCGAGACCACCTCTTCCAAAGTCTTTCGAATCTCATCTGCAATGGACTGGCCTTGCTTCTTCGCTATCGATGTCGCCAAATGAGAAGTTCCCTCTGATTTCCTCTTCCCGGCCTTGGAGACGTTGGAGTTAGAAGCTCTTGAACTTGCTTCAGCCTTCTCCCTTCTTCAGCTCCATTACCTTCTCCCTCAATATTATTGAAGGCAAATGTGTTAGTCTTCAGGGGTCGCTTTGGGGACACATATTCACAACCGTAAAACCCCTAGCAAGGTGCTTCTTCATCCTTAGAGCTCCAGAAGAAACTTTTTTGTTGCACAAATTACATTGCAGTAGTAACTTGTTTCTAAGATCCTGCCAGAATGCATATTTCCATGCCGAATCCTTGGAGCTTATTGGTTTCCTTTTAGGATCTTTGAATGGATCATATTGCTCATCAGCTTGTTCTGCAGCTTGAGCTGAATGAACAACTCGGGCAATCTCTGGCTGGGACAATGTGCTTGCTGTGATAAAGGAAACATACATCAAATTGGAGCAGAGCAGCAGCTACAACCAGCAGATCAACAACATCCATTGGAGTAGTAGTTACCTGCAAGAGGAGCAGAGCAGAGCAGCAGCTGCAACCAGTAGATCAACAACAGTCGTTAGGGCAGGAGCAGAGCTGCAGCCGATGGTGGAGGAGCAAACTAGCAGCTGCCGACGGAGAAGCAGACCAGCAGCAGCTGGCGGAGGAGCAGACCCTGGCCGGCGGAGGAGCAGCCCCGTGCGGAGGAGCAGACCAATAGCCGCAGCCGACGGGAGGAGCGGAACCTGTCCTGGCGGAGGGGCAGCAGCCGAGCAGACCCTGGCGGAGGAGCAGCGGCCGACAGGAGGAGCAGACCATGGCGGAGGAGCAACGGGGAGGATGGCGGCGACCAAGGGAGTGGAGCGGCAGGCGGGAAACGGGGCTTAGTTTTGTGTTTTACGGGGGATAATGTGTGCTCGATCTAGGTTTCCAAACAGGTCAAACCTCAATATTGGAGAAAAATATGACATGTGGCGCCATTTTTTTAGTCGATCGACTCACGTGGTGCGACTAGTCAGGACTAGTCGACCGAGTCGGGCGACTCGGCGAACTAGCCGAATCGACAGTTCGAGTCGACCTCCAGTACGCGATTCGTCGACTAGTAGTCGACTAGTCGCACAACTTGTAATCCTTGTTGTGTGCCCAACACACCTAATAGAATGGTTAATTGTATAGGTGCACGAGTTCGACGAAGAGATTGTAATATGCAAATAATATGGATGGTAAAAGGTGGCTAAAAAGGCGTTTTAATGGTTGGAAATAAGGCTTAGGCTTAATACTTTCACTAGTGACTACTTTAGTTTCTGGAGAGATGGTGGGTAACCTAGGAGAGATGCGTAGCTTCTTCTGTCCTTAGGGGGGTTTCTCAGAGGTCACGCCGTCACGTATATATATCAGCTGAGGCTGAGACTAGATGGGCCACATGAACATAACATGCACATTTACAGTTCAACACTCCCCCTCAAGACAGGTGATAGATATCTACCATCTCCATCTTGTCACATGCCAAGTTACATTCCTTTGCTTCCAGGTCCTTTTGTTAAACAGTTGCAATCTGTTGTCCGGTGTTCACATAATCAATCTTGATAAAATATACCATGTCAAAGCGGTAAATTAATGAAGTCATTCGTTCACCAAGGGTTAACATGAATTATCTCAATAAGATAGATGATCCGTTTCACCCATCATGTCCAAATTCCAAAGGACAACAATACATCATGACAAACTATGTCAAAATTAAGTGCCGTAACACAGAGCAAAGTGCTGGAGACTGGCTACAAATCAGTTTGCATAACAGCCACCAGGAGTCCAGAAGGCCACTTCCCAACCATCCCTGTTACATGCCAACATATGTCAATTTTATATCATCACAACGTTGCGCCTCATTAGTCATCAGTGATCAGTATATTTCCTTGAGACGAATCAGTGTTATAGCCTTCTGGACCCGTGGTAAGATGCATGACTAAAGAAACTGTGATTCTGTCAACAACCGTGGTATTCCAATGACTGGAAGACCCAGCAGCAACGTGCACAGCATACTTGCTACCTCACCTATGTCCCTTCTGCATTCTTCCACCATTTCTTTTTTGAGAGCACGCTTCTCATGTCCCAAGCTGACACCATCGCTCTCTGCGCACCAAGTTCATCGTATTAGCAATAACATATAAGCAAATTAAAATAAGAGAATAAATAAGAATTAAGAAAAGTGAAATGCAAGATGTTACTATATGGGAGCTTAAAGACGGATTACACGAGATATCATCAAGTGAGTCTCATGTAAGATTTATCTGCTCTAATGCGAATTTCCCGTTTATCGGTGCTCACGATCTTATTGTCTATGTATCAGCTATTGCTAGCATATGTTAAGCACACCTTAAAACTAAGCAACATGGCAGGAAGAAATCGGTACATTTCTTGCTAAACGTCTTTCCAAGCAACTATGTCGTATAAACAAGTATTTGATAGTAGTATATGACAAAAAATGGGGGTTGAGTTGAGTGAAATATATTGGGAAAATGTGTAGGTAAGAACGTGGAGTAAAATTGATGAAATTTATGGAAACTCGTGTGGATATTGCTGGGGACAAATGTACACAACAAAAGTTGCTCTAGCTTAACTGGAATGTCGGTAGGTGGATAGCGATATTCTGCAATCTGCATTCTCCAAACACTGTTGATCCTCTCATCTTCCTTCTGTTCCTGCAAAGTAAACATGTAGACTCATTACATGCCTACAGTAGTAATAATATACTAATATGCCAAGATGCACTTGCGCAAGAATAAATCACCATAAATGGGTTAGCTTCTACTTGAAGGGTTTGTTGCCAGCACAAATTGCTTATTTGTCGCAGAAATGTAATTCTCAGTGCTGCATTTGCCAGTGTGCACACTTTGCAATTGCAATAATCAGTGTAACTGAATTTTTAGTATGTAGATATAACCTCCTTTAGCCAACTAAGCAAGACACTGATTTTCTCTACAAAAAACTAAGACACTGAACTGCTCTCTTTTAACTGGGGCTAGAAGAATCACACAACAATGAGGTTTTGTATGGTTGCTGGCAAGCAAAATTTCTTGTTCACTGTCTTATCTATGCTACATGGAGTAGTAAACCTTACGAACATATACTAATTACTAACTCTCAACCTTGCTTAGTCCTTATTCAACAACCAGATTAACAAGCCAATTAATTTCTTGCTTGCTATCCACATACCACACGCTCACATGGACGAACAATGCAAAATTAACTACTGAATTCAGAGATTGAACATATTGGCCAAAAGAATATATGTGGGAATCATCATTGGTTAAACCAAGGGGGTGCTTCATGTGGATATTTGGGAGTGAAAGAGACACAGTGCTCTACATTAGGCGAACTCTAGAAATATTCGAAGCTGACGAATAATATATGCTTACACTCTGCTCTTCTTTGGAATCCGTTAGAACTGTCATCAAGAACAAGGCCGACCTGCATTACACATAGTTATAAACATGAGCCATCCATCTCACTCTCGTAGAATCATCTATTCTACAAAATGAAACATCCTATGGAGGGCATGACCAAATCAACCAAGCTTTGACGCCAATTTAGCTTACCATACGAGCAGGGCCACCCTGTTCTGGGTTCTTCCTCCTCTCGGAGGTGGAGGTGGCCGGGTTCGAGAACCGCCGGCGTGTCCGTTCGAAGACGAGGAGGACGATCCTGAGGTACCACCGCCGTGCCGGTTCCCGTGGTCACTCGAAGACGAGGAGGAGGACGAGCCTGATGTACCACCGCCGTACCGGTTCCCGTGGTCGCTCGAGGATGAGGAGGAGGAGCCGCCTTGCCTATGGCCACTCGAAGACGAGGAGGAGGAGCGGCGGAACTGGCGGTCGTACTCGGCGCGGCGGCGGTCGTCGGAGAGGAGATCGTAGGCGTCTTTGGCCTGGCGGAAGCGGCGCGCGGCTTCGGCGCGAGCGGCGGCGTCAGCTTGGGGGTGGTGGTCCGGGTGGTAGCGGTGGGCGAGGCGGAAGAAGGCGTTCTTGATGTCGGCCTTGCTGGCGTCGCGCGCGACCCCAAGCGTCTCGTAGTGGTCGCCCATCGCCGCCGGCGCCGCCGCGACAGGAGCAAGCACGGCAAGCTGTGTGTCCGCCTTTTCTTCCTCTCCACGATATCAGACAGCTTTTCTTTTCTTTTCTTCTCTTCCAGGGTATATCGGACAGCTGGCTCCTGAGTTTTTTTTTAAAATATTATTTTTTTTAACCCGAATTCGAAATATATTGCGCAGAATGATTAAATTTCGAATCTATTGCGCTGTCGGCACAGCGGCGGCCGAATCGTTGGTTTCGGCTTGCCGAAAGCCGAAACACGGGTGTGCTGCGCCGCGTGCATGCGCGCTGACACGGGCACAGTGCGGGGCCCGCCGTTTCGGCTCCCAGTGCGCCGATTCCTTCCTTTCGGCCGGCAGTCTGCCGAAAAGTAGGGGATAACGACGCCGCGCCGCTCCTTCCTTCCTCCTCCTTTCTTCTTCCTTCTGCTCTTGTTTCTTCTCTTTCCCTTCGAAAAACAGCGCTGCTAACCTCAATTGATCCCAAAAAATAGCCGATAAATTAGATATCTGCCCCCACAAATCGAAAGAGGAGATCAAGAGCATCCCGAATCTGTTAATGGGATAGTTTTTGGAGGAGTTTTTGTTTCGGTGGTGGAGCAATGGTGAGCAACAATGGTGGGATGTGGTGGTGTTGGGCAGTAGCAGGAGCGGCGCAGTAATGGTGGTGATGCTCCGTTGAAGTAGGACAACAGGGACGACGGATTTTGCACGCATCAAGGGTAAACTCTAATCTTATAGTTATTTTACGTTTAGTGTCTATATAAGATTTATTAGGTGGAGGTCCTGTTAAGATTTATTATCTATATAGTATTTGATTATGTAATATATTTGTTTAGGTGGACGATATGTCCGAAGTGGTTAGTATTGTCGTTTACTATGGTTATGGTACTGTCCGCACAAATGAGTCCGGGGTTGATCTGAGTGAATTTGCAAATGTGGAGATTCCGTTGACTGAGCCTGATAAAGCGAGAATAAGCGCGGTTCAGCACTATTTGACGATGAATTTTGGCTTTGATCCTAATTTGTGGACTGTTAGGATTCAGTCGGTATGGTCAAAATCTCGTACAAATATTTATTGGGAGTTGGTACCGCTAGATCGGACACAGGCCTGGGTGAATTGGCTAGCATCATGCAAACGTCGAGGTACGAAACCTATCGTCCTCGTGTTGTTTGTGCCTAAGCAGAACAATTTGGCACAAGGTGGCGTTGGTTATGAAGCTGGACAAAATAGCCATGCAACTGGGTCAGAACCTGTTGATCCGTCTGAATTTATGTCTCAAAGTGTAGAGAGTGGTCAGTCGGCAGGAGCTCCCGAAAGCGGTGAGGGTCCTGAAAGTGGTGAGGCTGACGGTGATGAGCATTGGGATCAGGATGAGGAGGCGGGCGTAGGAAGTATGCAGCAAGAGATGGAGAACGAAGACGAGGATGGGTTGATGGCAGATCTTAATTCTGACGAAGAAGATAATGCAGATGATGACGAAGATAATGATGAGGATGTGCCTATTCCTAATTCCTGGAATGAGGACATGTCGACCGTCATGACTGTGAATACTGGGCAGGAATCGGCCTGGGAGTATCACATGAATAATATTGAAGTAGGTGCTCAGTATAGCTCGAAGCAGCAGCTAAGGGACGCCGTGACACGGTGGGCAATGTCCACACAAAAGATTTACCGAACTGATGTGTCGTGTCCGAAATATCTGACACTGAGTTGTGTTGAAATTGGCTGTCCTGGAAGGGTGCATGGACACGTTCCGAAGTATGACGTGAATTGGCTCGTCTCGGACGTCGTGGCTCACACATGTGTCAGAGAGAACATGTTGAAAGAGCATCCAAATCTAACTTCCACTCTCATTGCACGTCTCTTATTCAGTGAGATTGTGAAGACGAAAGATTTTCCAGCCAAAAATATCCAGAACACAGTAAAGGCAAGATGGAAGTACGACATTTCATACGGGAAGGCTTGGAGAGCTAAGCAGACGGCTTTAGAGGAGAGGTTCGGGACCTTTTTGGACTCGTATGACAACGTCGTCCGTCTTCTTCGCACATTGCAGTATAGAAATCCTGGCACTTATGTTGACGTCTAGCACCGCTATATGGATACGGCTCCTGGATATAAGGTTTTGCATAGGGTATTTTTCGCATTCTCTATTTGCATCCAAGCTTTCAGCCATTGTCGTCCGGTGCTGTGTGTGGATGGAACGTTTCTCACAGGAAAATACAAGGGGCAGATCCTTACCGCAATAGGTTTGGACGGGAACCATCAGATCATCCCAATTGCTATGGCCTTTGTTGAGGGTGAGAACTATGAGAGTTGGTTATGGTTCTTCAGGCAAATAAAAATAGCTATTGTGCAGGATCGGCCCAATGTTTGCATTCTTCATGACAGACATCCTGGTATGTTAAAGGCTATTAAGGCACTTCAACACCCTTCCATTGATGAAGCAACTCCATGGACTGATTTGCAGAGCCGCTGGTGTATGCGCCACCTTGGCGCAAATTTTTACTCACAGTTTAAGAGTAAGCGTCTGATGAACCTATTTAAAAGACTTTGCAGTCAGAACCAGCGGAGGAAGTATCAATTTATATGGGAAAGGCTGAATGAATTCACGAGGAAGCAAGTGAGGGAGAGGAAAGCCGCCAGGGCACAAGCTGTAGCTACACAGGTGGCCGCAATGATGGGAGAAGATGAAGAACCTGTAGGTTTGTGTGACCTTCCTGGAATTGACCCACCCGGAACGAAGAGGAAAAAGGGAACAAGAATAAAAAGTTTTGTAGAGTGGATAGAGAAAGAGCCCCCTGTGAAGTGGTCTTTGCTGCACGATACACATGGAGCTAGGTACGGCATCATGACAACCAACCTTGCTGAGATTTATAATTTCGTCCTTAGAGGGAATAGAAGTCTGCCATTGACAGCGCTAGTGGAGGGGGTGATGCATGGAACAATGACATATTTTAGAGAGAGACGGCTAGACGCCATGAAGCATATTGAGGATTTTCCCAATACACCTTACTGCAGGAAGATAAAGAGGTACATGGACAAGAAGATAGAAAAAGCACGGCTGCACTCAGTCGTGAGAATTGGTAATGAAGAAGCGAGGTTTGAAGTACGTTTACCGACTGGAAGATTTGGCGGAGCTAATGAGCTGCTAACCCAGGAGGTTATGATTGGTAATGAAGAACATCCAACATGTGAGTGCACATGCAACAAACCAAGACTATACCATCTGCCTTGCTCACATGTGTTGGCTGTATGTGCTCAGATGGGACTGAATCCACGGTGTTTCGTCTCACCATATTACAGGAAGGAGGAAGTGCTTCAGACTTGGATGGGGGAGATGACTGGTTTTAGGGTTGTTGGTAATTTTAACAAGGTAAACCCGGCAGAAAGGGAGTACGTTCCAGACCCTTCTCTAATGAGGGATAGTAGAGGAAGACGCCAGTCGCGTCGCATCCGTAATAATATGGACGAGTCTGAAGCTGGTGGGTGTATTCGAATATGTTTGCTTTGCAATGAAAAAGGGCACAAAGAAAAATATTGTCCTAAATATCCTGGACAAGGCAGCGGAGGACGTGGACAAGGCAGCCGAGGACGTGGAGGAAGGCGAGGAGCGTAGTGATGTACGGCAATAAATATCGACTATGTATTATCGATCGGAAAAGACTTGCTACCCCCATGGGTAGCTACACACCCTAAGTTTGACCGAAACGTATATGCAATGGTAAAATTTGATTACTCAAGTAGACAAGGGGGGTGTCACTAGTAGAGTTGATAGAATTATTAAAAAGTATTTTGAAATTTTTTCGAATTTTTTTCCATCCGCTGTGATTTTTTTAGTAAAGTTTGACCCAAAAGTCAACAAAAAAAGTCAACTATGAACAAAAGCTAAAAATGACAACCAAAAAATATTTTTTTGAAAATTCCGAAATCAGTTTTGTACACCAACTATCCGTGTTTTACTAGGAAAACATGCTAAAACATATCCATATGGCTTGCATCTCCGTATAACGCATGGGTGTGTAGCTACCCATGCGGGTAGCAAATTGTCTCTCTATTATCGATTATGTTTTAATTTGTAATATGTGTGGACTATGTTTTATTCTGTAAAACTAAATTTCAATTCGTAATATGTATGGACTATGTCATAATTTGTAAGACTATATTTTAATTCGACTATGTGTTATCGATTATGTTTTAATTTGTAATATGTATGGACTATACTTTAATTTGTACTATTTGTTGATTATGTTTTAATTTCTAATATGTACAGATGGCTGCATATCCATTGCTTAGTCAGACGATCGATGCAAAACACCGTGCTAGGATATGGGAGAAAGGTAGGCAACCAAGTGTGTTGCGTACACGCACACCAGCAACTAACTGGATGATACACCCTCAATGGATTGATAGGTACGTATCGTCAATATAATTGTAAAATGTCAATACGTTGTATATATTGTAAAATTAATTGTTAATTCTGCAGGCTATCTTGGTCTGGACTTTTGCCGTTCGCACGACTAGTTGAGTCCACAGAGGCCGAGTGGGTACATATCCAACCAGATGATGACGGTGGTGCTGACCGTGATATGTACCAGGAAAAATCTAAACGTGTCCTACTGGACAAATCACTGCTCAGCTCTTTAGTGGACAGATGGAGGCCTGAGACCCACACCTTTCACTTACCCTGCGGAGAGATGGCTCCTACTCTGCAGGATGTGTCATATTTGTTAGGTCTCCCTTTGGCAGGCACGGCCATTGGTCCTTTGGAGGCTTCAGAATATTGGTGTGAGGAGATGCAGGCACGATTTGCCGCTGCGCTACCAGGAGTTATGCAGTTACCGGACCACGCACACGGTCCTCGTGTTTCTTGGTTGACCCAGTTCCAGGTAATTTATTTATACAACAGTTTTAGTATTTTTTGTATGAATTATTGTATACTTATTTATTTCTCCGTGCACCGCAGATTGGTAATTTGGGATATCCTGCTGTCTTTATGGATGCGCCGCTGATTACTAGATGTCTGGAGGCATACATAATTTGGCTGTTCGGTAAGTGGATGTTCACTGAGACGCACGTCGACACCATTAGTGCGCGCTATATATCTCTTGCCCGCGAGATAGCCGATGCACATACACCAGCAGATATAGTGCCCAGAAGCTTCGATTCGGCTGTGTTAGCTGCTACTTACAGAGCTTTATGCAATGTTTGCACGAAGAATAAGTCGTCATCTTCGTTACTTGGTTGTCCACTACTGTTACAACTATGGTCGTGGGAGAGATTTCATATTGGTAGACCGGACGTCGACGCTGAGAGGCCTTGGGATTACAGACTGAACGGTGCAGATCCGGTTGACTTTCCTACAGTTGGCAGCGTCTGGACACGTAGAGAGGTAAAATTTGCACTGCCGTACTTACTTTACGTACGTATCATTTCTTATTTCATCAAGCTAAATAATTCGTTAAAATTGCAGAGACGGTATGCGCAAGTTCAAGTGAAGAATTCATACCCATCATTCACAATGCAGTTTGATCAGTTGCGCGAGTACCAGGTCATATGGGAGCCATATGATAACCAGAGGATCGTTGCGAGATACCCCTTCGGCATATCTCAGTTATGCAGGAGAGATCAGCTATACTGGTTGACACAGAGCCGCATTATTTTTGATGTCATGGTCGAGGAGATGTCGCAGCAGAGGGTGATGAGACAGTTTGCACGACGACAATTACCGGACCCTCCCATCAGACAGCCACGACTACGACCGGAAATCCACCGGTAAGTTATTTTCCAGTCTATAATTATTTCTAATATGAATAAAACTGTCCATTGAATCTATTTCTAAAAAATAATTTTGTAATATTACTTTTCAGACTTGGACGTGAAGGAGGCGAAAAACCTTTGGTGCTTTGGCTTCAGACTCTACAGCCATTCATAAACGAATGGGCGAGTGCGATGACTACACTATGGCAGGCTGATGCCCCCTTTCAACAGGATGATTTTCAGGAGTATCTACGGAGGTATAGACAGTCTACACGACTCCGATTGACGCCAACGACTGAGCCTTCTCAGATGCAGCCCCCTTCTATTACGGACATGTACCCATTGGAGGGTATTGCAGGTTATAGAAACTACGCGGTTAGTACTATATTACTCGTTACGTACGTACATTTTTTTTATTAATCGTACATAACATGTAATTTTTCAATTACAGTCTGAATTGATAGCCGACATTCAGAGGGATGTAGCTGGGTTCACGCCGCCGCCATAACATAGATCTTGGTTCAGGCGTCTCGAGGAGAAGCTGCGAGGTGTGTACAATGTTCTTACTTGCACCCGCTATACAGACGTTGTGCCTCGTCATGGAGCTCCGCGTCCACGTCTCACACGACAGGAGACTGCTCATTCATCACATACTAGACTTCTTACACCTACGAGGGAGCCGGGTAGTTCGTCGCAGCGGCCTACTGGACATACTTTTCAGCCTGGTAGTTCGTCGCAGCGGCCTACTGGACATACTTTTCAGTCTGGTAGTTCGTCGCAGCGGCCTACTGGACATACTTTTCAGCCTAGTAGTTCCACGCAGCATCCGTCTCCACCGCACGTTCAGCCGACGCCACCTGATGCTTCCCAGCCTGGTAGTTCATCCTGGCAGGCAGCCCCGTCGCAGTACGGTATGTCCCAGATGGGGATACCACCTCAGTTTCAGTACGGGATGCCTCCTCAGTACCAGATGGGGATGCCACCTCAGTACCAGATGGGGATGCCTCCGCAGTACCAGATGGGGATGCCTCCTCCAGGTCATCCTGTACATGTAGGCTGGAACACTTCTTCGGCGCCGTTGACTAGTCTTGTGGGACTAGGTACGTTGTTGTTATTAATTATCCATATTTATTTTTTTGAATGTAGTATGCACTTATCTAGTAGTAATTATTTTTTGCAGGTGGGTCTGCTGATTCACCATACGCAGAGATGGACGAGGATGTGTTGTTCCATACGCCACCACCCGTCACACAGGAGACGCAGACACAGCAGGAGACACAGCCCCAGGAGGACGCTCCGATGTTGGGCCGAGGTATGCGTGAGCACCTCGACCCAAACCGAAACCGATTGTCACCTTCAGGGCCTCGGCCACGGAAAACGAAGACTAGGTATCGTAAACATAATGAAAACTGAAACTTTTATCGATGTATGAGACATAATCCTATCTATGTATGAGACATAATCCTATCTATGTACGAGACACTATATTTGTATGAGACATATTCCTATCTATATTTGATCAGACAATGCTTCCGACATTTATTAAAAAACGGCGAGATTACAAATTTTTCATTAAAACACACTTAAATTAATAGCTACAACTGAAATTAAGATACATGCGACACTTAACATAAATGTCATCTCCCGTCCACGCATCCTCCTGCCTCCGTCGATGGGCCACTCTTGCCCTTCGACGATGCCGCTCCCTTGCCCTTCGACGATGCCGCTCTCTTACCCTTTGACGATGACGCTTTCTTGGCCGTGATGCTAGGCATGAAGATGTCATCATCGTCCTCGCTCTCTTCCACCCATGACGACGGATGATCTCCTAACCAATCGAGGAACTTCTTGTCCGTAGTACTTTGCTCCACCTTCTTCCACCTTTCATGCAGCCTGAGAAGTTCCTGTCGTATTTCCCGTGGAGTCCTATGAGCCCAATATGGTTTGAGCCTAGTTGATCTGCTAACCAATGTCGCGTCTATCTCAGTGAGCAAACTATCACTACTAATGAGTTCCTCCCATGGAACTATTTTATTGTCTACCCTAAACTCGGCGGCACACTGCAGTAGGAGCTCAGACTGATGTGGAAGAAAGCTACGGTAAGGAGGAAAACCCGACATCGATGAGTGAATTCGCTAGACTACTTACTAACCTCACTGAGCAACGGCTTTTATAGCCCGGGAAGCGAAGAAAAAGGCGGGAAGAATTATGGCGGGAGAAAATAGCGGGAAGTGATAGGGCGGGAAAAATTGGCGGGAACGAGGAACAGCGGGAGAAAAAAATGACGGGAATGAGGAAGGGCGGGAGAATAAAGGCGGGAACGAGGAAAGGCGGGAGATAATGACGGGAATCAGGAAGGGCGGGAGAAAATGGCGGGAGAATAATTTGTAAGGGTGAATCGATGGACGCAAATATATAACATTTATTTTATAAATTTTATTTGGCATCTAAAACTGTAATGGAGATAATAGCTACCAAAACAAAAAAAAGGGCAAAAATGCAAAAAAAAAAAAACGTTTCGGCCGGCTAGGGGCCGAAACACTCTCGAATCGGCTGGGCGACCACGCGAAAAGGGCCAGCTTCTGACGCGGGCCTCGCGCGCGCCCCGCCTTGGGATGTTTCGGCCGTCAGCTGGCCGAAACACTCCTTTCGGCCTACAGACTGCCGAAACACGAGTTTCGGCCAGCCGCGCGCCGACGGTGCGATAGTTTTCGAATTTTTTCGATCTGCGTAATATATTTCGAATTACGATTAAAAAAATAATATTTAAAAAAAACTGGCTCCTGCTACGTTTTTTGCCACTGGTACTGGTCGCCCCCTCTTTCACTTCATATTTCCTTTGTTCACTCGCAGTGAACTTGGTTTCTTTTCGCTTGGTTTGGGACCTGTTTGGACAACGTTTTCCATCATCCAAGTTTGGTGGATTCCGGCCATTATTTGGTCATATGAAAAGAAGTAGTATAGCAATATGCATTTTTGAAAAATCAGTGCCAAAAATCGATGGTCTACGATCTTTACTTAAATGTGAGAACCCTCTGAATCATTGCAACACAAAACTTTCACATGCAACATTTTCTTAAGTACGCAACTTCATTGTAATAATTTTTCCGTGCACCTACAGATATGTAAAAGAGTTGCAATCTTTCAACCATATCCATGTAGCAAAAATTCAACTTATGTAACAAATCTCAATTGGTCTCAACAAATTGTTGCGAAAATTCATCGCCACATATGCAACATACAACAAACATATGCAGGTAAAAACTTTGTAGCATGAAAATCTTCGACACACACACACCCATAATCATTGCAACCTGTTACACGTTTGCATGCAGCAAAACACACACGGCCTTATAGCATGTCACTATGGCAGCATAGTCTATTGCAACACGAAAGATCCAAAACAACTAACCACTTACACCAACAAATTCACCATGAATATATGTTAACTAAAGTGAGGGAGTCCCATCCATAACATACTTACATACATTGTTTTCCGAGCTCAGAACAGTAATCTTAAATGGCTTAGAAGACAATAGACATCCAAATGAAACCTAAGGGGCAGTGGATGGAGAGTGGGGAGTATCCCAGTGGAAGAACATGGCATAGTAGTAGTACTACTCCTTTCGCTAACATTCCCAAATCTTCTGAGACCGAGAATATGTTTTCCCAGCGGGATCTAGTTAGTCAGAACTTACAAGTGATTCCATACCTCATGGATGTATCACAGGGTTTCAGAGAATGGCAAGAGTAACACCGTACGCATTGTTTTCTCACACTTTGCAGTTTGCACAGCCATGTGAAACTAGACTAGACTACTACATGCCTAGCTTTGGAATTAGCTAGTGGGTCATCTCATGGGCCAGTTTCTAACCCAGTTCATCTACCTCTTCCTCTTCCGAGGGCTCATCATCCATCTTCTCTTTCGACTCCGCTGCTTCCTTCTCTATCGACGACTGCCTTGATGATTTCTGCAGTAAACAAACACACACAGAGTTCATGCCTTGCATTCAATTTTAATATCATGCCAAATAGCAAGCACTAACAGAAAACATCAGCAATGGCAGGATATTTATTTCAAGTGTGAACTAAAATACCGGCGGACACACAAAAATACATCCATTCCAAACAGGCTAGTGTCGCACTTATCCATAGGTCAAGAGAATTTCAGCATGTTGGTGGTTGCACTTTTTCATATCCGAATAGGCCATTGAGCTGATGTATTTAGCTTGCTAAAACAATACTTCCATTTTCACAAAGCGGGTATCCACTCAAGAATAAGAAGTTGCAATCATAAAATGAGCAGAACCCTTTTGTCAGCTTGAGTACCCCATTCTTCTACAGTTTCTAACCAACTCTTCTGCAGTACAAAATTATAACATCACACCGACTTACTTGGTTGCCACATACCCACCTGGCAATGTGGCATGCACAGATGCACTCACACAGAATATTAATTCCAATCTATCAACTGAATTCAACAGACTACATTTGATAATAGACATACAATGGGAGATCGAATTGATGGAAACATACATTCTGGCCAAACGTATTTACAAGAACAGTGAGGGTAACCCAAATTCCATAAACTGTATTGTAGGTTGAGGGGTTGTTTGCTTACCCAAGTATTATACAGCTTCCAGCCATCTATCACAACTTCTGCGACCCTCAGTGTACTGCACCACAGAGTTATCATAGTGAGGATTCACATACTACATCACCAGAAGTAGAATTGGTAGTGATTCTGCAAGAAACGAAGTTCTGAGGCCAAAAGTTTTGCTCACCAGCAGAGCAAGGGGTACCAATTGGCTCTCATCCAAACCCCCAGACTTTCGCTCCCCCTGGGACTCGGAGAAGGCCAGTCCTGAAACCCGCCGTGTCGGTACCTGTAGCGACCCGGATCGGAGGAGCAGTCCCCGCCATACCCATAGCCAGTCGACGCCGAGGAGGCGCGGGACTTGCCGCCGCCGTACCCGAAGCCGCTCCAAGCCGAGGAGGAGGAGGGGGAGGTGCGGAGGTCATACTCGGCGCGGAGGCGGTCGTCGTAGAGGACGTGGTAGGCGTCGTACGCCTGGCGGAAGCGGCGGGTGGCGTCGGCGCGGGTGGCGGCGTCGGCCTTGGCGTGGCGGTCGGGGTGGTGGAGGAGGGCGAGGCGGGAGAAGGCGGCCTTGACCTCGGCCTTGGTGGCGTCTCGCCGGAGCCCTAGCGTCTTGTAGTGGTCGGCCTCGGCCTCGGCCCCGCCCATCGCCGCCGAGGTGCCAAACCGCCGTTTCCCCACTCCAAGATCGAAGCGAAGGATTGTGACGGTTCAGGCGTTAGGGTCTCGTTAACGGGAACAATTTTAATTTGGTAAAGTTTTTTCTGAGGGTGGGCCTGCAACCGGATGGGTGGACCGGTGGAGCAGGGAACGTTCACGGATTTTACATGTTGGAGAGGATATTGATTCAAACTGGAGAGTGAAATTGTGAATATCGTTCATAAAAATTGCGAATATGAAACACTTCAAAATCTATCGTTGGTGCCAAAGTTGTTATTTTAAAAGGTATGGCGGAGAATTCTCTGCACTATAAGGAGATGGAAACTGATTTTCAAGGAACACATGATGGGGAAGCGGAGGAGTTCTGTTCCCACAGTCTAGTGCTCCTGAGACTGCCAATGCAACTGGAGAATGGGTGATTCCTGGATTCCCTGCTGCTGGTTTCAAACTCCCCTGGTGCCTGAGAGAGATGCAGAGCTCCAGGACTCTCCTGACCAGAAGAAGCGCGATGTTCAAGGCACCTGAGCGACCCCCACCTCGACCCCTGGAGCAAGTGCTTCTCTCTCCGGTTGTCTGAAAAAAAGAGTGCCTCTAGTTTCTCGTTCGTGTTTAGCTGTTTTGAGCTTTTGGAGTTTGTAGTTCTAGTTGCTACTCTGCTTTCCTTTAGTTTACTGCTTATGAGAGAAAAAGCTCCAAACTTGTAAATATGGCCTTCGCTACTACTCGCCCTGTAGACCTGAGCTTCACTAGGTTTCGTTGAGTCTTATCAATGGAACCGGGGGTGCGGCCCTGATGATCTAAAAAAGTAGTTATTTTAAAATTTCGGACATGAGACTCCAGGGTTCCAAGATATCAAAATAACAATTCTTAAAAGTAAATAGTAAAAATAACACCGCCTAGTACACAGTGTATAACAGATCTCACAATTTCCAACAAGTGAATAATAAACACCTTACCACACTTTCATGCACAGAACAATACAACACGTATTTTTACAAAAACACTAGGGGGATCTTACAATTGTTTTTGTATTTTTTTACAAAGAAAATATATTAATATCAAAATATCAATTACACCCGTCCTTTTCGCCAACACGATACCAAGAGCTAGTCAAGACATCTAGAATGCACATGTCAAATCATTATAGAAAATGAATATTAAATTTGATCAACAAAACGGCTGCGAGAAATTTAGCATCAACCATCAATGATATCAATTCAATGATAGCAGGAGAGGTGCTCCAACAACAACGCCTTTAAGAAGTGAACTACGCACGACACAGTCGTCGCTGGATCCAACCGCGAAGGCTAGATCATGGGTTTTCATCCGAAGAAAAGTCTGATCCAACTCTAGGCAATGCCTTCAACAAGGGAGCATCGCGTGAGCGTCGTCATTGTCAGATTCAACCAATAAAGGCCAGACCTAGAGGTTTCACCCCTGACAATACTCAAAGAGCACCACCAAACCAAAGTCACCTTGCGCCACCACCTGCTGGTCCATCATCACACAACAACACACACATGGGCCTTGCGGGACTTAGCCACGCAACTAGAACCATGCGGGCGCTACATGTTGCCGAGCAGCGCCTAAGGACGCCCAACATCGACATCAATCGCATGACGCCGAGGTTCAGACCACATATAGTTGATAGACCAATCACGTGAGACACCTCAGACAAGCTCTGAACCCACGCATCGAGCAAAGTAGAGTCTTCAGATCTGTCGTCATTGACGCTTTCATGTATCCCTAAGTGTAGGGCTCGACACCGCCTCACTCCACTCTCGTCATCGCCTTGTGCACCTCGGTTCCTTGGCAATCATTGCGGTGTCACCGAATCTAGCGAGCCCTCGGGATCAGTAGGAAGAGAAGGAGAAGAGGGCGCTCTACGGTCAGGAGGAGAAAGGGGAATGAAGGAAGAGAGAAGAGAGAGAAGAGGAGGAGGAGGAGAGGATACGGTTGGGGTAGGGCATATGTGTGTGACGCGCGTCGTGAGTGAGAGAGACTGTGTGTTGTCACCCGCTAGAGAGAAATTCTGCTAGGTAGGAGAGTTGGGTGTTGCTTGGATGCAGATCCAGTTCTTATGGCTAAATCAATAATTCTAGGCATGCACTTCCATAATTTTAGCAAAGCATTCATTGCGCAAGCGGAAATCCTTGTGAAGAAAGCAATTTAAAGAACAGGTAGAACGGTTCTACTTCAGCAACAAACATAAATTCTACACGTTTGCTCTTGTTAGACTAGCCATAGTCATATTTTTTGCATGCCACATCATATTTTTTACCTATGTGTATATAATTACACGCCACATCATATTATATTATTGTAACATCACACATACCAAAACACAATGATTCCAGAACCTAATAAATATAATGTTGCATGACACCATCCATTAATTACTACCCATTATAGAGGTAGTAACATAGACTAGTAACATGTACATGTTACTAGTCTAAGTTACCGCCCACTATGACCTTAGTAGAAGAGTAATCGTTGAGAAAGACTGAAGAAATTATCGTCTGACTCTGAACTGCATAGCTATATGCCTGAGGTCAAGACCTGAAGATGTTCGTCCACCAGCTCTTCTTTTTGTCCTTTTCTCTCGACTCCATCCATGACTTCTGCACAATACACAATGCACGCGATTTCATCACATTATTACTGGAACCAATATCACTCGAATTAAGACGTGTGTGCGTTGCTCTACATCATCCCACCAAATTCAGAGATGAGATGATCCCGTGATGCACAAAAACCTATGCTACGATGAGATGGTCTCTCAGACAATATTAACATGGCAAGTGTGGGTTTGAATTGATTCAAATGTACTAGTTAAACTTGTGTAGAAGAACAGGAAGTAAATTGATCAAACCAAGGCGAACTCATGTGTATATTAAGACACAGCATATGTAAATTACTACTCCCTCCATTTCATATTGGTTGTCGCTGATTTAGTAGTACTAGACTAGACTAGCTAGATTAAATATGCGCTTTATTTCGAAGAAAAGGAGGTAAAGGTATGACCACTGGCGCGAGAATGTACTTACCCAGGGATTCTTCTTCTCCCATTTTCGTTTTGTGTATTCCCACTGCAGCTCTCTGATTCGCCACTCCATCTTCATCTCCCATTCTCGTTTCGTGTTTTCCCACTGCAGCTTTCTGATTCGCCATTCCATCTTCATCATTTCTATTTCTTGTCTCATGGTTTGCACGTCTCGCTCCATGGTTTCCCATTCTCCAACGAGTTCTCCGAGAGCTCCCAGCGCCCACAGAAAAACGTATGCACTGCAGTACATAGTTACCATCACAATCCATCGGAGTTCGAAGACTGAATTAATTTAGTGTCAGGGATGCATGAGTTCTCAGTGCAGAAACCAAGTTAGTTACTTACCCGACGACCACGTTCTGGAGTTTAGATCCTCCTCCTCCTCTCGGGCGAGGTGGAGGTGGCCCGTGCCGATAACCTTCGCGGTATCCCTGCCAGTGCCCGTACCCGCCACCAGAGGACGAGCTTGTGCCGCCGTGTGCGCCGCCACCCGAGGACGAGCTTGCACCTCCCTGCCGGTTCCCCTGTTTACTCGAAGAGGAGGAGGACGACGAGGAGGTCCTGTAGCCCGAGGAGGAGGAGGAGCGACGGAGGTTGCGGTCGTAATCAGCGCGGCGTTGGTAGTCGGAGAGGACGTCGTAGGCGTCTTTGGCCTGCCGGAAGCGGCGAGCGGCTTCCGCGCGGGCGGCGGCGTCGGCGTGGTTGTGGTGGTGGTCGGGGTGGTAGCGGTGGGCGAGCCGGAAGTATGCGTTCTTGATGTCGGCCTTGCTGGCGTTGCGCTGGAGCCCCAGCGTCTGGTAGTGGTCTCCCATCACCGCCGCCGCCGCGTTAGCAGCGAGCAGAGCTCTCCGTACTTTTCGAGCTCTCCACGGTTTGGTCGGCGGGCGAGGAGAGAGGATAGATTGATCAGAGAGACGGGCGACTATTAAAGGGCGCCAGTACTATTTGTACACGGATTCAAATTCGAATCGGGTAGACCTATATGTATACCTTGTTTATATCGCAAGGAATCAAATTCGACCCAGCGGACGAGGGCAACGACAGACGAGCTAGCGGTGTGCCGCCGACGGGCGCAACGGCCGCGGCGCCGTCGGGAGTTGAATCACGACGACCTAGATGATGGGGATTGGGGAATCGAACGGGAGACAATTCGCCAATTATTTGGACTAGTAGCCGTGCACGTGCAACGCACGTCTTCAAAATATAAATACCATTTTTTAGATTAGTGAGTTTTTTTGGTTACCAGAGCAATTATTTCGAATGTGTAACGATGATAACATAAAATGCATACACGTTGCATCATTTTATCCACAAAGCACAAACTAATACTTGTAATGTGCAGCAATATTACAAAATATAAATCTCATTTATAGTTTTGTGATTTTTTTTGTTACCAAACAAAAATGTGTGAGCAACATATAATCAACACATGTTGTATCACTTTAAATTCAGAAAGCACAAAATAATTGGTATTTGTGGCATATAAATATTACAATGTAACACCAGTTCGAAAAGATAGATTAAAAACAAGTTCTAACACGTAATTATCCACTATTTATATTATTCATAAGGCCCATCTCTTTATGCGATCAATAATTTCTCGTTCCAGAATAGGAATATTGTTGATCGCTTCGTTGTCTTGATACTTCAGAATATATATCAGAAACCGCTTTCTCAAATCATAACCATCCTACATATGCATTATAAACATGTTGTCATATGCAGTTCATGTGCAAAGTGTAGTAGATAAACATGGTTGAGAATATTCACCTTGTGTATTTGAAAAGACGTCGCTTCATCGTACCATGAGTGCATTAAACTAAAAACAAGATAACCAGACAAAGCACTACATAGATATGAAATGGCACATTATGGTCGATCAAATGAAGTAAGGTTATATTTTCAAAAAAGATTCTTACCCGTGCAAGTTTGTCGGAACAATAGGGACTTTGCGTCCCCATTTGGAGATGTCGTCATTCCATTTGGGGTTTGCCAATTGAAGGGCAAGGTTAATCTTCTTGTCAATTTCCATGTTTTTAAATATGTGCATCCCCCAAGTCGGTCTCGGAAGCGGGTCTAAAACATATACAAATTTCTTCTTTTGATCGAATACAAACAGTATGAATAAGCCAAGAATGTCATAAGGCAAGTAAATCTGCAATGACAAGTGTAGACATAAATAAATCACACTGATACGAAATAAAACACTGCTATTACTGAAGTAATAAACTCTCACCTTGTCACATTCCGATATATGGTACTCTCTACTATTGGGCCAGCTATGAAATAACTGTGCTAACCGCTCAAAATCAAGCCTTCCCTGAACCCTCGAGTCTCGTGTAGCGTGAGACATGGTCTAAAATAATAGAAGATTAGTAATATGAGAAAATATGTGATAGGTAAGTATAGTAACTTACACAAAATTTTAGATCCATATAATGAGCTGGAATGTCACGGAAAAGGTTGATCTCGTGGCATGATAGTTTGCGCACAGCCATGTTGAAGCAATCCGCGTCCATATATTCATCCATCTTTAATATGTTCTTTATCTGTCTTAGATTGATACTAATAGGATAAGGCTTAGAGCTTATCACCCATTCGGTCCTGTGTAAGAGCGAATTTCGTGACCACGGTGATACATGTATAACATGAAATTAATTGACAGGAAAAAAGGTTACTTACTCCAATGAAGTGACATCATCAACTGTGTTTATGAATAAGCACAATTCATCTATTAAGTCATCATTTGTTGGTTTGATATAGGGTGATAGAATCGATGATTGCGATAGAGTATCGTCTTCTGATGATTCCATCAAGTCGGAATTTGTTTGATTGACAGATGGTGAAATGACCAATGCTTGCGACAGGAGCTCAACTTTTGATATTGAGTTTGATTTTTTGATTTTCTTAGGGGGTCTATCCAGAATCATACAATCCTCGGGGTCCGTGTTGGTTTCGTCATCTTTGACCGCTCGATTTCTTAGATCATCATCGTTCAATTCCGAGTCAAATAAAATGACAGCTAACTTTTTCCTAAAATTTGTCATATGAACCTAAAATATAGTAGTAATCGGAGTTAGCTTTGAGAAGATAATGATACTACGAAACTAATAATATGATACGAAGAAAAATATATACCTGTTCAGGAGTGTCAGATAAAATATCTCCCGTGAAGTACTCCATAAAATTTAGCATCCAAAGACCACACGATGACCTTCATGATATACAGATTTATGATAAATTTTTTATATATATAAATGAAAAATTATGCAATAAATCTTAATATTCTTGTAAAAAATATTCAAAAGCATCAAATAATCATGGGGTAGTTATTTTGCAAACAAGTCCAAAAAAAATCAGGCACAACACGCCCCACACAGGCACACTCTATACTCACTCTCTCACCTACCTCCCCACCGCCCCCAATCCCTCTCACTTCTCTCTCTTGTCAAGTTCATGTCTGAACCCCTCCCCTGCCTCCCAGCCGGCGGCTTGATCTCTGCGTTGCGCCTTTGTCGCCAGCTCTGGTCTCTGACAGAGCCTGTCTCAGCTCGCCGCCGACCCCCAGCGACCCAACCTAGCAGGCTACTCGCCGGCCCCGGCGACCAAGTGTAGCAGGGTCCTCGCCTTGGCGGTAGCGCGGATGGCAGCAAATGTCGCCGCCTCGCTCTTGCGTCTGCGCTTGAGCACGCAACCGTGGGACACCAGGGAGAAGGCGGGGCTGTCCACCGGTGGGCGCTGCGGCGAGGAGCAGGAGCACCTCTTCGGCAACCCCAGCTAGCAGTCTCCTCGCCGGACCTGGCGTACAAACCTAGCAGGCAGTAGGCGGGGAGAAACAACACCTCATCGGCAACCCCTCACCGATGCCCAGCCAGCCCCGAAGAGAGCAACGAACAGGGAACCTCCCAAAGAGAGATTTTGCGCTGCCTGGTATGGATGCAATTTATGATACCTGTGTTGATTTTTTGTTCTTAGTTTAGATCCATGAGTCAGCTGAAGATTAATAACCTATAGCAAGTTTATTTGGTCAATTATGCTTGGGGATAGTGTACTGATTAGTTGAGATTTTCAGTCGATTATGAACTTAGTGCATACCACATTCAGTTAACTTCTTAACACATATCCGTTTGTTAATTTGTAGTGGACTGTTGCGATACTTACTGAAATCTGAACATAATTGCTTTAGTAGTGGTGTTACTACTCTGAATATAAAGGCCAAGTTTACTAACTTCTTTGGTCCTTTTCAGTTTTCCTGGAAATAATGGTTTAGTGTAGTTTAATTTTGTGCTAGTGAAGAGAGTACCTTTTTCGTGAAATAGAATTCATGTGTAGCTCAATTTTGTAGGACGTAATAATCAGCCATCAGGCTGACCCCTAATAGAGAAATCTGAATTTCCTATCAGGTTGTCCCACAATATGTATGTGAGCAAAACCGCATACATAGAAATAGAGAAGCAAAGAAGGTCCAAAGCTGGTCGAAGATTTGCGGTGTATTGCAACAGTTCTAAATCCAAGGTAAGCACACATAACTGTACACGGTTGTGCTATGTGGAAGCAAGCTGCGTTGATAGAGTATGTCTTATTGTAGTAAGAAGCAGTATAGTAGTTTGGCCACTATATCAAGTTCTTGAAAGCTCATGAGAATATTTTAAAAATACATATGCAATATCACTCCATATGCTAGTACTTCCACTAAATAAAGGAAACCTGTACTATCGTTCAGTTATAGCTTAAGGATATCTGATATTATATTTCATTGTTGCTTCCCTTTCTCGATTGTAGAGATAGGAGTATGATTGAGCATGATTAAGTGGGGACATACAAAAAACACATAATATGTATTGCGTTGAGGTAGCAGGTGTACCCATCTGTCTGCAGTCTACCCTTTATACACTCTTCCCTTTCCCATGTTGAGACGGCTAGATCCTTCCACTTATCAGATTTTAGTTCCATGCGCCGCAATGCATATTTGAATATATTTTCCAGTCCTTCCAGCTGTTGGACGAATAAATAATGGAATGTTAGCATCAGAAGAGAAGAAAACACTAAATCTTCTTATGAAATATGGGGCTGTGGGACTAATTACTAACCATGGCAGTGAGGTCTCTGCGGTGCATTCCTGAGCCTAGTGAGTCGAGCACTTGGATACGTCGTTTTCTGGAATTTATAACTGCTACGTACCAATGAATGTCGTCAATGTTTACTGGAACGAAAATCTGAACAAAAATGAGTTTTTGTCAGATTTATTCTCACATAGATGAGCATTCTTCCTTGACTGAATTCATAGAAATATATGTAACACATTGATACTAACCATATCATGTTCCAAGTAAGTTTTGACTCTTTTTAATACCCATCCCGGTGCTTCATCATCCCTAAAATCTTTGGGCAGACAGCTACCTGTTTTTATTAGCTTAGAGATGCACGGATTCTCTAAAAAGACACTTCCACCTGATCTCACTTGTAGATGCTCTTTTGCATTTATGCAGTGTATGTACGCATTTATAATCTACAAAATTGAAGTATATACACATTGGTCATATGCGATTAGATAGTAATATTAAAATAGAATCTTCTTGACAGAAATCTATATATACTTACTTCGTCGCCAACGAATTCTCCGGGAGTTAAAAGAGTTAGTAAGTGACTCTTTTTCAGATATGCATCGTCGATGCTCACCAAATATCTGTTTTTGCTTTGTTCAGACTCGATAGTATCAATCACGGACCAATCATCGTCTGTGCATGCATAATCTGTTGCGATGGAAGTAATAAACATTTATTAAGCATGAAGAAAATAATGAAAACAGGGCATAGAAGGATTTGATCATTGCCTTCTGGAGCCACCACATAGTCTTGTGTCTTCTTAGGCTTGTTATGCGGCCGCATACGTTTTTCTATCCGCACCGGCAATGTCAGCTTGACCTCCGTAGTTTTCAGTCCTACTGTGTCGGGCGCTTGAGCTGGCAGCATTTGTTCACTTGCTTTGTTGTATGTTAATTTCTGAGAACAATATTAGAAATAATTATCCCTATGTTGGATAGAATATAATTGGAATGAGAATTACTTGGGTGATATAGTTGGATAAGAAAACTCGCCTTCGCAACATCAGAATATTTGTCGTCCTTTTTAATCATGTTTACTTCATCTTGAAGAGGTACAATTTCCAAAACCTTCGTGGTGTTCTCTTCCCCTGATTCATTTTTGTTGGCTATTTCACTTGATTCTTCATCATTGATTAGTAACTGAAACTCACAATAATATAGTATATTTTAAAAAACATCCAGATGTGATATAATAACAGTGACATGTGAAAAAAAACTCACCTTTGTCGATACGATGTTTGTGTCCTTGTCTTTGGTTATCACGTTTTCAATTTGCATAATTTCTTTATCCTCGTCCTTTGCTCCATTGTCGGTGTCCGTCTGAAAATCCAAACATCTCTCACTATTAGATAGCTAGGAAACCTTGAAGGCACAATAACCATGAGACATCAAATGAATTGTTAACTGACGCAAAAGGGTAATGTAGAAAATCTTCCACTAAAAAATAAAAAACTGATCTGTGACATCGGAATTGGACTAATAGTGATATGTGGAAAGAAAACTCGCCTTTGTCGACTCATGGATTGTATCTCCATCTTTGGTTACCACAGCTTCAATCTGCATATTTTTTGTATCCTCCATAATTGATTCTTCTTTTATAATCTCTGTCGACTCGGGATTTGTCTCCTCTTCTTTCGTCATGACCTCTTTAATCTCTATATCCTCATCCTTCACTACCTTGTTGATGTTGTCCTGACAACCCAGGCATAGCACTTTTAGATATGAAACCTTGTATCATATGACAGATTAGAGAGATAATATGCCATTACCATGTTGATAATATGGACAACAGATCTGATGGATCTGGTTGGAGATTGATCCCCAGAGGCCACCGGCGATGGTGGCGCAGACATGGATCACGATGATGGTCCACCAAGGGAAGATGCTTGCGGCTAGGTAATGGCCTCGCTTGATGGAGTGCCTGGGTTTATCTAACTGTAGGCGACGTGGTGAAGGACGTGGTGAAAGACTACCAGATATTTAGGTGACCTAATTGTGACCATCATGGGCTATTCAGTTAGTTGGGCTTTGCCGTATGTAGCAAACTGGTAAAATTAGGCATGGGCCTTAAGTATAGCATGATTATTCACCTTTTCATATATATTACCAACGTACAACATATTTATTGGATTTATTTTCGTAGTACCATTTGGACAGAAATATTGGATTTTGTCCCGTCAGAGAAGTTTTTCATTTTGTGCAACCATAAACTGCTACATGTATTTGATGATTGAAGGACAAAACAGTAATATTTTTTACACTGCAATTGCAGGCTGATGTAAATTTGGAGCATTTTGGAATTATTCCATCCCCGTCAATTGTTTCAGCATTGTGAAGACTTGACCTCCTGCCCTACTGGTACCTATTTAAGGATGATCTAAATTTGAGCATTGTGTGCAATTCCATGATATCTTTTAACATTCCCGTTTTGTTAATGTTCAGGATATTTATTGCCATAGAGGAGTCTTCCAATCCCAAGACTTTTATACGCAGACTGAACTGAACTTTGACAAACTTTGACAGACCACTATCAGGTATAGAATACAGACTCTCTCCCACATACTATGTAGCACTATCTCAGATCTTGGTTACAGAAGTAGCACTACACTTAATAAGTACACACAGAACTACACTTAATAAGTACACAGAGAACTCTTGGTTACAGAAGTAGCACTATAGGGACAAGCTTTAAAAAAACATTTGACGCGTCGTATATGCGTGCAGCTGCTATCAGAGCAACTACGGACTGGGGCATCATATTTTGCACATGTTCTTTGCTCTGTTCAGACCAATTAGCTTCATAGAAATCACAGCACCGGCTAGACCAACTGTAATAATATGGCACTTCAGTCAATCCATGTGAACACTGGTCTTCAAAAGTTGCATGCTGTAACAGCTAGCAGTAACAAGAGCATGCAGCCCAGGACTGAAAGGAAGAAAAGAAGAACATAATTCCAGCACACGCTTTTTTATTCAAAGTTTGATCTGATCAACTCTAGCATAAATAAATAAAAAGTGTTAGCTCCAGAATTAATTATATCGGTACAAAAGCAAAGGTTTTGGCCAAACATGAAAGATCGCACCTGGCTCACCCCTCTAAAACATCTCTGTAGACAATATTTTTGGTGCTTTTCCCGGATTTATCAACCTCCTTATTTGGTTTGGCCAAAATCCGTGTTGTCTGTCTTGAGACACCCCTTGACAATGCAACATACAATTGGCCATGTGAGAAGACAGGCTCAGGAAGATAAATACCGACATTTGGGATGGTTTGTCCCTGTGCCTTGTTAATGGTCATCGCGAAACTCAGGCGGATGGGGAACTGTTTTCTCTTCAACTTGAAGGGAAGTGAGGTGTCCTCTGAGGGCGACATAGGGATCCTAGGTATGAACACCCTCTTTCCAGCATGCTGGCCACCAACAATCTCCGCATCGATTGCGTTATCCTGGAAGGCTCTGATCATAAGCCGTGTTCCATTGCATAGTCCATTATGAGGGTCGAGGTTCCGTAGAAGAATGACCGGACAGTTAACTTTTACTCTCAAGACATGCGGGGGCAAGCCATTTGGTGTGATCGCGTTGAGGAAATCAATCGTGTAATTATTTTGGAAGTCATCCTCGATAGAGTCGAAGCTATGGTATACCTTTTCTTCGCCCGGAAACCTGGAGATCATCTTGTCATTCAGGTCATCCACATGCTCGTTCTTGGTCGAAAGAATTGCACGCGTGCTCATGTACTCTCTCGAGCTAGCATTGTCATGCAGGGATGGGAAGATATTTTCGATTAGCTTGTTAATAGGTTCTTCATCCTCGGCATAACCAATCACAATGTCGTCAGGGAGACGCACATAGTCGTCGTCAATTGTTTTTTCCGTTCCATTGCCGATCCTTAGGAGGTATTCGGAGAACAAAGGGTCTGCCTCTGCGCGCATATTTCGCGTGAGGCGTACCTTGCGGATCTTCGTCCACAGATAAGACCTCAATAGTGTAGCATCTGTTATCTGTGCTCTCGTCCCTCGGGTCACTACAGGGAGGACCTGCCTGAAATCCCCACCAAAGACGACAACCTTCCCACCAAATGGCAAATGACACTCCGTTATATCCTGTAGTGATCTATCAAGGGTCTCAACGGCTTGACGCTTTGTCATAGCAACTTCATCCCAAATTATTAAGGATGCCTGTTTAAGCAACTCTGCCGTACCACAATTCTTTGTGAAACCACACATGCTGTTGTCAGTGAGCTTGATTGGAATTTTGAACCTTGAGTGTGCAGTCCGGCCTCCAGGCATTATCGATGCAGCTATACCTGATGTAGCAGTTGCGATCGCTATTAGGCCCATCGAACGCACCTTCGCAAGCAATGCCTTGTACAGATACGTCTTCCCGGTGCCTCCAGGACCATCAACAAAGAATACCTGACCTTTTTGGTTCGTCACATGATCCATTATGTCATTGTAACCAGCCAGCTGCTCACTGTTCAAGCAGCCAATTAGATCCAAATGTTCTTGGTCGACTTTGACTTGTCTCTCCTCTGTTACCTCCTTATACTTAGCGTCAGAAGAACCATGTGTGTCAACCAGATCCGGAAGTCCGAAGATTTTAATATCCTTTCCCATGGATTGTAGCAAATCCCTGATATCTCTAAGGACCATCTGCTCAAGTGCTGCCTCATTCGATTGAGTACGGCGATAATCCTCAGACATCGACGCTAGATGTTTGTCCCACAACTGTCGGATTTCTGTTGCCTCGCAGAATACCAATATAGTGGCAAACAGCCGTCGTAGGGCAGAAGGCATCTGAAATGTGGCCGCCTCTGTCATGCAATCATTCAGGGTCCTGTCATGCTCAATGAGGCCTAAGTGCTCACATGCCTCCCTAAAGGAACTGCATGGCGTGCCATTTACTGTTTTTAAATCATCGAAAGAAGTGGCACCTCGGACATGATTCAGGAGCACCCGCAAATAGTACCTCTCTCCTTCAGCAGGGTGTGCATGCACAAGTCTTCCAATCTGTGATCTCTTGTTTCTTCTATTCTGCCACTTCTTATTTCCTGATATCCATCTGTAGTGTTCTGGAAACTCTCTGTACAACCATTTCCTTGCACCTGGAAACTTCCGGTTCATCTCAAAGTACTCGGTAAGCATGGATTTAGAAGAAGATGGTCGGGCGACAACATCTTCCAGATTTTCATAAGCCTTAAATGCAACTGTATGCATGTTTGGCAAATGAAGTTGGAGCTGTAACACAGATGGACTCACACCGAACATTTTAAAACCAAAAATCCTGTAAAGAGCCTCTGGAGGAGATATAAAACGTGCATCTCTGTACTGCCGAATTTCATTGATGATTCCCCCATCATTGATAATATCCTGCTCGAATGCAAATGATGCCTTATCATGCCCTTTGTAGATGTATTTGAATAAGTACTTGACTGCCTTGATGCTCGAGCATGCTTCGACATTAATGTGACAGTTGTATGCCATAAGCAGAAAGGGGTTGTAAGGGACCACCCACCTATTGTCCAAATATGCTCCTCTGATCCTAACTTGAACCCCATCTTGTCTCCTTCTATAGATGGGATATGAGTCTGCCCCTTGTAATGTAGCATCACAAAATTCTCGTGGGTATTTGAACCGACACTGTCCATCTATCATGCAAGGGCAACTTTTCTTGAGCGCACCACATGGTCCATGCAACATGTGTTTGACTACCAGAGCATGGAGAACTGGATACTTATCTTTGTCGGGTAACTCTGCTGATATCACCCGATCATAGTCATCCGGAGTCCTCAACTTACTTTTTGCTTTCATGATCAGAAGTATATGCTCATGCGGGAGACCTCGTTTCTGAAACTCCGTAACATGTACATAAGCTGCGACTTCTCCGAAATGCTTACCCTTAATTAGTAAGTCCATCATGCTTCGCTGTTTAGCTCTGTACACTCTTGCCACAAGGTCTGGACGGTCTTGTGGCAGTTGTCCAGGCAACAACTCCTTAGTTATCTCTTCCCAGTAGGGATTGCATGTCATTGTGATAAAATAATCCGGTTTACCCCATCTCTGAACTATTGCCATCGCGTCCAGGAACCTCCGTTGCATGTCACAGTCACCACCAGGAAATGTACGTGGAAGCACAATTCTCTTGCCAATCCGATCACCGCGCGACTCGCCGGCAACGATGGTGTCAACAAGACCCTATAATAAACCAATAATTCACGGTAATTAGTCTAGAAGGTTTAAGCAATGAGTGCGGAATCTAAAATGTGATTGTATTAGAAAAAGCACTTTAACATTACCTGGTACAGGTCAGCGCGTAGAACCTTTTGATTTTCTGGCTTTGAGTACCAATCAAGCCTCATTGTCTCAATCTTGATATACATGTCAACAGCCCACTGTTGAAAAAGACGCCCCCCAAACAAGATGATGTTAAAAAGCTTCTTTCGGACCTGCAGTTTGAAGCAATAGTACTCCCTCGCGCTAACAAATTTCCTAGATTGTGTTGGATTCATCTCACTGTCACCAAAATCCTCATCTGGGTTATCCTCGTTGTCATCTAAAAATAGATTAAACCAAATATTAGTATGATAGAATCATAAGAATATTTAAAAATAGGGATGATGACCAATACCTGCAGGTAAATCAGTGGCCTGTTCCTCATGTACTGCGGTGTCCACTCCGGGCTCTCTAATAATGTTATCATCTGCTAGACGTTTGGCTTCCTAAGTTTTTAATAATTAACGGATAAATCTATTGCTTCGGTAATTAATATTAATACCTGCTGGTAAATCAGTGGCCTGGTCCTCATGCCGTGCGTTTTCCACTCCGTGCTCTCTAATAATGTTATCATCTGCTAGACGGTTNGGCCCGACGGCGCCGGCGGGCGGGGGTGGGCGGCCGGCGCCCGGTACGCCAAAGGCGGAGGGCGGTGGCGGGCGGTGGAGGCGCGCTATGGCGGCTCTTCTGCGAGCGGGCAGGAGCTGCAACGACGGGGTCGTGGTCGAGGCGGAGCTCGGGTGGAGTTCGACCGGCGAGGGAGCAGCAGGGCGAGATGGTGGCGCCGTCGGCTCTGCGTGGCAGCGGCCTGGACCTGAAGCATGGCGTGTGGCGGCACACCCGTCCGTCTCGGGCCCGATCTGGGCCCGAAGGGCCGCGGCAGGGCCAGCTCGAAGATGGACCTGGCGTCGGTGGCGACCAGCTGCGGGCAGGCACTGGGCGCCGGTTGCGGCGCGTCGGCCCACTCTGGGCTTGATATGGCCGGCCTGCTGCTACAGATGCGTGCGACGTGCGGCGGGGCAGGAGGTTGAGAGGATTGTCGCCGTTTGCTCTCAGCTGTGCGGGGTGAAGATGCATGTCTGGTGGAGTTCGGTTGGTTATGGTGTTGGGGAGACGAATGGCGCCGCCGTGGCTGGGCAGCGTTGCATCCTCCTGTTGGTGGTTCGGCAAGCAAGATGTTGCTACGGGCGACGCCTGTTGTGTGGTTGATGTGGTGGATCCTGGAGGGAGAGGAATGGCGCCGCTGCGGTTGTTGCATCCTCGGTCGGGAGATGAATGGCCCGCAGGCGTTGCATCCTCGAGGAGACAAATGGCGCCTAGTGTTTGGTTGCATCCTTCCGATGGGAGAAGAATGGCGCCGCAGCGGAGGTTGCATCCTCCGTTCAGTGGGGACCGTGGATGGTTGGGCGGAAGCACGTTGAGCTTGCCGGGAGGCGCGTTTGGCCATGGAGGCAGGGGTAGTGGCGCTGCAGGTGAGACTGATCGGGCTCCTGGGTTCGGGTTTTGCAGGTGAGACTGCCGGCGAAAGCCGTACTCCGGCTATGGCCGAAGTCGTCGATGGCGGCGCTTATGGGCGTCGCTCCCTTGTTGGAGGCATCGATGTAGTTGTTCTCACCTTGCCTTTCCCGACGTGCTCCGGGGGAAACCCTTGATCTAGTCTTCTAGATCAGACGATGGCGGCGCTATCCAGCGTCGCATTCTCTCTTGGGGGCATCGTTCTGGAGGTGGACCTGGTCAGTGGGACTCGTGGCTAGCTAGGTTGTGTGTGTTGTATGGTTTTTGGGTCCGGTTTTCCTCATAAACTGGACCAACCTTTCTATCTATTCATTGAATTTAGCAGTTCTCCTGCTAACATTCAAAAAAAAAGTTCCGTTGTAGCCAACCAACCAAATGATTAGTCAGGAACAAAATAAGGGTCAATCACTACCTCACGTCCCAGAATTAGAGGCAATATGTTAGAGGCACTTTTCATAATTGCCTCTAATTGTTATTTTAGAAGGCATTTTTTTTAAATGTGCCTTAAATAAGTTAGTTATCAAAGGCAATTTTTATATGTGCCTACAAAAACCTACTATTTAAGGCATTTATTAAAAGTGCCTCAAATAATAACTTTTAAAGGCATTTTTAAGTGCTAAAATAATCTCCATTGGAGGCATCTTTGACATGTGCCTAAGAAAATCATCATTTAAGGTATTTATCCAAAGTGCCTTCAATGGTTAACTTTTGAGGCATTTAAAAGTGCCTCAAATAGTTTTAACTAGTTGATACCCGCGCGTTGCGGCGGGAATTAGAGATGATTTCTTGTATGTGAAAAGTAGCACGAAGAGAGTATGAAAATGATGGCTCATTTGTATGTATTGTTATGAAGTGCAATCATATAGGCATTTACTTGGCTTTGTTTGTGCATTGCCACAGTATTTTAGGTAATAAAAGGCTTGTGCGTCATTAATAGCACAATGATAGAACAGTAAAAAATCATGTAAAAATGTTTCACCAGTAAGTGATTACTATGTATCCGTCACTTAGGTAGAAAGAAATCATATCTTGAAGGGGAACGTAAACCATTTGACAAAGAAAGACAAATATTTGAGAAATCCATGGTCATCGGGCCTTTATTCATCAGGACAATTCGGAGGTTTATAACAACAACTACCCATCGCTTGTCATCTGCTGATCATAGGTCACAGGAACACGCCCGAGTATCTGCAGTGTGAATAAACATATCTGTTATATATTTTAAACTAAGAAGTCATCTGATATTTTGAAATAGCAGAGATTTCGTTGAAAAAATTTGATTAGATTTATAATCTGCAAAGAGGTTGTAGCTAGGAATAAAAACCCAACTACAATGTCACCTAAGAAGTGTCGTTATAGTAATATCGGGTAAGTATTGCAATTCAGCGCCACCGCCTGAAGGAAACTTTCCCTGAATTTTACGGTTGCCACAACTGTCCGTAAATTCAAACCAAGCAGCAGGAAACACCTTCAGACGATGGACTATTTACAGAAACATAGCACAGCCGCTAGAGGGTTAATTCCTGTATGTAAGCAATGCATGGATCCAGCCCATTCCTGAGCGATTCATGTGTTTGCTGCAAATGAACTGAAGCAGGAAACCTTCTTCTCTGACGGAATGGCTGCAAGGGAAAAATCAGTAAACCTTTACAAAGAGAGTTCCACAAAATACATACAACAGATAATGAAACGATTATTATCTTCAAACTATGCTGTGAAGCTTATATTATCTGTTCGTTGTTCTGAAGATTGCCTGCAGTGGTGGTGATAATTTAATCATGGGAACACCAACATGTAAAGTAAAACAATGGGGACTGTTAGGCGATTCGTGTTGGAGACACATACCATTGGAATAAGCTTGCTAGAAGAAACAACATGAGCTGAAACAGCGAATCTTATTCTCTGACGTAATGGTTGCAACAGAAATTCAGTAAAGCACAACAAATAGAGTTGCACGAAATACATACTCCGTCAGAGATGAAAAAAAAGACCAACATAGATGAGATAAAGACATGTGCGGAGCTGGACTGATGTGGGGATCGAGTGGATCACATACGCCAACACCACAAGACGCAGGCAACAACCACGGCCATCATGTTGTGGGAGAGGCGGAAACTGAGATGCTTGAAGAAGAGGCAAGCGAGGGGTTGAAATACACGGTGGACCGCAACAGACAGCCGATGGAAGCCATTAAAATCAACCGAAGGGAGATGTCAGGCCAGCAGCCGTTACAATCCAATAGAAGGAGGAGTAAAACAGCAACTAATGGGAGATGGGGAGTCATCCGGCAATTTCCGTAGGGAGATCGAGAGGCGCTTTTGGTTTTTTCTTTTGGTTCCTGCTGTAGGTATTTTTTCGGGAAAGTTCGTGCTCCAAGTAGAAGAACCGATCGTAGCCTCATCTGGGCTGGACAGGCCAAGCGAACGGAAGGCTTTCCGGGCCGAGAAGTAACCGGCCAGATGACGCTTCATTCTTTTTCGAGAGCTACACCTCGAACGGCATGTCTGCTCAAAGAAAAAACCTGGGACAACATGAGATTAAGAATCGGGATCATAGATTTGAAATCGGGCGGACATGAACAATTGGCATGACGTGGCTGCACCAGGTTTGAGCTTGCAAACATTAAATGCATGTTAGTGAGGATGAACTTTATAGATATTATAGATTTGATGCACTCGTTTTAGGCTATTTTGATTTGTGACTTAAAAGAATAGTCGTACTAAGTAGTGCAGGTATGTTGCAACGAATTAATTTATTTACAATGTCACAAATAATCTCGAATAAACACAATAATAACTATTAAAAGGTTCGATTACGATGGTACATTACATACTCCGTAGCTTCGTAACATGAAGAAGAAAGAATCGATCGTACATTCGTACATACATACCGCACATGTAGACCGCCGAAAAGAAGCCTTTTCCCGATTCATTCCTACTCCTTCTCTCGCTCGTTAGGGTTAGGACCTGCGACGGCGCCGGCCACCACCCACCTGGCCACCGTCTCCATCCACTTCTCCCATCAGCACACACCTCCGCCCAACCAGATCTCGCCACCCCCCTCACCATGGTCGCCCCCTCTCCTCCCGCTCCCGCTCCCCGACCCGCAGCCTGCTAGCTCTGTACAGATCGGAAGATGGGGACGGCGGAGGACGCAGCCGTCGTGGCGGCGCCGGGTCGTGGGATACGGCCTACTTCGGAGGGGCCATGAGCCTCCTGCTCCTCCCCTCCTCTGTGAGCCGCGTCTACTCCTTCCCGAACCTCGTCGCCGATGCCGACGACCAGCCCACGTGAGCGGCGACGTAGAGGCAGCAGCGGGATCAAGCGCCGATGGTCTGGTGTCGCAGGCCAGTTCCTTTGGAAGGGCCTCGAGAAGCCCTAGACGCATCATCGACGCCGCATGAAGAGGGGCTCCACGAGATCTGCACACCTCGGGAGGTTCGAGTGTGTCCTCTACGGCACCGAGGAGTCGAGCATCGGCTGCGCAATGGTACACGTCCATCTCTACCCCCCTCACCTGCACGCCCCTCGTTTGCCAGTCAGATTTAGCCCTGGATTTGGTTTAGGATTTGTCAAACCAACTGCTACATCCTCTCTTATCCGTGCATGATAATTTTTGTTAACACGGTCAAGGTACATGGCACTATGGATTGAGCTGTGCGTGTAGTCTCATCATGTTCCTGTTAGTGTTCTCACCCATTGTATTTCTAGTACTCCTACGTTATTTCCACTATGCATTGTTTCTTCAAGTTACTGATATATCGGTAGTATATTTAGTCATGAGGCCAATTCATATACAAACTCCTCAGTGTCTTCTCAAATTTAGTTTTGCCAATAATAAATTAACTATGGTTGTCCATGCCTACTAGGTTGTATATTTTGACATATCAAGGTCATGCGAGCCAAAAGGCTGATATCGATGGAGAGGGTGCATTAGGCCTATTCACAAGCATTTGACACTGGCTCACCTCTTTGACACTGCCTCTCTTCTCATAGCTATGAATGTGTGTTAGTTCGTTGAAAATTATTCAACTGAAACTGCCGTCCATTTTTTTTACACATAGTGTATCCATTTTACATGATCTAATAATAGTTAGTATGTCAAATATAAGGATGTGTTGTTGTTCAATTTATTGAATTTGTATCTACATACATACAAAACTGATGTAAGTTATATCACTAATGCGGTTACGTGGTAGTATGTACAACATAGTAAACTCACAGAGTGTTGAATACATATCAACTTGAAATTGAACTTGGCACGAATACAAGAATCATATTCTTATTGCAGGAGATTCTTGGTAGTGATTCATATTGTGTTTGGTTCTGTTTCAGGCTGACAGTACTTTAGACTTTCATTCCAATACACACATTCCAGTTGCCGTTGGTGCACAAATGAGATGTGCAGTTACCGGTGATGTTCTTTATACAAGGTAAAAGAGTCCAAACCTTGATTTTTCTGTTGTTTCAGAATCTGTTGCATATGCATATATTTGTCTTTTCTGCATGCATAATACTCTATAATTGCAGAAGTGTTATTTAATATGTTGTACAAAATAATTGTTCGCCGATGTTTTAATTCCTACTATGCCAGGACATGTAGTGCAGGCTTTTACATTGTTAAAATCAAGCCCTGAGGCTCAGGTCTGTAACTGTAATACTTCACTGCTATTGTGGTTTTAGTCAGTCGGCTGTTAATACTTCACTGGTTTTCTCCAGTTGTAAGAAAATACCAAGTACTGTACGAGTAACTTTTCTTCCACCTAGCATGCTTGTACTCTATGCATTGATGATATACTTCTCTTCTAGATGGCATACTGTAGATTAAAGGCAACCTTTCCCACCAAATATGAATTAATTCTTGGCCTTGCTTCCATCCAAAATGATCAATATTATAATTTATCTTCAATTCTGGGTTCTAATTTCTGGGTTCTCTACTTCTCTTCAATTCTGAGTATCCCGCTTACTCTACATCTCCCGTCAGTTGAATCCCTGGCTCGCTCTCTACTCACCCAAGTGTAGTCATGAGAGAAAATTCTGCCTGGGCACGTGCATAGCAAGTGTTCGACGAAATGCTGGTGTAGTCAGAGTGATTTCATGTCATGTTTAGCTTCTTCATATGGTAAATTGCAGCAGTTCTAGACTTCTAGTGAGTTGCTTGTGTTTAGTTGTAGTCGGCCTTTAACTCCAGATGGTTTAAATTCTTAATGATTGTGCTAACTGACATTGACAGTGTTGCACACTCAAGATTCGTAGCGCTGATTTAGTTGATTATGTTGTTGCTGAAACATCACAGGAAATACTTGATTAATTCCTTTTTTTTAAAATATTGCTCTCTTCTGCAACTAAGGCTCAATCTGCAATAGACTAATCATAATTGGTCCTAGACTTTTCTTTTCTAAAAAAACCCAGAACATTTACAGCTGTTTTAAGGGAAACAACATGCAAACAAATGGCATCAAGCCATTTAGGATGATTCTAGCTTTGGCGGGTATCTAAAAATTGGTCCTAGATGAATTTTGACTAGAATAGAATATCCAAATTGATCCTGGCCAAGTATATGTTCATTGGTCAGAGCTGCTGCTACTGGGTTAATATTCTCTTCATAAACAAACTTTCTGAAAAAATGCCCTTTGCTTAACTGCTACATATATACTGTCTCCATTGGCTTATTGATCTGCAGATTTGGGGGTATATGTTTGAAGAATTTTCTTGAGATGAGAATTTTCTTCTATAATTTGCTTAAAATTCTGTGTATACTTGAAGAAGTTTGGGACTTGAGTGGCATATACTCTGTATTATGTAACATGTTGTGTGCTACTGCTATGTACTATTATTTGTAAGATAGCTTTACATTTTGGAGTTTGGTCGAGAAATTTATATTATATATCATTGGGTAAGACAAGTACCTTATTGTTTTCATGTTCTGTACCTTGTCTAATTTGATTTGTAATACAAGTTTATATAATATTTTGTCACATCTTCAAATTAAATTTCTTATATTTATCACATGTCCTGTGTTTGTGCTTATCATTCAATGGATGCCAAAACCTTTATATATTGTGCCGGAGTACAACTAGTACTCAGACAGAAAATGAGATACTAAAGTTTGCCATTTGCCATTTGCACAATCTACATAGTAGTTACGGTCTGTTTTAACTGGGTGTACTGCTATAACTGAAGAACTTGAGCTACTGATTTTTGCCATTTCCGATTTGCCTCTTGACATACTGACTGTGCTGCTATATATAACCAAACTTCTTCTGAATGGTGCATGGGGACAAATGAGCCACTAATTAATATAGTGTTTTTGAATTCACCGTACAAATAGAATATTACTAGAGGTGGTAAGCTAGCTTACAGGTTACATCGTACATCTTTTATTTAGTTTTCCACTCGTCCAACTTTATTGGTGCTTTTTTTGTGTTCATACTGTTATTGAAGGAATCAGTATTTCCTAAAACAAATAGTTACCGATAGTGGTTTATATCCTTATAGTTGTCTCGAATCATGCCACCGGAACATAAAATAGTCGTCTACATAATTCAACTAAATTCACTGCATATTCAACTTCTTTGACCAAGCACATGATAATTTTTATTTGTAACTTTGCTTTTGTAAAAAAATTAATTGGTTATGTAAATTGTGCATTATGCTTTTTTGGGTCAAAATTAGGCTTTGCATCGTGCTTACTTCATGGCTTATTTAATTAATACTGCAGTCATTATTGCTCCTAGTGGAATGCTGGGTAGGCTTGTTGGCTGTTGTCCAAGTGACCTTCCAAGCACTACTGAAAACTAGGCTATTAACGACAAGGCACGAAATTTTTTTGGTCGTTACTAGTAAGACGGGCCACTTCCACGTTCAACTTTGGCCCGTGAGACTTCCGCCACGACAAGGGGATCTGTCTGTCGTTAAAATACCTCAGTTGGCCATTCTTTGGTAAATTCTACACAAACAATTAAAAACTTTTGGTAATCAGTACCTTTTGTCAGATGGTAATCCCCCACTACCACTTTGTAGATATCATGCGGCAACAAATTCTTCTCTGTAGCTGGGCATTCAAAGGATCCATCTGACAGCATTACAGGTTTGGTAAACTAACTTTTCAGTCCGTGTACCACAGTGATGCTTATCATTTCTCTAATATATGTGATTTCTTGTTGATGTTGTTACTCTGCTTCTGGTGTTTTTATGCTAGTGAAGGAATATGATCCACATACTTGTACCTGATCAATTGTTAAGACTTACGGAAAACCACGGGTAATAATTTTCTTCAACCCATAGTTCTCTCCGAGTCTACGCGATCAATTCTTATTATAATGGCCTATTCATTTATTGTGTGATCAATTCTTATTATAATGGCCTATTCATTTATTGTTTCGCTGTTTGTTAAGTATCTGTCTTAATGGTTCTGTTGGCATATGCTTTATTTTATCAGAGATTTTATTTTGGTTTAGCACTGCATGCTTTGCCTAAAATAAGGGCCTAAACCTGTGTATATGGAGTTCCTATGTGCAGTCTTGATTATCTCTAGAATATATGCTTGATTTAGCGAAGTGATTTGTTTTTATTTTTTTCTATAATTACTGCCGCTATTCTTTTCAATAAGGTCCACGACTTTTTTTAAAAGTCAATCTTTTCTATCGTTGACCAAGTTTATAGAAAAAACTATCAATATCAACAATACCAAATAAATAAATGACAATATATTTTCTAAATAACGTAAGATTTTTTAACATTGAATCCATATTGTTCAAGTTGAATGCTTGCAATCTGCAACATAGTCTAAAGATCACGCTCTCACCTTTAGAATTATGAAACACAATGCAGATAGTTTTTTTAGGCCCTGCATAGATGTATAAAATTGTTTGGGGGCGGCTAAGAGTGCATTTTGGTTCTGAGGCTAGCACTCTCCTAGCCATGCTAGGCAAGGGCGGCTCTGGTAACATCAGAGAAGGCTCGCTTTCTTGGCTACAAGTAACCACAATAAAAAAACTTGCTATCGGAGGCTAGCCGCATTGGATCTCTCGCATGGGCATTGGGCAAGGTAACAGTTTTGACATGGTAGCACTAGCAACAATTCAGAATTCAGAGCTAGATTCAATTGGATTGGATGGAAAGCCTCTTAGTGAATGTGTGGAGGTAATGATAAACATAGTTCACAAGAGATCAACAAAGTTGCCCAGACCACAAGGAAGGATGACCAGGATGGAAAATGCCCTGGCGAAATGCATACCTTGGCCGATGACTTGTGTGAGTACTTCCTAAGAACTATACATGAACCTGCTATTCTGAACTTGCTATTATGACCATGAAACTGATGCATACTGTCATTTGTTGAACTTGCTATTCGTAACACTATTGTATTCATGATGACTTGGTTCTGAACATGATACATTTGAACCTGATACATTTCTGAACATGAAACTATTGCCCGTACCTGTCATTTTCATGCGTATATGCGCGGCAAGCGTGTCCTGGAGGTCAACCCCAGGCACCCCATCATTAAGGAGCTCCGCGACCAGGTGGCCCAGGACGGCGAGGTAGATATACTAGTCTCTATACCTTACTGCCAATCTTTTTGCTGCTAGAAAACGCTTCCTAACATGATGTGCGTGGTGCAGAGTGAGGGCTTGAAGCAGACGGCGAGGCTGGTGTACCAGACGGCACTCATGGAGAGCGGGTTCAACCTCCCTGATCCCCAAGGACTTTGCGTCGAGCATCTACCGGTCGGTGCAGAAGAGCCTGGACCTGAGCCCCGATGCGGCCGTGGAGGAGGAAGAAGAACTGGAGGAGACCGTGGTGGAAGAGAAGGCGGACACCAAGGTGGCCGAGGAGGAGCCGGAGTACGAGCAGTACGACAAGGACGAGCTGTAGTTGTCTCGCTCATACTCTGCTGTTGTTTGGTCATAGGTGCAGTGACTGGTGGAAATGTGATGGTTTTGAGGGACGTCCATTTTTCCATGATACGGGGTCTTTTTGTTCAAAATGTACTTTACATAGCTTAATGATGATGATATGATACTCTAGCTAGCTCCTGTTTTGAGAAGCGCCCTTTTGTGCACTTACCGCTTTGATTTCTTAACAGTGCTATAATTACAGAATTAATAATCGGGTTCTTGATGTAAGTTTTAGCTTTTGAGGTACCGCGTGGCAAGCTAAGGATATTGTAATCATCCTACCCAAGCTCATTGTTTGTAAACATTCCTCTTAGAATCAGCACGTTCGAGAGGGGAAAAAAGGAAAAAGAAATCGTTACAAGGCCATGACATTGTTGTGACCTGGGCGTCCGAGCTTCCTCTTCCCACTGCACTACTCCAGAGCGTCCTGTTGGCACCAAAAGGAAAGCAGACTTGCACAAGTTGTTTGATACACGAATAGGGCGTCAGCAGCTTTGCTTCTGAGCTACACTGCTGAATGAGTCTCTCTACACTACACGCCTTATTTTTTCAGAGGAAGCCACGTTAGTAAGGATCTTCACGGAATATTACCTCCGAAACATGCCTCGTTCCTTGTTTTCCAAACAACCCAAATGAACAAGCCAACCCCTAGTCCCCTACCGCTACTAAATCACGCTCTAAGAATGGAAACTGCAAAAATCCAATAAGTACATGTCTGATAGTAAAAAATGTAATATAATTGTGACGGAATGAACAGTAGACTACACTCCACATATACTTGGTTAGAGGACAGTGAACATACAGATGATCAATAGTTTCAGGGGCTCCACAAAATATGCACTCTGCTTTACCATGCCATCCATGTTTCAGTCAATCGCACTGAGTAAAATTTCTGATCCTTAGAGCTAAACAAAGGAAATTGTTTATTCTATTTGGTAGTTTCATGTTCTATATGAATCTGAGAGGGAAATTAATTACATGTCTTCAGAAGAACATAGAGAAATTGACCGAAAACAGTCAAAAAAAATCTCAGGAGCTAGACAGTCAGACACACAACTATCTTTTTCCTCTGCCAAGGTAAGATTCCCACAGAGGTTGCCTCTACGCACTTGCAATGGCATCCCGGAGTATAGGCAAGACGGTTACAAAGAAGAATCTGAAACGCCGATTATCATTGCAATTTCCTTCTTGTCAGATTTCTCTTTCCAGTGTATACAATTTCAGCTCATTGTGTTTTTCTCATTTGAGTAATTACTGACTATCGTACCGATCAGTTAGTTTTAGTTGATATTCAACCCTGCTAAAGATTCGAATCCTTTCTTGTCGCAGGAGATTCGACCTGTTGTGATGTCACTTCTCCCACTGAAAGAGGTTGTGAGGACAAGCATTGTTTCAAGAAATTGGAGAATTCTATGGACATTCCACAGTAATATATGTTTTTATGGCCCCAATGATCTGGATTATGACAGCACTGTGTATGATGGCACTGATGAACAAGCCATTGTTGATTTTATCAAAATAAAAAGAGCTAAGTTCATTAAGGCTGTAAATTCGGTTATTCAAGTGCATTGGAATCAATAAGGTCAGCATCAGGATGATCGTCTTGTCTGGGTAAACCCTAGGACCATTACGCTGGTCTGGGTAGTGACGTCGTGTCGACGGTGCTCCTCATAGATGTGTTGCTTGGTACTAGACGTATCGGAGTGCTTGCAGCATGGTGGGATAAAATCGGAGGGTGCAGCGGTTGCGGGTCATCTTTGCTTCATCGATTTGCCATGACTTTCGTTTCTTTTCTTTTTGGGCATGTTTTTGTTGCTGCCCAAGCGTTTCTCGTGTTCTGAACTCATATATGGTTGTAGCTTTATTTATAAATCGAGTGAAAACCTATTTCAAGGAAGTGATATGATACGGATGATTTGGCCCGATCTTTCACCGCAAGAACCACCGGATAACTATTCTTCCAATCACGTGTGTGATACACGTAAGCTGAAGAACTTGGATAGATTTAGGCGAGCAACAAGATGATGAACACCACGCCGCACGCCAAGCTCGAACACCCTTGACAGATTCAAGGACCTTCCAGCACGCATGATAACCCTTGACAGATTCAAGAACACTCATGCCTTTATTTGCTTGATAACTAGACGAACGTCCGAGACGCCGTCATACACGCCGATCCCCTAGGGACGGTGGCAACCTTGAAATTTTTGTTCTACATAATTTTCAACTCCCCTAAAACCCTAGCCGTCGGCTCCTTTATATAGGAGGCCAACACCTAGTCGGTTTGACAGGTCCAAACCGAACCTAACATGACTCCTAAACCTAGTTGGACTCTAACCATAGAAAACCGGCCCGTTATAGGCTCGGCCAACACAAGTGGCATGCAGGCCTAATTAACACAATCTTAGACATTACATATCGTGATAGTTGTCCTAGAGTGTCAACCGACCAACAAAATGCCAAGACGATGCCCTCATCATGATACCAAGTAATATTCCCATGACTGTAGCAAACTCTGTGTAGATGTTATATATGGTTCCAAGATTCGACACCTTGGCATATACTTCGAAAAGGTAGACCAAGCTATTGATTGCTTTACTTCTTTCACAAGAGTTGGCAAATGTAAATGACCAGGAAAAAAGTTGCAATTTCGTTTGAGCTTTCAACACTCAACTTCTTTCAGTACGTAGTAGCTTCCACGATACCAGACAGGGACATCTAACCACTTGTAAGTTACAAATATGGCATAATGTGAACATCTGAAAGTACACAGAAAGGAACAGGAACGGTTTGCTCATTCTGAAGGAGCAGTGACCACCTTGCCGAAGCGCAACGAGGCAAGACGTGCCCATTCACAGACCTGCGGTACGAAATCCTTCTCGACGTCCCTATTCAGCACGTAAGCCCTGCCCCATATCCAATCCGCGCACCTTGGCTCCAACTTCATGTGCTCAAGAACATGAGCATTATCCATGATACAACACGCTAGCTTAGTCTGAGCACTGTAGAGCCGAAACCCGCCGATGTAGACTGTCTTGAGATGGTCATGGCGGCGCATAGGAGAGTCTTCTTCCTCCTCCTCCTCCTCCTCCTCCTCGACCTCAATACTCCAACCTTTTAAGTTGTTATAAAACATCTGCAACAGGAAGTTAGGAATTGATCGGTCAGAATAGTCCAAAGTAGAAGTCACTTGTAAAGAATAACAGAAGCCTGCAATGGTTTACTTCCAAGTGCAAGGTCTCCAGTTGGGGAGTTATTTACAAAAACATACCACATTTGGGGCTCTGACAACGTATCAGTACCCACTTTGGTAATTTTTTCAGTTCAGTACCATCTCTCGGGATGCTCCACGGCCCGCGCTGATGGCTTGTTTAAACGCGTTTGACCAAGTTAGCTGCCGACGTGGCGGAAACGGCCGTTACTTTGGACGTCCCACCGTCAGTACTACCAGTACTAGTTGAAAGCAACTATGCGTCTCTGTCACATGGAAAAAACAACCAATGTACTGACGCAATGCCAAGACATACACATGGATCGACCCAGCAACACACGGAGCCATGATCGTCCATCAACTCACACAATCATCGGGCTATCCTAATCAGAGCTACCTTCATCGTCACCCATATACAAAAAAACACACACCATCAGCTGAGCAGATCCACACGCTAATCTGGATCCTCTGAACAATCGAATGAACCAACCAAAAGCACAAAACAAGCAAGACACACGCTAATCTGTCTTTCGGGTCCTGTCAAGTTACTGGCTGACGCCGCCGCCGCCGCGTTCGGACACGGCGGGCGAGTCGGAGACGGCGGAGGACTCGTCCATGGACGACTCGTCGCGCGACGGCGACGACGCCCCGACGCTCGACGACGCGGCGCGGACCTCCTCGATCATCCGCACCACGTGCCCGACCTTGGGCCGCTGCCCGGGCTCCACCGCCGCGCAGCTCAGCGCCAGCTGCAGCATGCCCACCATCTCCTCCTCGATGCCCTTGTCCTTCATCAGCTCCAGGTCGAACACCTCCGACGTCCACTCCTCCCGCACCACCGACTGCACCCACCGCGGCAGCTCCTCCGCCTCCACGCTGCCCTCCGGGCACCGGCCCGTCAGGAGCTCCAGGAGCACCACCCCGAACGCGTACACGTCGCCCTTCTGCGACGCCCACAGCCGCGACGGGGGCGCCTCCGACACGCGGTACCCGCCGAGCTCAACGACGACCCGCTCAGCTGCGCGAGGCCGCAGTCCGCCAGCCGCGCCTCGCCGGACCTATCGAGCAGGATGTTTGTGCTCTTGATGTTCCCGTGCGCCAGCTTCGGCATCGTTGTGCCGCGCCGGCTCGCGTCGTTGTGCTCTTGATGTTCCCGTGCTCGCAGGATGTTAACGGCCGTTTCCGCCACGTCGGCAGCCAACTTGGTCAAACGCGTTTAAACAAGCCATCAACGCGGGCCGTGGAGCATCCCCGAGAGATGGTACTAAACTGAAAAAATTACCAAAATGGGTACTGATGCGTTGTCAGAGCCCCAAATGTGGTATGTTTTTGTAAATAACTCCCAGTTGGGGCGCAACATTTAAACAGTGGGCCAGTTGAAGAACTCCATTGTCCGCCTTTGGTTCCATAGAGCGGACGATTACTTTTTTTTTTGAGAAGGAAGAACATGTTCATATATCAAAGACCAACATTACAACAAAAACACGCCTACACACACCGTAGCGATCTGGAAACGAGCAAAGAAACAGCCACACAAGAGCAGCAAACACAACGGACCCTGCACCTAAGCTCCAAGGCAGCATCAGTTGAAGAACCTCCAGAGACACCCGCCGTGCACAAGGCCGACGGGATGAAAACCATTGAACGACCACGGCCGGGGACACACCCCGCACTCCTCGGAACTGAGCTCCACCGCCCTCAGTCAGCGTCGACGACGGAAAGCAGCCGTAGCTCCCACCATCTTCCGCATACCAGGCTCCTGAACTGCTGCAAAGACTCTGCCCGAAACCTCCCTCACCAGGCGGAGAGAGAGGGAGATCCAGATCCCGGCAGCCGCAACAGCAAACCACCACCGCCAGACAGACACCTCCACCACACCCCCTCACACTCCGGAAGCCGCCGCAGGAGGAAACGACGCCCCGACGACGACGGAGAGGAGGGACAGAAATCCCATAACAGACGGACGAAGCCGTCGCCGCGCCATCCGCCCGGGGAAGACAAAGACTTCGTAGATCCGTAGACCTAGGAGCACCAAAAGCTGCAAGCTCCACGCCAGCCTCCCGGAGAACACCGACGCAGAGGGGACGGAGCTGCAGAACCATTATTCTCTCCGGCCACGCCTCCACCTCCACAACGCCGCCGGTAGAAACCCTAACCCTACACTGTACACACCGCGAGCGGAGGACCGAAGTTCCCCTACCCTCCCGCCGCCGAGGCAGCAGACGGAGAGGAGGGGAACTGCCAGCGTCGCCGGCGGCGGACCGAGGGGAAGATGCCTGCTCCCTTTTCGCCTTCTGGTCGCAGGAGAGAAAGGGATAAAGGAACACACGTGAGTTTCTGGTCAAGCGGACGATTACTTCACAAGTCATATGCCTCAAATGCGTAAACATGCGATCAGATCTTGTTGTCAGCTTCTGCAACTGAAACATGACAAGGATAAATAAGACGATGATATTAAAACTCGGTTTCAAGAACTATGAGGTAAGCAAACAAGAATCAAAAAATTAAAACCAGCTCACCCATTCATATTAACGTATAAGAGCTCGCACTTTTAGTATCTTCACTGGCAAAATGCTTGGGACTAGAGTGAATACCCGTCCGAGTCCTTTAGTGCCTGCAGGCCTCATTGTCGCCTTCTCTAATTTCGAGCATCCATGAAGTACTATAGGAATCAGTCCCCCTCTGAACTCAAAATGAGCAAGATCAGAAGCATGAAACTCAACCATCTCAACATCCGTTCTGTCAATTACCAAATGTTGAAGTTTATCAAGTTGGCGTGGTATGCTCAGATTAGTTAAACCAGAGCAGTGGATGATCTCTAAGTCCTCAAGTGCTGAACAATTTGCTAGCAAGCTTGGAAAATCGCAAGATATTTGAACATATTCCAGAACAATCCTTCTGAGTATATCAAAGCCACGTGTACCTGAGTGCGGCTGTATAGAAACATCAACCAGAAACAAGGACTGCACAAAAGAGCTGCCTTGAACACCTAAGGCCTCGAGAGGAAAGTGATGAACTTCTTCAGATTGCCAATTCCGTATCTTCAGGTCAAACTCTATGATCTTTGCCTTCGAAGAAGCGGCAAAGGCAGTCCACCTGTCAAGATGATCGTCCTCCTTATGCAGGCCACACCTGATGCTGACCTTATTGATTCCAATGCCACTATGGCGTTGAATAACCGAATTTACAGCCTTAATGAACTTAGCTCTTTTTATTTTGATAAAATCATCAATGGCTTGTTCATCAGTGCCATCATACACAGTGTTGTCATAATCCAGATCATTGGGGCCATAAAAACATATATTACTGTGGAATGTCCATAGAATTCTCCAATTTCTTGAAACAATGCTTGTCCTCACAGCCTCTTTCAGTGGGAGAAGTGACATCACAATAGGTCGAATCTCCTGCGACAAGAAAGGATTCGAATCTTTAGCAGGGTTGAATATCAACTAAAACTAACTGATCGGTACGATAGTCAGTAATTACTCAAATGAGAAAAACACAATGAGCTGAAATTGTATACACTGGAAAGAGAAATCTGACAAGAAGGAAATTGCAATGATAATCGGCGTTTCAGATTCTTCTTTGTAACCGTCTTGCCTATACCCCGGGATGCCATTGCAAGTGCGTAGAGGCAACCTCTGTAGGAATCTTACCTTGGCAGAGGAAAAAGATAGTTGTGTGTCTGACTGTCTAGCTCCTGAGATTTTTTTTTTGACTGTTTTCGGTCAATTTCTCTATGTTCTTCTGAAGACATGTAATTAATTTCCCTCTCAGATTCATATAGAACATGAAACTCCCAAATAGAATAAACAATTTCCTTTGTTTAGCTCTAAGGATCAGAAATTTTACTCAGTGCGATTGACTGAAACATGGATGGCATGGTAAAGCAGAGTGCATATTTTGTGGAGCCCCTAAAACTATTGATCATCTGTATGTTCACTGTCCTCTAACCAAGTATATGTGGAGTGTAGTCTATTGTTCATTCCGTCACAATTATATTACATTTTTTACTATCAGACATGTACTTATTGGATTTTTGCAGTTTCCATTCTTAGAGCGTGATTTAGTAGCGGTAGGGGACTAGGGGTTGGCTTGTTCATTTGGGTTGTTTGGAAAACAAGGAACGAGGCATGTTTCGGAGGTAATATTCCTGAAGATCCTTACTAACGTGGCTTCCTCTGAAAAAATAAGGCGTGTAGTGTAGAGAGACTCATTCAGCAGTGTAGCTCAGAAGCAAAGCTGCTGACGCCCTATTCGTGTATCAAACAACTTGTGCAAGTCCGCTTTCCTTTTGGTGCCAACGGGACGCTCTGGAGTAGTGCAGTGGGAAGAGGAAGCTCGGACGCCCAGGTCACAACAATGTCATGGCCTTGTAACGATTTCTTTTTCCTTTTTTCCCCTCTCGAACATGCTGATTCTAAGAGGAATGTTTACAAACAATGAGCTTGGGTAGGATGATTACAATATCCTTAGCTTGCCACGCGGTACCTCAAAAGCTAAAACTTACATCAAGAATCCGATTATTAATTCTGTAATTATAGCACTGTTAAGAAATCAAAGCGGTAAGTGCACAAAAGGGCGCTTCTCAAAACAGGAGCTAGCTAGAGTATCATATCATCATCATTAAGCTACGTAGAGTACATTTTGAACAAAAAGACCCCGTATCATGGAAAAATGGACGTCCCTCAAAACCATCACATTTCCAGCAGTCACTGCACCTATGACCAAACAACAGCAGAGTATGAGCGAGACAACTACAGCTCGTCCTTGTCGTACTGCTCGTACTCCGGCTCCTCCTCGGCCACCTTGGTGTCCGCCTTCTCTTCCACCACGGGCTCCTCCACTTCTTCTTCCTCCTCCACGGCCGCATCGGGGCTCAGGTCCAGGCTCTTCTGCACCGACCGGTAGATGCTCGACGCAAAGTCCTTGGGGTCAGGGAGGTTGAACCCGCTCTCCATGAGTGCCGTCTGGTACACCAGCCTCGCCGTCTGCTTCAAGCCCTCACTCTGCACCACGCACATCATGTTAGGAAGCGTTTTCTAGCAGCAAAAAGACTGGCAGTAAGGTATAGAGACTAGTATATCTACCTCGCCGTCCTGGGCCACCTGGTCGCGGAGCTCCTTAATGATGGGGTGCCTGGGTTGACCTCCAGACTATTTAGAATAGAAGTTCTTGTTTAGGCATACTATAATAATTTCGTGTTTAATTTAAATATTTGATCTATATTTGCATAATTGGCCTCATATATTTGCATATCCGGATAAATCCCACGCCTCCGAACAAATGCTGCTAACCGGAAACACATGGACCCTCTGAACTTTGCCGCCGGCTATAAAAAAGGACCGACGCGTGACCCTTGAGGCCGTTTGTTTTTCGAACCGGCTCCAAATGTTTCCGGAGCTGATGAACAAACATATGGACCCTCCGAACTTTACCGCCGGTTATAAAAAAGGGCCGACGCGTGACCCCTGAGGCTGTTTGTTTTTCGAACCTACTGCAAATATTTTCGGAGCTGATGAACAAATGCGGACGTTCCGGCATGTGGAGGCGGCTGAAGACGTCTATCTTGCATTCTTGCTTTGAGGAGGCGCCAGCGCCCGGACCAATTAGGTGGCACGGCGACGATGCCGGAGCAGGCCCCAGCCGTGCCCCAGATCTTGCTTTGAGAAAACCATACTGGTTTGTATGAACAAGCTTGTGCATAATCTTTTGCAGTATGTTTGCAAGAAGCTTAGTAATAATCTTGAGGGAACACTTCAGCAAAGACATAGGTCTAAAATCTGAAGCTTGTACAGGAGCGTCTATCTTCGGAATGAGTGTAATGAAAGACGAGTTGATGCTTTGTAAGTTGATATTTCTCTCATAAAAATATGCAATGAGCTTGTAAAAACCTGGAGCAATGATACTCCAGCATTCTTTAATGAATGTAGTGTTAAAACCATTCGGGCCTGGAGATTTGTTGTTAGGAAACTTCTTAACCACTGAATCTATTTCTTCCTTTGAAAAGGGGGGCTCTAAGGCCTCGAGATCAGGAGTAGAACTAATCAATGAATCCAGGTTCAGATGATCAGATCATTTTCCGTTGGAACAGTAGACCCTAATTTCTGTTTGAAAGCTCTTTCAAGAATTGCTGCTTTGGCTTGGTGGTCCGTGTGTTCAATCCCATGCATGTTCATCTTGAAGAACAGCAATAGAACTGTGCCTGAACTTAATTGTAGCTTTTGCGTGGAAAAAATTAGAATTTATTTGTCCAAACTTAGCCCATCTTATTGTAGCTCTTTGTTTCCAATAAGCATTTTGCTGAGAGAGAAGATAGGCTAAGTGATCTTTAATTACAGCTCTACCTCCTCATTCCCAAGGGGAAAGGGGTCTAAATTCCTCCAATGAATCTAGAAGAAGAATTGTTCCATTTGCGTTCTTGACGACTTGAGCTAACTGTGAGATGCCTTTTGACCAGATTTTCAGACCCTTTCGGAGTCTTTTGAATTTAGCTGTTATTCTCTTTGTGCTGTCTGTTTCTTGAACGTCTTGGTTCCAAATATTTTTAACTACCTCTTTTAAATCTTTGTGATGAAGCCAGAAGTTCTCAAATCTGAAAATAGTGGATCTAGGAATAGATGTTCCAATCTGAATTTTGAAAGGCACATTATCTTATATGGGTCTTGCTAGTGGTATCACCATAGTGTTTGGGAAATTTAAGGTCCAGCTTTCAGAGGAAAAAACCCAATCAAGTTTTTCAAGTAAAGGGGCATTCTGCATATTACTCCATTTAAATTCTCTTCCTTTAATGGAATTTCCACAAGTGCTAGATTACTAATAGCTTCACTGAAAGCGTTAATGTCATTCAAGTTTCATCCTTCTCTATTTCTGTTGGTAGGATATCTAATCTAGTTGAAGTCACCCAGAACTAACTCACCTCATCTGGCATTTGAATATTTTGGAACCAATCTAGGAAAATACTTCTCTGTTCCGGTCGGCATGGTCCATAGATATTAGTTAGGATCCCATATTCATTGTTGTGTCTTGCAGTAAACTTGATTGAAACTGAGAACTCCTTTTCGAAAACAGTTTCACCAACAAAAATTGACTCAGTTCCACACCACTAGTAAGCCTCCGGATGCTCCCACCGAGGGTAAATAATCAAATTTGTTAAGTCTTCTTGGACAAAAGTTCATGATATAGTTTCTGTCAAAAAGTTCTCTTTTAGTTTCCTGTAGGCATAAAATTGCACAACCCGTTTCATCACACTTATTAGCAATAGCTAGCCACTTATTCTGGTCATTGACACCTCAAATATTCCAACCCAGTACATTCCATAATCTATTCATTTAGAAAATATTCAACTGCATCTGGACTGTCCCAATACAGCAGTAAAACGCATACTGCACCACATACTTCACTTGATACATCGATCAGATTCAGAAACTTATTACAAAACCATATAGTTTCATAAAATCCACAGTACACATTAAAAAGGTTCTTAGCATGATATCTTATTCCTTGACTGCAACAAGGAGTCAAGCATCCAGATCTTGATTTCCTTCTTCACGATTTGGTTCTCTCACCTCAGCATCCAGGACCAGGTTCGATTTCATTTTCTTGTGCTTGCTGAGCAACTTCTCCTCCCCAGGTGCAACCTTACAAAAAGAGGCACTGAGATTTCTCACAATTTTTTAGAGACATAGGGAGGCATTGTGCTACAACTAATGCATTTTTTTGTTCCACACATGATTGTTTCTTGAAACCTTTCTGCACATTTTTAATACTGTTACTCCTTCTTAACTCGGTTTCAAACAGAGGTCCTTTGTTTTTCCTCTTCTTGGATATGAAAGCTGAAGAGGTGGTGGCTGCTATGCTCTTGTCCGGTAGAGAAGTTGTAGGTGGAGTGGCAGCGGAAATCCATTTCGGGTCATGGGTGCAGATGCACCCATGACCCAAAAAAACCATTTTTCAAATGTCAAAAAATTCCAAAAATAAATATGGAGATAGTTCAACATATTTCATGTTAGCACAAAAAAATTCGCGGTGAAAAGACATTTTGTGCGACCTGTGCAAAAAAGACAAATCCGGATTGCTACAAAAGACGTTTGTACGAGACATGGTTTTGTCTTTTTTGCACAGGTCACACAAAATGTCTTTTCACAGCGAAAATTTTTTGTGCTAGCACTAAAAATGTTGATGCATATCCGAATTTTTTTTCGGAATTTTTTGACACATTGAAAAAAAACTAAAAATGTTTTACCCAGTGGGTGCATCTGCACCCATGAGCCAAAAATCCGTGTCCGAGTGGCAGGCCCATTTGTTGCCTCCAGTCCAGCAGTAGCCTGACAAATAGGAGCCTGCTTAGATTAACAATGATTTAAAGCTATTGCTTTCCGATCCTTCCAGAATATAAGACCAAAGCTGAGAAGAAAGAAGAGACTTGGCCCAATCAAATCTATCCGGAGATAAAAGAGCAAGAGTCACAAAGTTTGCCCGCTCAATTGGTACCTGAACAGAGCAAGATTCCTTCCTTGCCTGCCTCTCTTGTTCATCATATTCTTGATTTTCTTTCTCAACCAGTCGATAAGGGCGTGACACCGCCAGCCAAGTCATGACTAGTTTTGGACTTAACTAACCAATCGAATGCGAGCAAGGTAAACTCGTGAATGACATCTTTAAGTTCATCCCATTTTCCGTATCCAAGTTCGTGTACCTTGCAAATCTTAAATGTAGCACATACACCATATTAGTTGATAGCATGTCATCATTACACATCAAATACACACAATAAAGAGGGAGAACATACCATAAAGCCGTCACTTTCCTCACTATAGGACGTCTTCTTTTCAGTTTTCCCATACTGAATTTTCAACTCTAACCATGGGCTCTTGTAGTGACCAAGCTTCTTCCCAATGGCCTCCATAATCTCTTCCTTGCGGGATGCCCCCCCCCCCCCCCCCCCCCGCCCTTCAACTTTTTTTAATTCTACCTTTAACTGGTTGAACAAGGATCAAAACATAAACAATCGGTCAGTATGGAATGTTTGACCAGTTTGGACGGACAGGCACATACACTTCTTCCAATTAACTTTAATGACACCCTGAGTGAATTTTTTTATTTTCGCATTAGGTTTTGCTATTGTCTTCTCTACTTCAGCTATAATATCGTTAATATCCTTATCCGTTATTCTACTGTCCTCAGAACTGAAAAGGCCCAACCATTCATTTTTTGAAGGTCATGCTTATTGACAGCTGAACAGAAGAGAAAGTTATTAGAAAAAATTCATATGCAATTACAAAATAAAATTCTTGAACAAAACAATGAGTATCGAAACCATACTACTTTTTCTCTGCCAATCGTGCTTGTTAAAAAATCAAAACATCCAGCACTAGCTTATTATACGCTGTATGAATCACAATTCCTCGATGGTCTACTGTAATTTCGTTTGCGTTATTTTCCAAACAGGTAGCAATATAAATTTGGCGCTATCTATAAATAATGAACCGTGCAAAAGAAGAAAACTTGAACTGTTTCTTTTGACCTAATCTATGCGCACGGTATTGAGCTTGTATACAGCTTGTGAATTCCTTAAGGCACAGAAGTACCGATACTTAAGATTTGATTCTTAGATTAAGCAACAAAAACAAATTTAGCATAATAAAGTGGCATACCAATCGCTGTCGAAAAGAATTACAACATCAACAGTGACCAGGTTGATACCAACTACATATGTCTTAGTTGAAATTAAAATAATAATTTGCCACTTCCTTTTTTGTTGAAGGATTTAATGGATGCATCACGATCAGCTGAAATGGCGGATTCACCTCCTACACTACAATACCTCGCTCCTTATACAGGAGTAGCCCTGGCTGAGTATTTTATGTACCGCAAACAGCATACTTTAATAATTTATGACGATCTCTCCAAACAGGAACAAGCTTATCACCAAATGTCCCTTCTATTAAGAGGACCCCCCGGCCGTGAAGCTTATCAAGGGAATGTTTTTTATTTGCATTCACGCCTTTTAGAAAGAGCCGCTAAATTCTCTTTTAGGGGAAGGAAGTATGACTGCTTTACCAATAGTAAAGACTCAATCTGGAGACGTTTCTGCCTATATTCCTACTAATGTAATCTCCATTACATATGGACAAATATTCTTATCGGCGGATCTATTCAATGCCGGAATTCGACCTGCTATTAATGTGGGTATTTCTGTTTCCAGAGTAGGATCCGCGGCTCAAATTAAAGCCATGAAACAAGTAGCTGCCAAATCAAAATTGGAACTAGCTCAATTCGCAGATTCTCCACCAGTCTCTGTAACATGTTAATTTCAACAGGTGGAGAAGATCGTGATGCATCCATTGAAGCCTTCAATAAGAAAGGAAGTGACAAGTTTTTTTTTCAACTAGGGCATGTTGCATTGATATCAACTTGGTCACTGTTGATGTTGTAATTATTTTCGACAGTAATTAGTATGCCACTTTATTATGGTAAGTTTAATTTTGTTTCTTACCCTAAGAATCAAATCTTAAGTCTTTGATACTTTTGTGCCTTCAGGAATCGACAAGTTGTCTAAAAGTTCAAGACCGTCCGCATAAATTAGGTCAAAATAAACAAGTTCAAGTTTTCCGCTTTTGCACGATTTGTTGTTTGTAGATAGTGCCAAATTTTAGATTGCTACCTGTTGTCTGTAAAATAACGCAAACGAAATTACAGCACACTATCGAGGAAATTGTGATTCAGACATCGTATAAAAAGCTAGCGCTGTATACTTTGATTTTTTAGCAACGACGATTGATAGAGCAGAAAAATATGGTTTTGATACTCATTTCTTTGTTCAAGCATTTTTCTTTAGTAGTTGAGTATGAATTTTTCTGATAACTTTCTCTTTAGTTCAGCTATCAATAAGGATGACCTTCCAAAAATGGCATGGTTGGGTGCTGAAAAAGTTTTCAGTTCTGACATCACAATAACGGATAAGGATTTTGATGATATTATAGCTGAAGGAGAGAAGACAAGAGTGTGTCTGCTATGAATTTCATAACTAACATTATCAGTTTAAAAATTATATAGATACTTAGTATTTACCTACATACACATTTTAACTATGTCGTACACATTATTATAACTACCCAGTTTAATCATGCTAGACGTTTTTATTTAGTACGTACATATGTAACTAAATTTTATATTATAATAATATGATATTTTAAACTTGTGAACAACCCAATGCGTGCAAGGCATGCACATGTGCATGAAGGCGGATGTACGTGGGGGAGCGATTGCACGAGAATGGCAAACATGGGAGGGAGAACAAGGATAAGAGAGCTTAGGTTAAGAAATTAGTAACATACCCTACATTGGACTACAAGGTCAAGATAGAGGGGCAACGTCATATGCATGTCGGTCGCCACTCAAACTCCTCATTGAGGCAAACAATAGAGAGGAAGAACAGAGGCGAGGGGGGCCATGAGGTGAGAGAGAGACGATGCCCTGGTTTTCGTCTTGATCGCATTTGTTTAACTATCGCTTGGACTCCTTCATCCCGCAGTCGCCGCGCCGAGCTCTGATTTTTCCTATGTCTCCATCTAATGGTGTGTATACGCCAATACCAACGGTAATTTGTGTCTCACTGCTCCATAGTGCTTAGCGCTTAACATAAGCTTGATTACAATTAACACGTCATACGATAAGTGCCAAGGTTTAGATGCATATTAAGCATGTCAACAACGAGCGTATCATCTAAACTAGAATAGTAGCCAAGATATGTCATGGTATACGCATCATCTAAACTAGAATAGTGGCCAAGATGTCATGGTATTCTTTATTTAAATATAACTGCATGCAACATATCATATTCGGAGCAACATGGGCCTATTAGACTATTCAATTGCGAAGAAATCCTACAAAGTATAAATACATGAACCATATATGTTAATGACAAGACACAACAACTAGAATAATTAATTGCAAAATGAAGTAAGTACATAAACATTCAACACACATCAAGAGATAAGAAGAAGTAAGCACTTACGTGAGGAAGAGCCGCAACCGCCTGGCCTGGCACGGCAGGGCGTGCGCTGTCACATCACAAAGCAAAACTTACCGGGGTGGTGCTGTTTGTGATGCATCCGCCATGGCGGGCTCGGCGGTGTGTGCGCTGGCATGATGTGGTCTCTAGGGCCGCAGTGAAGGAAAGTCTTCCACCATGTAATCCACATGCTTTCACTATTTTCTAAGTTCAATCTGTTAAGATAAATAAAAAACATTTACGGATCTTTTAGAGAGCACTAGCAACAACAATATTAGTTGTAAAGTTTAAACATGACAAATCTCTTTGTTGACTATAGTATACACACTAATAATAAACAGAAATCATGGGTCATACGTGAGGAAAAGAGGCAAGTCAACAGGTCAAAAAAAAATATTGACATGATACTAATGTTCCTTGTGGCAATCTCATAGTCATGATTTATTTGATAAATTCTATTTTGGAAATAGGAAATTCAATTTACATCATATGTACGTATTGGGTACAAAGTTTTCTTAGATATGCAATGGTGAGTACAGAGGTTTCTTACATATGAAATTTTGCTATGCTATAGAACCACACAAGCTCTTTATGCTCGTGTAATAACTTCAATTATTTAGGAATAACACGAGCAGAAGTAATAACAGTTGGCTGTGAAGCTGCATTTGTCTCACCTTCAGCTGGCTGTTGCGCCTTGATTTTTGTCGATGTTGTCACCTTCGCCTATTCTTGCCTGCTGGCCACCACCAACAGCAGCAACACGAGCAGCAGCACTATTGGAGCCAAGGTTTTTGAGTCGCCGAGTCAAGTCAAGTCGCCATGGCGGCGGACAGTGACTCGCTGACTTGACTCAGTGACTTGCCGTGATTAGTCGCTCCGAGTCGCCAAGGTAAACAGTATCCTTTTTAGCACATATTACACAGCAGCGTGGGATATATTGGACAATTAAAGTACTATAAAAAGAGGCCATACCTGCCCAGTTAGGATTTTTGGGCCGAAGCCCATACGAAACCGGCCCATCAGAGTCTACACAAGAGGTATATACCGCCAGCAGATTAGGGTTGAAGGCCCTCCCAGACTCCCAGCGACCCAGCCGCCCACGATCTCTCTCACCCCGACCTCTCTCCCTCTCCTCTGCCTCCTCGCGCTGCTGCTCCTCTCTCCCTCTCCCTGCGCCGCCGCTGCTTCTCCTCCCCTCCCCTGCGTCACCTCCGGCCCTGCCTCGCCCCCACGCCGCTGCTTCTCCCCTCCGCCGCTGCTTCTCCTCCCCTCCCCCATGCGCTGCTCCTTCTCCCCTCCCTAGCTTCCTCTCCTCCCGCCCCTTCCCTCTCTCAGGCGACTGGCGACCTACTTCCGGTGACTAGTCGCAGCGACTAGTCGCAGAAAGTCGTCGTCGAGCCAACAAGTCGCGCGACTCGCTCCCTGAGTCAAGTCGCCTGGGCGAGTCAGCCACGCCAGAACGACTCGGCGACTAGTCGGCGACTAATCGGCGACTCAAAAACCTTGATTGGAGCACGAGATAACAGAGCCGAAGGTCACGATATTGAGTTGGCCTACCACAAAAAGATCACAAATCAATTATTGTTTATTGTTTATCAATTAATAAATAATAATGGCCATGACATATCACTTGTTAAAAGATTATATCTCTCGAATACAGCTTACATATTTCTCAAAATGCCATGACATAAAAAAAACAAGAAAAAAAGTCTCAGATTTATCAACATGCCCTGACATATCACTCAATCACAGATTATACCTCACAGCTTATGTAACACTCACGATGCATGTTAGTGGTGCGGAAAAAATGACAAAACAAAGTCAAAGTTATGGCAATATTGAACATTCATTTTGAGGCAGAACTAGATCAACCGAAATGCAACTCAAAATCAAAAGAAGGCAACGACATACTATGAAAGCATACCTTGTGTGAAAAAGCAACACATGGGTTGATGGGAGGCATAGAGCAAGAATAATTAGCCAATATTGTGGAGCACTTTCGCTTGCATCAAGTAAAGTACAACTGCGTAACCAAAAAATGGAAACAAACATAAATAAGCATTGCAACGAGACTATTAAAAATGGTGAAATATGTATTCTCAGGACGTGATTCTCATATCCATATACAATAAAAGTAGGTATGACGTATATCTAGTTCACCTTTATAATTTATTCAAGCCATTCCCAAAACAAAAGCAAGTAACCAGATTAACGGTTTCTTGACACACTTTCTAAGGAACAAATTGGAACCTGATTTTGAGCAGTGAAGACAACTTGTACTACTGGCAGAAACAGGAAACGAATCGACACACAAGGCAAAAGCAAGTCATATATTCCAATCCATGCATGTCTATGTCTAATTAACATGCTTTTATCTAGGCATCCTGTGTGCTAGAATCGAGTACTGAATTGCAATCCTTAGTTAACTGCAGGTTGCACGCACAAAGGACTGTGTGCAGCACGGTGCTCTTGCTGGTTGCAGCAATATCAAGAGATGACACTGCCAGGCGGAAAACAAGGCAACTCATTGGAAGATAAATCACAATCTAATGGACCCTTCAGGTAGGATAATTAGCTGAGGGATGTGAGAAGATTTCAGCAATGAATTGATGTAGTGGTGTCGCAGATAAATAAACGACTACCAAAGTCAGCACGCATCTAGATGCACTTAGTTCAGATCAGCAGTTTCTGTGCTGCAAGCTAACGCATTTGCAGCTAAGCACCAACTTGTCCAATATCTACCAATGATTAGTAGCTAAAGAATCATATTGGCTAATGCTTAGCAGCTAAGGAAACGTATTTACTAATCCTTACCAGCCAAAGAATGTGAACACGGTATTTGCGTGATCTTGTAAACTGATCCCAATAAACGAAATTATGTCAACCATTTCAAAGAGTGTAAACAAGGAATATTAGATGAAATGGGTATCACTGCAGCGGTACAAAACAATGATAGTCCAGCAGGGAGTAGCAGGCACTCACAATAGAGAAACACATGGAAAATTACAGAAGGCGGTACACCGTGTAGCTAGGCCAGCAGTGCAAACTTAAGTTGTTCTTTTATCCATTTATTTTCAGAGAAAGACACCAGCTAAGTACAATCTAAAAGTCAATTTTCAGTACCTGTCAAAACCATGTCAACCATAATCTGTATATAATCAAGATAAGCTTAAATGAAAAAATGAAACAATCTAAGCTTATCAATAGAAACACTTAACCTCCTGAAATAATTTGAATTTTGGGTGCTCTTGATAATTGGATGTGTAGTCAAGATTCACTAGAGAAAAAAAGTTGCAAAAAGAAATGCAAGCAACAGATACATTTTACTAGGACAGAACTGACATTATTTCTAGTCCAGACCCGAAGAGTAAAACCAAGATACAACTTCATCTTCTACAAGGCAGTGTAAGTGTCAAACTAGTTTAGAACACCACTCTTTCTCGCAGGAAGTAAACTAACAAACTGAAGTTGTAGGTTGCATAGTACGTGACACTCCACAAACTGATCCATGAAATATTTCCCTGAATAATTGAACAGCTACCCCAGTTAGGACACAGGTATCCTTAAACACATAACTCAAAGATTTGTACCGTAATGACAGCAATGTGTTCGTTTCAAAAAAATAACAGCAACACAAACGGAAAGACGACGATAATATCAATGATACATGCAAATAAAAACGAAAATAACATGATTGAAACTGAAAGAAAAGCAGACATTTAAGGAGTTGCTCCTTATGCACCCCTGGTACATAACCTCTCCTACAACAGTACATCTATTTAGGGTTTAGGTAAGTCAAATGCACGACCAAAAATGGAGGGTAAAAGTTTGTTTTGGTAAGTACATGACATGAATTTTTTTACTTTAACATATTGTACATTACGAGCTTAAAAATATTATCATTATAATTATAACTATTTCAGCCTTATATAATTAAGATGCTATTTTATCATGACAAACTTATTCCCAAAACAAAAGCGGCACACCAACAGCAACTATTGCAACTAGCAGCACCGACTAGTGCTCAGATTTCTAGAATTGAACACATCGGGATTCAAAGGGCTGCAAGTCTTTGATGGTCATAAGATTTGATCTAACGCTGCAAGAATACAGTGCAACACCGATTGGACAACTCACCGATGCTGGTGGAGATGCAGGTGCGTCCGCAAGATTGGGGCAGTAACGCGACGGAGAGGTCAATATACTCTGATGCCGGCGACGGACCTGAAGCAGAGGGGATGTGATCATCCGACGTTTGTTCATCTGGGCGTGGGACTCCATGCTAGGCAGCGTCCCCTTCTCCATCGAGCAAACTGCAGGCCGCAACCTACAGGACGGTTGACCACAGTGGTGGATGGAGAAGCTGGGTTGACTGCCCTAGGTGTCACGCCGCCGGCCGCCGCCGTGTGAACAGAGCTAGGTTGGGTAGGGCATCACGTGGCTGCTCCTGCATATATATATGGCCTAGGTGCGGTGGGCTGGGCTATAATGTATGCATGGACTGGGCTACACATGGACGCTTGCTGTCTAACTTTTCTGGAAAAAAATTTAATGTACTAACTCACCAGTTTAACGAGTACTCGTAACTCGACTCATTAAACTCGTTTGCTTAATGAGCTAAAAATGCCAGTTTGGCTTGACTCATTAGTCCCCGATTTCGAGCCAAGCTAAGCCGAATTTTCGAGTACTCGTTTTTCGAGTTTTATTTCCAGCCCTAAGCGCAACTCCTTGGAAATATTACGGCTCCATAATATTAATCGACAATCCAAGTGGGGCGATTAATATAGGAACCGACGAGTTGTCTTGATTAAAATCGCAAAAAAGAAATAACGACCCAGATCAAAGGGTCACGTTTTATATTTAAAAATCACGTGCAGATAAATCCATGACCGAACCCTTACCAGACATAATCGACCACGTCTCTAGCACGTAGGGGAAGATGTACAGTTAGCCTTGTTTGAGCTTGTTTGAGATGCTCTAATTCTTCTCATGATGCTTGTTTGAGCTTATTCGAAGAAATTTATTTTTTGTTCTGATTTTTACACTCAACTCATTGTTTGTGGCAAAAAAAAAATAGTCTAAGGATGAACCTACTTGCAATTATATCAAATCATATTGAGGTCGCATCGCTCAAGTTAATCAACATTGGAGGTCTAATGAACCGTGCTTGAATGTTTCTTCCAAGCAACCACAAACTAGCTACATAGTTTAATAGCTCTCTGACAGCACTTGTTTAGTTAGTACTACTACTTAATGAGATGATCACATCACATGCATAGACATGTTATTATTTTGTAGCGGCATCATCTATCGTCTCCCCCTCTTCATCCAGCTCCATGAGAGGAGCACTCCTGCTCTGCCTCTCCTTCCTCCAAGGTGATTAATAACCAGCTTAATTAATCCGTGTGTTCTTAATGCGTCGATCATTATTGCTGTTCTTACATCGATCCTTGATCATTCTTGCTTACTTGGTGTTGGAGGTGCTGAATGAATTTCCAGTTGTTAATTAAGCTTGTACTACGTACTACTGTTGATCAATGGACAATGGATTGCATTTGATGATGGCCTTCAGGAGCACGGCCGGCGACGTTCACCGTGACGAACAGCTGCGGCTACACTGTGTGGCCGGACACCCAGACCGCCCTGGTCTCTGGGTTTGCAAACTTCAGGCCATCTCACCATGTGATACTTTTTCTTGTTTCCACCACCTTCCCAGAAGAAACGAGCTCTATGCTTGTCAAAACCAGCGTGAGTCCCATCTGGGAGCAGGAACAGACCCATAGTGTAAACTGGCAGGTTGGAGAGGCAAGCGTCAACGAGCGTAAGCCTGGCAGCAGAAGACATAAATTTGCCCTGCCACGGTTCTGTTCTAAAACCCACTTTGGCTACAACTGGCTCCAAGTCTGCAATGGTGAGTTTGCGATCCGCAATCGTGAAACCCAGAAAAGTGAAAGGGAAGGTTCCCTGCTGACAGTTAAGGAGATTGGCCACTCTGGCTTGTTCCCCCTCCCCTCCACCCATCACAATGACACTGCTCTTGTGAAAGTTGATCTTCAGGCCGGAGAGGATCTCAAAACAAATAAGCAGGAATTTAAGGCTAGCAAGACCTCTGGCCGTGTTCTGGATCATAATAAGGGTGTCATCTGCATACTGCAGATGAGTGACCCCTCCAGGGATAAGATGAGGAACAACCCCCTCTATGTGGCCAGCTGAATTTGCCTTGTTTAACATCATGTCAAGCACCTCGACCACGAAATTAAACAGGAGCGGCGAGAGGGGGTCACCCTGACGAACCCCTCTCTTATTTCTAAAGTACGGACCAACTTCCCCATTGATGGAGATAGCGGTTTGACCTCCTCTAACAAGTTGGAGGATCTTTTGGACAATGGCTGCATCAAAACCCTTCTTCAGGAGCACTTCCTGAAGGAAAGGCCAACTGACCCTGTCATAGGCCTTCTCAAAGTCTAATTTGAGAAGGATGGCAGACTGCTTTTTCACCTTAATTTCATGGATGATCTCCTGCAGGGCCAGAGGGCCATCGAGGATGCACCTGCCCTTGATGAACGCTGTCTGAGCCTGACTGATAATTCTGTCCGCCACCGGGGAGATCCGAGAGGCGACCAGTTTGGCTACGACCTTGAAGATGACATTGATTAAGGCAATGGGGCGATACTGTTTGATGCACACTGCACCCTAAACTTTAGGAAGTAAGGATAGAATCCCGAAATTGAGACGGGAAATGTCCACCGAGCCCAGCCAAAACCCATTCGCGATATGCAGGAGAAGAGGCTTGAGGTCCGGCCAGAATTGTTTAAAAAAGGCAATCGGGAACCCATCTGGTCCCGGGGCCGTGTTGGACTTGGTGGATTTGATGCAATCATCGAGCTCCTCTCCAGTAAACGTGAGGGCAAGACTGGCATTCTCCTCCACAGAGACCATCTTCTCTGTGCCCCACGGACGTGGGGATAAGGACAAGCGGGTAGGCTCCTCCGATCCCATAAGAGCTATGTAAAACTCGTAAATGTGCTGTTGGATAAGGGCTGGAGAGGAGATAACCCCTAACTCAGTCTCCAGTTGGAAGATGGCACACTTGCGCTTCCGCCCGTTGGCGTAGGCGTGGAAAAAAGCTGTGTTCGCGTCCCCTTGCAGGAGCCAATTCTGGCGACCCCTCTGGCGCCAGTATTCCTCTTCAGCGGCGAGAAGTTGGATGAGCTGCTCTTCGAGGAAATACCTCAAGGCCCAGCCATCGTCATCCAGGCCATTTGCGTCGGCAAGGGCATCCAAATCCTGGATCTGGAGCAAGATATTCTGCTTATGAACCCTATCTTGCTTACCCTTATTGGCTCCCCAACCCTTGAGAAACTGGCGAAGGGAGGCCGATTGATTAGCCCAAAAATCCACCGGCCCTCTACAACTGAACAACCTGCTCGCGAAGCTCTCCCATTTGGCCTTAACTAGGTCGACGAAATCAGGGGATTTGAGCCAGCTGGTCTCAAAAAAGAAACGCTGCGAGCGAGCTATGGCCTCGTCCCCTGAATCCAGAATCAGGGGAGTATGGTCCGAACCGATAGGGGTCTCTGCCCTAAGGGAAACCAAGGGGAATTTCACCTCCCACTCCGGGGAGACTAGGAAACGATCGAGAACACTCCTGACTGGATCCCGTTGCCTATTAGACTAGGTGAACAAGGCGCCTGATCTTGCGATTTCACACAGCGCAAGCCTTGCTATACAGTCATTAAACAAGGCCACCCTAGGCCAGTTAATATTGCTGTTGTTCTTATCACGAGCTCCTCGGATAAGGTTAAAGTCACCACCAACTACGACCGGCAGCTGGCAGCCCTCAACTTTTGATTCAAGCTCTGCTAGGAACTCAGCTGATCGCACATGATCAGCTGGCCCATACACTCCTATAAATTCAAACTTGAAGTTTGAGGCTCTATGCAGGAGTTTGGCACTTAGGAAAAAATCACCCTGATCAACTCCTCCAACTTCTAAGACACTATCTTTGATGCCTAACAGGAGGCCACCGGAGCGGCCATCCGAACCTTTCCAGTGCCAAAAGAACTTGTCACCACTCTCTAGGCTATTGAGTTCCTGGTCCGAGAAATCCTGCTTGTGCGTCTCTTGCAGGAAAACGATATCTATCCTCTCTTTGCGAATGTAATCCTTGATCTGGGTTCGACGGCCAGCACGCGCGAACCCCCTGGAATTCCAGCCCATGGCTCTCATTGGGTGGACGGAGGAGGAACCCGTGCTTGGCGGGCTGGCGTATTTCTCAGGTTCGGTCTAGAGGCTACAGATGGTAGAGGCGTCGCCTTCTGCTTCCTGGTCGCCTCACGGCGTGCCAAAAGGGCAGGGAGGGGAGGTTCTTCACTAACTAACGGGGCTGGCAGCGCCATCAGAGCCACACTGGCCTGATGAGGCTGAAGGCTGTCCCCTGGCTCCACACTGGATGCCATAGCGGGTTCCTCCGAGCTTTTCCTGGCTAAAGCTTCCGCAAGCTTGGCTTGCGCAGCTTCTTTGGCGCGGACCAGAGAAAGAAGGGAGGAGGGAGAAGAACCAGCAGGCAAAGAGAAATCGATGCAAATATCATTGGCAACCGAAAGCAAAAACGGATCTGGGAGCGAATCTAAAACGAGAAACTCCTGGGCGAGATTGCGAGAGCAAGATGTGCCTGGATCTTTGGCCGCCGCCCGACGAGACGCTTTGATGGGAACGGCCTCGGAGCCCTTTCCCCGCTCGCTGCGCCTGGTACCCGACACGGGAGCCGTCACCGGCGTCGATCTTTTGGCACGCACCACTGCAGACTCAGCGGCAAGGATCTGCTCAAGGTTGGGGACGGGGAGCGGGGAGGCCGGGAGGGGGTTCTCCACCTCACCGTCCTGCTTCTTCTTTAACCTGGCCACCTTAGCAGCTAAAGTCTCATGATCAAATTCCCAGTTCTCGGGAGACACCCATCCAATTTCCTCTCTCTCGTTAGGGCCTAGCGACGAGCGCTTGAGAATGGAAGGAGAGATGGGGGGGTGCCCTCCGACGAGAGCTCCAGCTGAGCAGTGAGGGGCGATGGGGAGGAGTCATCCACCTCGAAAGCCGATGCGCCCGAGAGGTTGGACCCATATTGGTTGAACTTGATAGGCTTCAGATTGGAGCATGAGGGGGCATTGGGAGGCTTAGAGGTTGAGAACTCCGCAAGACTGGGCATTGGCACACTGCTGCTGCCCATGGAGAACTTGTCCTTGATAGTGACCTCCAGAGGCTGAGACGCATCATTTGCGGATAACTCAGGGCCGGGGACAGGAGCATGGGCCGCCACAGGCCCGAGGTTCGCTGCCTTAGGAGCTGGAGGAGTCACTCTGACTGGAGCTGGCTTGCTTGAGGCCTTGTTGGCATTGTCACCTCCTTCTTTCTCCTTTCCAGACCGCTTCCAGTGTCGGTCAGACCTGCTCTGCTCTTCAGTGTCATCCTCTCTGTCATCCTCGGGGTCCTTGCTGTGCGGAGGTGGCGGAGGAGGGGATTGGGGGGTGCAGAGGGCCGCCGGAGCGGTTCCACCTGAATCCCAATGCGAAAGCCCTCCAGGCCTTCAAACAGGAGCACACTGGGAGGCAACTTCTCTGGAGCTTGAGAATGAAAGAGCATCCGGACGGGACCCGCTGGCACCGCAAGGGAGTCCTCATCCACCAGACGGGGCCGCCCAATCATCTTAGTTGCCTCCATCAAAAGCTCGGCCGAACGCAGGCAGGGAGGCACACCAGATAAGGACATCCAAACCTTGGACAGGCGCTCAGCAGCATGGGGATTGTATCTAGCTTCAGTGAACAGAACTTTGCACTTGCTAACAGGAAGAGTGATGCCCCCGGCATTCTTGCACAAATTCAGGCTGAGCTCATTCGGAAACACCAGCAGAAAATCCGTAGGTGACGCTTGTCTAACCTGCCAGTCCCACTTAGGATCCACAAGCGCCATCATGTCCTCCGTGAGCTTTTCCACCGAAAGGGATTCCTCTTCCAAGATTGCTCTGGCTGCATGGGCAGGATTGACCGCACTGGTCAAACCCTCCTCACTCTGGACCTCGAGACAGTGAAACCCCACACCATCCAGAGCATAACCATACCACTGCAAAGAGGGGGGCTTGGATTGCTTAGGGCACATGCCCGTGGTATGGCCATCGGTGTCGCACACACTGCAGTGAGAGGGAAACGTGCACCCGGATTGGTAGTGGCCGTCGCGGCTGCAGTTGTAGCACTTGATGCCTGCGCGCTTGACGGCCGGAGACGCCACCGGGGCTTCCGTGTGAGACGACACCACGGCGGATTGGATCGGCGCCGACTGCGCCTGGCCAGGCAACGAAGCCTGCGATGCCGGACGGGCGCCAGACGGGCCTTTCCTGACAGCAGCCCTCTTGCGCCGCTGCGGGGGAGGTTGCTCGCGATCCCGAGGGAACGCTGGCCCGGGATCGAAGCAACCTTCCTTGGGACGGAACCACTGGTCATCGCGCCGCCGCTCTGGCTCACGATTGTTGCCCCAGTTCCGATCCCAATCCCGGCGGCGCTTCTCTTCATTCAGCTCGGCACGCTCGCGCAACTCATACTCATACCTCAGATCTGCTTCCGACGGACCGTCCTCCCGCCCCCGCTTGAAACCAGAACGCATGTCGCCGCGGCTCCGCTCCATGAACCACTGGGTGAGGGAGAAGAACACTGGAGCAGATCTGGGCGAGGGGAGAAACCTAGGGAGGAGGTTAGAGGCGAGGAAGGATGTAGATCTAGAACGCCGCAGCCAGCGCCGCACGTCGCGAGATGGGGCAGGGAAACCTAATGAGGCGTCTAGGGTTCCCTTACGGACCCAAAGCCACTTAAGTACCGGCCGCACCGCAGGACTGGGCTGGACCGAAACGAAAGACCCCGGCCCATCAGAAATAGGCGAAAAGGACCCACACTGGGAGGGCATGGCCGGGGGACAAACAGGCCGCAACGAGGGGGGGGCGCCCCCCTGGGCCACACCGCGAGCCACCTTGGCAGCCCAAGAAAGGCCCGGCCCACTCTGGGCCGGGAGGGGAGCATCCTCCACCTCTGGAGGCACGAAACCCTTCCCGCAAGCCACCGACGGCGGCGGCGGCGCCGGATCTGCCACCTGCAGACCAGACACCAGCGGCGGGACAACGTACGCGCACGGCGCAACCGCCGCAACCTCCGCAACAGACGCAGACGCACCGCGGGAGAACGGACGCGACGCCGGCCGCACGGCAGAGAACACGAAAGCACCGCCGAGAGCTCCCTGACCAAAACGGGAGCCTCTCCCTCCCGGCGCGAAGGCACTCCTCTTCGCCGGGGAAACCTTGCGCGGCCGCGGACAGACCCTCTCCCACGCTGGGTCGAGGTAATCGCCGAGCACGCGCCTAGAAGGGCCAGATCTGGGGGAGGACATCACGACCGAGGGGAGCTCTTCCTCCTCGTCGGAGCTCTCACCAGCCAGAGCCCAGAACCGGGAGCCACGGGACGCGGGGGCAGCCACCTGAGCCACCGCGGCCGGAGAGGCGCACAGCTGCGCCGGCACAACGGCAGCGAGGACGCGGGCGGGCCGGACGCCCACGCAGTCGCCAGGCAGAGCGCGAGAGAGAGACGCAACGGTCATTTTTCGTTCGCGATGAGTTCGCCGATCTAACTATCCCCGCCGTGCCCGTTCAGCGTTCATGATCCCGTTGCTTGCGGCGGGTGGCTCTTGCGGTCGTCAACAAAGTTTGGAGGTTCTCTCTCGTCCGGGGTTGCGGTGGTTTTGCCTTCTTTCTCGTCGACGGCGGTCGATCGGAGGAGGGCATCGTGGTGGTCTGCAGCGTTTCTTCAGCGATCTGCTGCTGGTTCTGTTTTCTGTTTTCAGTCTCTGTAGCGTGCGTGTGTTGGTGTTTGTTCTCTGAATCCTGTATGAATACACGCAGCTTATCTAAAAAAAAAGATAGTACATGGAAGGGGAAAGGGTTAATTATCAGCGTGCCCTCAGATGTGGTCATGTACTCAGTTTTCCCCTCAGCTGCAAATCGTCCTCAGTTTTGCCCCTAGTTTGTCCACACGAACTCGTACCGTGACTATTTGCCGTCTCCGTCAGGTCAATGCATTTGGCTCGGCACTTCCAGGCGGGACCATGTGGCAGGCAAAGAGGAGAGGACCTTCCAGGTGGGACCATGCGGTAGGCGAAGAGGAGACCATGCAGGACCTTCCAGGTGGGACCATGCGGCAGGCGAAGAGGAGAGGACCTTCCAGGTGGGACTAGGTGGGACCATGCGGTAGGCGAAAAGGAGACCATGCAGACCTTCCAGGTGGGACCAGGTGGGACCATGCGGCAGGCGAAGAGGAGACCATGCATGCGCGCCACGTCAGGGTGCAGCGCGGACCGGCATGCACACGCGGCGGCGTGGACCTAGACCTCGCCGCTCGCCTAGCGCACGCGTCTCGTGTCTCGCGTCACTTACAACCGCATCGTTTCAGACACGGCTCGACGCCAGGTCGGGTGCAGCGCGCCGGCACGGACCGGCATGGACGCAGATCTCGCGTGTCGCGTCAACTCCATTCAGCTGGCATTGATTCAGCGACGGCTCGACGCCAGGCCGGGTGCAGCAACTGCACGGACCGGCATGCAGGCACGCCGGCACGGAAGTAGACGGCGCCGCTCGCACGCGTCTCGCGACTCGCGTCTCCTGGATTCAGAACCGCATCGTAGGGTGCAGCCACAGACTGATACAGGCGCGTAGCCGTGTCCTCTCACGCGTAGCCACGGACGCAGACGGACTGGCGCGCGTCGTCTGCAGGCGTGTGCGTGAGCTTTTGGGCTAGCTATCACCTCTTTGCGTTAATGCACGCATGCAGGCCGGTCACGTCGCATCCTAGCTGCCTAGTTAACGCAGAGGTTTTCTGTAGGCGTGTGCGTGGGACTTTGGAGTATTTTTGCAGTCATCGCATTGATCGCAACGCAGCCCACGTGGCTGCGGCTGCCTACGAGCTTTCACACAGTTGTGCCTGTTGCTTCTATCTACCCTAATTAATTCGCACACCTTATTGGGTCTTTAAATAGTGCCGATCCAACTTTCCTTCTTCTCATCCCTCTCCAGCCCCATTGCCTCCTCCTCCCCGACCATGTCGACGTACTCTTTCCCTTCCAGCCCTGAGTCCGTGAGCGACGAGGACAACCACCCAAAGGCTCGCCCCTGGTGGGAGGCGCCGCAGAAGCCTCCGAAATGTGGGCGTCGCCAAGGACGCGGGCGACGCACCGCCCGCGTCAAGGAGGTGGGCCCCTTCGTCCACAACCCCGACCCCGACGAGGTTCGGCGGAGGACCGAGTCCCTCTCCGACGACGAGGCCACCAGCCGCCGCCTCGCCATCCTGGAGAAGGAGGAGAAGAAAGAAATCGCCGCCAAGGAGAAGAAAGAAATCGCCGCCTCATCGGCTCGTAGGCGGAGTGTTTGGGACAGGGCCGATAAGCGGCTCCGGGAGTACGTACAGGACAAACTCCACCACCGCCGAACCTCCACCACCGCCGAGAAGCGGCCGAGGGTGGCGGCAGCATCGGCGTCGGCGTCAGCGCCCCCACCACCGCCGATGGAGTAGGCCAACCGCCGGTGGTTGGCCGCCAGACGGAAGGGCGCCCGCAGACGAAGGGGCGTCAGCGGTTAGGTTTAGGGCCCCTTATATTTAGGACCCTATATGAATGTTGTTTTTCTTTTCTAGTTTAATATTAATATATGTAAGGGTACCCTATATGTAATGGTGTTTGCAAATATTTGTGCTTGGGTATATGAATGTTCGTGCTAATATAATGTACTCCCTCCGTCCTAGTTGATAAGACTCATCTTCAAAACCCATATTAACATTAAATTTCTTGGTTTTTGAACAAAATTAAAATCACTAACTTCTTTGCTAACAAGTCATAAGTGAAAAGTTAGAAAAGTTAGCTTCTTTACTAACAAGTCATAAGTGAAAAGTTAGAAATTTTCACATAGTTAGCTTCTTTACTAACAAGTCATAAGTGAAAAGTTAGAAATTTTCACATAAATACCTTCACAAAATTATCAACATTTTTACAAGTCATAAGTTGGTGGCCATAGCTTCTTTTCACAAAATTAAAAACATTCACAATTGTCAACATTCACAAAGGGGGAGAAAAACTAACAACATTTCAAAATTACGGCCACCAACATTTCATGAAATTATCTTTTCTATGCTTTTTTTTGTAGAGATTTGATTATGTTGTTTACTTTTTTTAGAGACAACACAAATATAACACGACATGTATTTTAGACCACATAAAATGAAGTACAACACGACATAGATATATTGTAGTAGAAATAAAACACAACCATAGCATACATAGATGGGTACACTACATAGATAGTTCTTACATATAACACGACTAACATAAAATAGATAGAAACTTAACAAACAACACAACATAGTAGTAGAAATTAAAAGACCTAACACACTAGGGCAACTCCATCTTCACGAGCGCGGCAAACTACGTGCTCTCCCGCGCATGCATGCAGACGCTGAGACGAGCGCGACAACAATTTATATGCCTCTTCTATCTTTGCGGGCCTTTCATAGTCAACATCATGGACCGGCCCAACCTAGCTTGGCCCTATCGATTTGGGCCCAAGAACTCATTATATTTTTTTTCATTTGCGCTCGTTGTCTGACAAAACTGATGAAACTGAAAGTGTCAAGAACTGATAAGAACACCAGATCAACAGAGAGAATGATGGTAAGCAATAATTAACTGACGAAACTGATGTTAAGTAACAATTAACTGATACAGACCCAGTTTAAGCAACACAAGAGCACCAGATCGACACTAATAACATCTCTAACGACTGACGACTAGTAAGTAAGAAAATCCTAGAGCAATTACACAAAAGTAAAATCCTAAAGCAATGAGATTCGACTGCTTCTTCAATTCAGTCAGCTGCCTCAAGTTCTTGTTCATCTTCTTTAGTCCCCCCTTCAGATCCCCAACTTCCCCAACTGTCGGAGCAACACTATCGGGCAGATTGAGCTCCCTGGTTGCGACACCATTGACAGGAATCGAGGCCTGCCCTGTAAGCCTGAGAACATACTCATCTAGCCATTCGAAATGGTCGCATTTCGTCACAATCTGAAACGAAAAGATGAACCCTAAATTTCAGAGCAAAGAGAAAGAAAAAAAACAGAGCAAAATCATGAGATCTAACCTGCCCCTCTGGCTTGCTCTCGCATTTCACGAACTCTAGCCCGCGGTTGCCATTCTTGTTGACTTTGAAGTCAACCGTACCAATGGCGCGACGCGTTCGCAGTCAGGACATGGCAACATGGGCACTGGACCATGCTGGGGCCACGAGGGGAGGGAGGCTGAACTAGAGAACGACATATCTCGTCGCCGGAGAAGAAGAATCACAGAAGAAAGGGGAGACAATGGTGGGCGAGCTCGAGCTTCCCTGTGCGTGGGTGGAGAAGGAGGGTGGTTGGGGCCCACAATTGGTCGGACCCGCCTGTTTTCAGCGGCCAATCAGGTGGCTGGAACCAACCTCTCGCGGATCGCCATCGGAATCCTTGTAGAAGACCGTATCTGAGGGCTGTCGTTTGGCACCAGGGTTTGATCGGATGGTTAGGGTGCGACGGTAGGGTATGATCAGATGCTGCGCTAGGGTTTCAAATGAGCATAACTAATTAAAAAATCAAAAGGACATGAAACCAACGCACAATGTTGTTATATGTGATATAGTTGCTAGAAAAAAAATATAAACATGGTTTATGGATAGTTGATTGAAAAAGGTTTCCACAAAAGAGCTATCTTGTATAGACTTGTCTAGAGTTCGATAATAGAGCGATGGGTTCAAATGAGCATAATTAATTCAAAAAAAATCAAAAAGACATGAAACCAACGCAGAATGTTGTTATATGTGATATAGTTGCTATAAAAAAAATATAAACATGGTTTATGGATAGTTGATTGAAAAAAGTTTCCACAAAAGAGCTATCTTGTATAGACTTGTTTAGAGTTCGATAATAGAGCGATGGGTTCAAATGACCATAATTAATTCAAAAAAATCAAAAAGACATGAAACCAACGCACAATGTTGTTATATGTGATATAGTTGCTATAAAAAAATATAAACATGGTTTATGGATAGTTGATTGAAAAAGGTTTCCACAAAAGAGCTATCTTGTATAGACTTGTTTAGAGTTCGATAATAGAGCGATGGGTTCAAATGAGAATAATTAATTCAAAAAAATCAAAAAGACTTGAAACCAACGCACAATGTTGTTATATGTGATATAGTTGCTATAAAAAAATATAAACATGGTTTATGGATAGTTGATTGAAAAAGGTTTCCACAAAAGAGCTATCTTGTATAGACTTGTTTAGAGTTCGATAATAGAGCGATGGGTTCAAATGAGCATAATTAATTCAAAAAAATCAAAAAGACATGAATCCACGCACAATGTTGTTATATGTGATATAGTTGCTATAAAAAAAATATAAACATGGTTTATGGATAGTTGATTGAAAAAGGTTTCCACAAAAGAGCTATCTTGTATAGACTTGTTTAGAGTTTGATAATAGAGCGATGGGTTCAAATGAGCATAATTAATTCAAAAAAAATCTAAAAGACATGAAACCAACGCACAATGTTGTTATATGTGATATAGTTGCTATAAAAAATATAAACATGGTTTATGGATAGTTGATTGAAAAAGATTTCCACAAAAGAGCTATCTTGTATAGACTTGTTTAGAGTTCGATAATAGAGCGATGGGTTCAAATGAGCATAATTAATTAAAAAAAATCAAAAAGATATGAAACCAATGCACAATGTTGTTATATGTGATATAGTTGCTCCTCGAATTTATTTGGATCATTTAGACAAGGTCGAATTTTTTATGAAATTACAAATGGGGGTGTTTATCCTAGCTTCGGACCTCATTTGAAGCACATTTCTCATGAGAATAGAGTGATGGATTCAAATGAGCATAACTAATTCAAAAAAATATTAGTCTAAATAGCGTTGGGGCTTCAACAGAAATACAACATTATTCAACAAAAATACAACATTATTTGGATCTAACTTAGTCTAAATAGCGTTGGGGCTTCTTTGTGATCCTTGGCTGTTTTGCCACCACTTTGCTCCTTGTGCTCATTGCGATCCTTGGCTGTTTTGCCACCACTTTGCTCCTTGTGCTCATTGCGATCCTTGGCTGTTTTGCCACCACTTTGCTCCTTGTGCTCATAGCTTCTTGTCTTCTTCTCTTCTTTGAAACTACATCAGAGCTGTATAAAACATAAAGGTTAGTGAGATCATGATAAATGAAAAATCAACACTAGCGAGATCATGGCATGATTTACATACGAATCTGAAAATGAAACGTCGACTGGATCATCATTTGGATCATCCAGTGGATCAACATTTCGAGCATCCAGTGGATTCATCATTTGGAGCATCCAGTGGATCATCGACTGGATCATCCATTGGAGCATCGAGTGGATCATCGACTGGATCATCCATTGGAGCATCGAGTGGAGCATCGACTGGATCATCATTTGGAGCATCATCTGAATCACTTGACTGCTGACCATCATTTTCAAATGCTGCATCCGGCTGCTGACCATCATTTTCAACATCAATACTCTCTCCAAACTCTGGATCTACTGCGTTATCACAATATTTGCCGAAATGACCAGACCCACCACACCTTGTGCACTTACGCATCCTCGCTCCAAGTCCACCTCCTTCACTGCGACGTCGGTGTCGACTCTTCCTCGGTCTACCTGCAGCTCTCTTCAGAACTGGAGCACAAAGTTTGAATCCAGGGTCCACTTTGTCCCATTGCTGTTTTCCCTCCAAAGCAGGTAAGGCTTGTGCATATGTGGCTTTGAACATTGCAACAGAGTAGTAGTCATGCACATACTGCTGTATATTCCCTACTGGACCTTGGAGAGAAGTGATGAAAAACAAGGCATGAATGCATGGCAACCCAGTTATCTACCATTGCCTACAACTGCAAGTTTTAGCTTGTAAATCCACTGGATATCTCCATTCTTTGTTCTGTTTATCCAGGACTGATACCTCTAATGTGATATCCGAGATAAATCTCATGTTCATTATAAAGCCTTCTGTTCTTTGCTTCAATACCTTCATCACAACCGGGATAATAATGTGGCCCATGAATTTTGCCGCAGCTATTCCAACACGAAAATGAAATTTCTCGGCGTATTCTATCCTTATCCTGTCAATTAAATCCACCAAATAAAGATCCTTTAGTTTCCGGATCGTTGAGTTGAAAGACTCTGCAAGATTATTGTGCACATAGTCAACTTTGCTCAGTTCACTGAATTGGCTTCTGGCCCATAACTTCGAGTGGTGTGTTTGCAAGTATTCCTTCACTTTGTCATTCGTGTATAACTGCCTCATGTGGTAGTTGTGCTTCCTCACACTGCAAGTCAAAGATGCTCGCCATAAATTGTCAGTAAAAAACTTTCCTTTGAATTTCTTCACAAAATTTGCAGCAAGGTGACGCATGCATTCCCTATGCTCTACTCCTGGGAACACATTGTCCACGGTCACTTCCAAATCCTTGCATGCATCTGTGTGAATTACCAACCCATTGGGATGTGAAATAGCCCGGCGTAGATTCTGCAAAAACCATGTCCAGCTCTCCTCAGACTCTGTCTCCAGCACACCGTAGGCAACTGGAAAAACAAAATTGTGTGCATCAACTGCACAAGCTGCTACTAACTGTCCTTTAAACCTCCCTGTGAGAAAAGTAGCATCAATAGCCAAATAAGGCATGCAGTCTACCAACAAACCCATGCGACAAGCTTCAAAGCACACAAAAACCCTCCTAAAGCATTCCTTGGTCCTTGTCATTCCCTTCAATGTGTACTCCACGGAGTGGTGATCAATTTCAACAATACTACCTGGGTTTGCCCTCTCCACTTCAGCTTTGAATGAATACAACAATTCAAAACTTTCATTCCACTTACCATAGATAGATTCCATAGCTTTTTGTTTACCACTAAACACCCTCATGTATGGTAATTCTATCTTGAACTTGTCTTTGATGTTTTTCTGCAATTCCTTTGTACCCACTTGATGGTTTTCTGCCACCCACTTTTTTACTTCATCCGCCACCCATCTTGACTTGGCTCTACCGATTGTTTCCTTCCTAAGGGTTGATTCTTGGCATGTGTGGCCAAAAGGGTTCACTTTGACCTGAATATTGGTGCTATTGCGCATTTTAGATGCGTGCATCCTCCATGGACAATCCTCAGTCACATAGTGCACGGTGTAACGCTTTTTATCGCTCTTGTCAACTTTAAACGCACGTTCTGCCTTAATGCAGTACGTCACAAGTGCATTTCTACACTCAGCCATGGAAGCAAAAATGGAACCTTCTTCCATATGAGGGTTCTCAGGGTCCCATTCAACAGGTGGCCGGTCTTCTTCCTCTTCAAGGTCATTGTCAGACTCACCTTGGATAACAACCCGAGATGTCCGTCTTAAATTCTGAAAAACATCATAATATAGCCTCTCTTCTTCATCCGCAGAAATGTAGGCATCAGACTCCACTTCAACAGGAACCCTTTTCCCAGTGCCCACACTTGACGAGCCAACACGTCGAGATGGATTTGTACTATTCTGGCTAGAGTTGGCATTACGACGAGATGGTTCTGCCCGAGAAGATGAACCCACCACCATCTGTCCAACTGCCGGCACAACCACATCATTTTGCAGCCTCACATTAAAATTCTCTGCCTCCTTATGCTTAGCAAACATGGTAGCGAGCTCTTCATCATTACTAATTTGGACCCAATCTTTTCCCCCATCAAAGTATCTAAATTCCACTTCATCATGCAAACCCCAAGGATATGGGCTGCAAATTACCTCCCCAAATTGTCTGAAACTCCAATTACAATCCATTGGCAACGTATAACTGAAACCTCCTTGGAATTTATGCTTATTGTTTGCATCGACGACGTACCGGTCCCTTCTAATGTTCACCAAGAAAGCAAACCGCAACTCCATCGTAACCCACGAAAAAAAACAGAGACGCAATCAGCTGCAAATCAATGGCATCCCATGTCGAATCGACAATTCAAAGCTCAGTACTTACCCATCGGGAACCCAATCGTGGACGCGGAGTGTCTCCGTAGCCAGGTCGCCGCCGCTCGCCATTTTATTGCTATCCATTGCGTCGAGCAGGTGGCGGGCAGAGTGGCGGAACGAGCGCCTCACCAGCGGCGTCGCAGGACGGTGACGGCGGAGCAGGTGGCCACGCGGAACGGCCGCGGCGGTGCAGGTGGTGCTGGACGCGGCGCAGATGGGTACTGCTGGCGGCGACACAGGTGGTGCTGGGAGGTGGTGCTGGCGGTGGTTCAGGTGGCGGTGGATGTGGTGGCGGTGGAGCAGGTGGTGGTGGCGCCGCAGGTGGTGGTGGCGCCGCAGGTGGTGGTGGCGCCGCAGGGGGTGGTGCGGCGGTGGTGGCGGCGATAGCGGCAGCGCATGACAGCAGGTAGCGACAGCACACGACGGCGGGTCGGGAGGCTCGGGTGTGGACGATTCAGAAAATTCAACTCACTGGGCGGTCCCACCTGTATGCTCCGGACCCACTTCAAACTCACTGAGGCGGTCCCACCTGTAAGCTCCGGACCCATTTCAAACTCATTGGGCGGTCCCACCTGTAAGCTCCGGACCCACTTCACTAACGCCAGCAGACGGAACCGACTTCAAACTCTTCGTTTCGACCTCTCCATAGTAGGTGGGCACGAGGTAAGGGCAAAACTGAGCACCATTCAGCGCTAGGGGCAAAACTGAGTAGTTGAAGTCCTGTGTGGGCAATTCGATAAATGACCCGGGAAAGCAAGGGGAAAGGATGGGTTCACTCATTCTGAACTTCTGAAGGGGCCTCTACAGGCAATGACCGCCTTACCGAAGCGCAGCGAGGTAAGCCCTGCCCATTCACGGACCTGCCGTACAAATTTCTTATCAAAGACGCCGTCCGCGAACCTTGGCTCTAACTGCATGTGGTCAAGAAGAGGAGCATTCTCCAAGATACAACACACCAGCTTCTTCTGATCCCTGTAGAGCTGAAACCCACTGATGTAGACAGTCTTGAGATGATCGTGGCGGTGCATAGGGGAGACTTCCTCCTCCTCCACCACCTCATCATTCCTCAAACCATTTTTGTTGAAATATATCATCTGCAATCGGAAATTAGCAACCAGTCGGTCAGAATAGTTCCGGTACAGAAGCAAAGCAAAGCATGCAGCAGTGTACTAGAGGTCCATCTGTTCATCCCTATAAAATGGCACTCACATCCAGGTGCAGCGTCTCCAGTTGGGGCGCGATATTTAAACAGTGGGCTAGTTGAAGAACTCCATTATCCCCTTTTGGCAGTCTTTTCACAACTATTTGACAAGTCATATGCCTCAGACGTGTAAACATGCCATGTGATCCTGTTGTCGGCTTCTGCAACTGAAACATGACAAAAATAAATAAGAAGATGATATTAGAACCAAGTTTCAAGTCGTATGAGGTAAGCAAACAAGAATAACTAAATTAACACCGGGCCACCTGTTCGTCACCATATATATCAGCTCGGACGTTTAATATCTTCACTGGCAAAATGCTTGGGACTAGAGTGAAAACACGTCTCAGTCCTTTATTGCCTTCAATCCTCATTGTTGCTTTCTCTAATATTGAGCAACCATGAAGTAATATAGGGATCCCTCGTCCTTCGTACACAAAATGAGCAAGATCAACAGCATGAAACTCAACCATCTTGACATCCATTCTTTTAATTAGCAAACTTTGAAGTTTATCAAGTTGGTGTGGTATGCTCATATTAGTTACACCAGAGCACCGGATGATCTCTAATTCCTCAAGTGCTGAACAATTTGCTAGCAAGCCTGGAAAGTCTCCAAATATCTGCACGTATTGCAGAACAAGCCTTCTGAGTATAGTAAAGCCACGTATACCTGAGTGTGGCTTTACAGAAACATCAGAGAGAAACAAGGACTGCACAAAAGAGCCGCCTTGTACATCTAAGGCCTCGAGAGGAAAGTGGTGAACTTCTTCCGATGGACAATCATTCAATATCTTCAGGTCAAACTCTATGACCTTTGCCTTCGATGAAGCTGCAAAGCCAATCCACCTGTCAAAATGATCAAAGTCTTCCTTGTGAAGGCCACACCTGATGCTGAACTTAGTGATTCCTAGCCCACTATGCCGTTGGATGATCCAATTTACACCCTCGATGAACTTGGCTCTTTTGGTTCTGATAAAATCAGCAATGGCTTGTTGATCGGTGACATCATAATCATCCGAGTAATAATCCAGATCATTGGGGCCATAAAAACACAGATTAGAGTGGAATGTCCAGAGCACTCTCCAACTTCTTGCAACAATGCTTGTCCTGACAGCCTCTTTCAATGGGAGAAGTGACATAACGACAGGTTGAATCTCCTGCGACAAGGACCAGAAATTTTTAGTAGGGTTGAATTTTAATTAAACTAACAGGTACACGAGTTAGTCAGTAATTACTCAAAACCAAGCACGCACAATGAGCTGAAATTGTATACAATTGAAAGAGAAACCTGGCAGTATGCAAATTGCAACAACTTCTAGTTTGAATGGGTGTTTTACTTTCTTCTTTACAACAATCCTCTGGGATGCTGTTGCAGGCGTGTATATGTAAACTCTGTGGGAATGTTGCCTTGGCAGAGGAAAGGGTAGTTGTGTGTGGCTGGCTCACTCCTACTAGAGAAAAACGGACAGTTTTCAGTCCATTTTCTCTAAGTTTCTCTGGAGATAGAGAACTAATTTCCCTCTCAAATTTGTATGGAACATAAAAGTACCACACAAGATAAACAATTTCCATTGGTTAGCTGTGAGGATCAGAATTTTCACTCCGGGCAATTTGCTGAGACATGGATGACAATGGTAGTGCAGACTGCAGATTACATTTTTTGCGGTGCCCCTGAAACTACTGACCATCTGTATATTCAGTGTCCTCTAGCCAAGTACCAATGTAGTGTATTCTAATGTTCCTTCCAGTGCACTTCTATCACTGCTTCAACTTGTCAGTTCTGTACTTGTCAGATGTTGCAGTTTCCTGTTTCAGAGTGTAATTTAGTAGCAGCAGGGGTTGTCTTGTTCACTGGGGCAGTTTGGAATACGAGGAACCAAACATGTTTCCAAGTATTATTCCGAAGGATACTACTCGGCTTCCGCAATTTGTGGAGGGATGAATCTATGGGCTGGCCTACAGAAGATCGAACACAGGAAAGCTGATCGGCAGCGGCCCTACAGCTATCCTCGGCAGCTTCTGAAGATTTCTTTAGTCAGTGTGGCTGGAGGAAGGCGGTCAGATGATCAGAGAAGTAGGTTCATGGCATTAGGGTGGATATTTGCGGTGTCCTGATGAAAATCTTTAGTTTGCTGGGTTTCAGTAATGTCGATTTTTGGTTGTGCTTCTGGCTGTCTGCAATTGTACGCCGTTGTGAGGTTGCGACTTCTTGTACCTGATTTGAAATTCCGGAATTTGTACGCGTTCGAAACAAAACGATCTCAGTCAAGAAACTAGGCCGGGCGGCGCGCCGCTCCTTTTACCAGAGTAATCCACCGATTTACATTTCTCTTAAACTAGCAATGCTACTGTCCTATCATCTCTGTTTAAAATAGCCGGCTATAGCCCGGCTATAGCCTAGCTATAGCCTTTCGACGGGCTCGGGGCTACGGCTAAGGCCTTTGTAGGCTAAAGCGAGAATAGCCGATAATAGCCCGGCTAAGACGATTTAGCCCCAATTTAGCCCTTTAGCTGGCTAAATTTCCCGCTCAGCTAGCCCCAAAAATTTTGGACCAAAATTTGCCATTGACCCATGATTCATCTGACTCGAATTGATCGCATGCATATCTTGCTGGTTATGTGAAATTGTTGTTAACTTGTTGTTGTTGATATGTAATATGTGGACGAACCCGTGTTCTCATTCCTGAACTTGCATTTGCTACACTCTAATTTATTTTGTTGGTTATGTAACTAATATATAGAATAAACTATGTCCAGAATTGTTGATTATTTGTATTTTTTATGTCACTATGTTATGCATCTATGAATTATTGATATATATATATACAAATATATGCTGCTTAAATTTTATTTTATTTTATTATTTAGCAAAATGGCTATAGGGGCTTAGCCCGGCTATAGCCTTTCGTAGCTTCTGAAAACGCCGGGGCTAAACACAATAGCCGGCTATTTTAAACAGAGCCTATCATGCAGAGAACAACTTAAGCGAGGAAGACGATAAACATTCAGCCTCATTCCGCCAAACTACCGCAACTAAATTACCGATTTTGTTTGCCCCGGGAGGTTCGGATTTGTGGTGACAACCAGAGGCATCACATCAAAGACTATTTTCCAGATCAAAGACATGCTTAAGCATTAGTAATTTATTTCTCATGCAGCCATGTAAAAGGGAAAGAAACAGGAACGGGCGGAATTGAGGTTACCTCGGGAAGGTTCTCCATCCGGAAGGACGGCTCGTCGCCGACGCTGCGGTGGTGCTCCAGCCTGCTCAGCTTCCTCGCCGACGCTTCCATCCGCTGCAGGGAGGGAGAGGAACGGCACGGCAGGGTTAATAATTATTAATGGGGAAAAGGGCAGTGGATCGTTCTGATCAGGAGCGCCCAGAGGAGGACAGGGTGGAGGATGGTAGTGCTGCTTACTTTCCGATCCAGAGGAGGCGGAGGGAGAGGGGCTGCTTCGTCTTCTCCGGCTCCGGCCATTGCTGCAAGATTGGCGGTGCTCAGCCCGCTTTCCCTTTTGGTGCCAACTCTGAAGTGGTGATGTGTGAAGTGGAGGCTCAGCTAGGGATAAACGCCCAAGTCCCTTCGTAACGGTTTCTTTTTTCTTTTCTTTTTCTTTTTTCTTTTCTTCCTCTCAAGTGATACCAAGCAATTCAGCGTTTCACCATCTTTTCTTCGGGCCCCATCTGAGCTTGGGCGGGCCGGCGTGCCTGCGACCGTGACACCACCTCGGGACGATGGCGGCGACGGAACAAGTACATGGACGGCAGTGTTGCGGCCTGCGTGTTGCAGCCGGGCGACGGGAGCTTTACATGTCTGACAGGCCAGGCCCACTTAGAGGTTGTTCCCTCCCGCGGAGCTGCGATGTTGTCGTCCCTCGTTCCAGCGATGATGTCTACTCTGTCTTGCAGGCCATGGGTGGTGCATGGTGGTGGGCAACAAAGAGGGTGCTGGTGCTCCGGTTGCGTCCTGGTGTTTCTGTGACTGGGGTCTGGAGAAATCTTGGTCGGCTCGTATAACAGCGACACGGTGCCGCCTTCGGTGACGACATTCCTTGTTGGAGGGCGTCATGGGTAGCCCCAATTTACTTTACTCTTAGTGTCGGGGTAAACCCTAGGACCAGTACTCTGGTCTGGGTAGTGACGCCGTGTCGACGGTGCTCCTCTTAGATGTGTTGCTTGGTACTAGACGTATCGGAGTGCTTGCAGCATGGTGGGATAAAATCGGAGGGTGCAGCGGTTGTGGGTCATCTTTGCTTCGTCGATTTGCCATGACTTTCATTTCTTTTCTTTTTGGGCATGTTTTTGTTGCTGCCCAAGCGTTTCTCGTGTTCTGAACTCATATATGGTTGTAGACTTATTTTAATAAATCGGGTGAAAACCTATTTCAAGGAAGTGATATGATACGGATGATTTGGCCCGATCTTTCACCGCAAGAACCACCGGATAACTATTCTTCCAATCACATGAGTGATACACGTAACCTGAAGAACTTGGATAGATTTAGGCGAGCAACAAGATGATGAACACCACGCCGCACGCCAAGCTCGAACACCCTTGACAGATTCAAGGACCTTCCAGCACGCATGATAACCCTTGACAGATTCAAGAACACTCATGCCTTTATTTGCTTGATAACTAGACGAACGTCCGAGACGCCGTCATACACGCCGATCCCCTAGGGACGGTGGCAACCTTGAACTTTTTGTTCTACATAATTTTCAACTCCCCTAAAACCCTAGCCGTCGGCTCCTTTATATAGGAGGCCAACACCTAATCGGTTGGACAGGTCCAAACCGAACCTAACATGACTCCTAAACCTAGTTGGACTCTAACCATAGAAAACCGGCCCGTTATAGGCTCGGCCAACACAAGTGGCACGCATGCTTAATTAACACAACCTTAGACATTACATATCGTGATAGTTGTCCTAGAGTGTCAACCGACCAACACAATGCCAAGACGATGCCCTCATCATGATACCAAGTAATATACCCATGACTGTAGCAAACTCTGTGTAGATGTTATATATGGTTCCAAGATTCGACACCTTGGCATATACTTTGAAAAGGTAGACCAAGCTATTGATTGCTTTACTTCTTTCACAAGAGTTGGCAAATGTAAATGACCAGGAAAAAAGTTGCGATTTCGTTTGAGCTTTCAATACTCAACTTCTTTCAGTACGTAGTAGCTTCCACGATACCAGACAGGGACATCTAACCACTTGTAAGTTACAAATATGGCATAATGTGAACATCTGAAAGTACACAGAAAGGAACAGGAACGGTTTGCTCATTCTGAAGGAGCAGTGACCACCTTTGCCGAAGCGCAACGAGGCAAGACGTGCCCATTCACAGACCTGCGGTACGAAATCCTTCTCGACGTCCCTATTCAGCACGTAAGCCCTGCCCCATATCCAATCCGCGCACCTTGGCTCCAACTTCATGTGCTCAAGAACATGAGCATTATCCATGATACAACACGCTAGCTTAGTCTGAGCACTGTAGAGCCGAAACCCGCCGATGTAGACTGTCTTGAGATGGTCATGGCGGCGCATAGGAGAGTCTTCCTCCTCCTCCTCCTCCTCGACCTCAATACTCCAACCTTTTAAGTTGTTATAAAACATCTGCAACAGGAAGTTAGGAATTGATCGGTCAGAATAGTCCAAAGTAGAAGTCACTTGTAAAGAATAACAGAAGCCTGCAATGGTTTACTTCCAAGTGCAAGGTCTCCAGTTGGGGCGCAACATTTAAACAGTGGGCCAGTTGAAGAACTCCATTGTCCGCCTTTGGTTCCATAGAGCGGACGATTACTTTTTTTTTTTTGAGAAGGAAGAACATGTTCATATATCAAAGACCAACATTACAACAGAAACATGCCTACACACACCGTAGCGATCTGGAAACGAGCAAAGAAACAGCCACACAAGAGCAGCAAACACAACGGACCCTGCACCTAAGCTCCAAGGCAGCATCAGTTGAAGAACCTCCAGAGACACCCGCCGTGCACAAGGCCGACGGGATGAAAACCATTGAACGACCACGGCCGGGGACACACCCCGCACTCCTCGGAACTGAGCTCCACCGCCCTCAGTCAGCGTCGACGACGGAAAGCAGCCGTAGCTCCCACCATCTTCCGCATACCAGGCTCCTGAACTGCTGCAAAGACTCTGCCCGAAACCTCCCTCACCAGGCGGAGAGAGAGGGAGATCCAGATCCCGGCAGCCGCAACAGCAAACCACCACCGCCAGCCAGTGATGTAGGGCTAGGCCCGATCTTCATGGATTTGAGTGGAAAAAGGGATGAACACGAAGAACACGGAGGGGTAGCGAGGAAGATTCGTGGGCAAAACACAAGGATAACTAGCAAATCCTGCTGAGAACTCCACCCAACAACAAACCCTAAAAAAGGTAGCCTTTGGATCGAAGAATCAAAGCCAAACTTACTCTTGTTGAAACCGATTGCTCTTACCGGCCGGTCCACCGATCCAATAGAATCACCGCAGTGAAAGATTGGTTTGCACTACTAGAGATACCGCAGTGAAAGAGTAGCAACAACAAGATCTACCTCAACGAGGCACCCTAGCTACGAGGGAGGAGGAGCATAGCTCACACAAGTCTCAAATTCAGTCTGACCTCGAAATGGGGAAAGTGGAAAGCTATTTATAGTCTATTACAAAACAGGGCAGGAAAGGTGGGGAACCGGCCTGGGGGCCGGCCTAGGCTGGCCTGGAGGCCGGCTGGCTCTGGTGGGGAACCGGCCTGGGAGCCGTCCTAGGCCGGCCTGGAGGCCGGCCGGCTCAGGTGGGTGACCGGCCTGGAGACCGGCCTAGGCCGGCCGGGAGGCCGGCTGCGTCGGGGGGTGGCCCGGCCTGGGGCCGGCCTGGGGCCGGTAGGGAGGCCGGCGGCCTCTGGTGGGAGCCCGGCCTGGGGACCGGCCTGGGCCGGTTTGGAGGCCGGCCGCCTCTGGTGGGAGCCCGGCCTTGGGGCCGGCCTAGGCCGGCTGGGAGGCCGGCCACCCTGTCTTTGCCTCGATCCTCCTCTTCTTGTCCATCTTCTGGGATCTCTCCTTGTTCATCTTCTCCATCATCTTGGACCTTCTCTTGGCCATCTCCTTGACTCCGTTGTGGGTCATCATCCGGGTGGATCCTGAGTATGCACAAGGTACCGACATGAAGTAGTAAACCATTCGAAGGAAGATCAAGGTCACACATCGAGAGGAGCGGGGTCACCTTTTCATGAAGAGCCTTGACTCTTGATCTTGTCATTGGGCCATTTGGCGTGGTGTCCATGGTGTTGTCCACATGTGGGGCTACATCATCTCCCTCCCCCCTTCGGAAAGAGTCGTCTTCGACTCGTCACCCTCTTGAACGCTTGCATCTCCGTGGAAAGGGGATAGGTCGGCGACGTTGAACGTGTCGTGCACCAAGTACTTGGAGGTTGGGATATCGATCTTGTAGGCATTGTCGTTGATGCGCTTGAGCACTTTGAAAGGCCCGTCACCGCGAGGAGCAAGCTTGGATTTTCTTTCATCCGGGAAACGGTCCTTGCGGAGGTGTAGCCACACAAGATCTCCTTCTTCGAATATCATGGGCTTCTTCAACTTGTTGATCTTGGTAGCTTGGCGCTTGGTGTGCTCTTCTAGAGTTGCTCGAGTTGACTCATGTAATGTCTTCATGTAGTCGGCTCTTTTGTCGACGTCCATGTTGGTGCGCTCGTGTAGAGGGAGTGGTAGGATGTCTAGGGCGGTGTTGGGGTTGAACCCATAGACAACCTCGAACGGGCTTCGCTTGGTCGCCCGGTGTGATGCACGGTTGTAGGCGAACTCGGCGTGCGGTATGCATTCCTCCCAACCTTTAAGGTTTGGCTTGATTAATGCGCGAAGGAGAGTTGATAAGCTTCAATTCACCACCTCGGTTTGGCCATCGGTTTGTGGGTGGTAAGCGGTGGAGAAGAGGAGCTTGACTCCTAGCTTTGTCATCAATGCCTTCCAAAAGTAGCTTGTGAACTTGACATCGCGGTCCGAAACAATGGTCTTCGGCACTCCATGTAGACGAACAATTTCCCTGAAGAACAAAGTTGCAATGTGTGAAGCATCGTTGGTCTTATTGCAAGGAATAAAGTGTGCCATTTTAGAGAAGCGATCGACAACAACAAATATTGAATCTTTGCCATTCTTTGTGCGAGGTAATCCTAAGACGAAATCCATGCTAATGTCGGACCAAGGTGTGTGTGGTATTGGTAAAGGCATATAAAGACCATGAGAGTTCAACGTGGACTTAGCTTTGAGGCAAGTTGGGCAACGACGCACCAAGCGCTCCACATCACGCGTCATCCTTGGCCAAAAGTAGTGTGTAGATAGCATGGCGAGTGTCTTGTCACGTCCAAAGTGTCCCATGAGGCCTCCACTATGTGATCCTGTAGAAGTAACAAACGGAGCGAGGACTCGGGAATGCATAATTTGTTAGCCTTAAACAAGAAACCCTTGTGCAAGTAGAAATCATCGCAACCTTTGTCAATTGTGCACTTGGTAAAGATAGGATCAAAGAAAGAATCGGAAGCATAGCGTTCTTTAAGGTCATCAAGACCCAAAACATTGATTTCAAGTTGGGTGAGTAAGATCATTGATGGGGGGATACTTTATAGGTAGGCCCATGGACCCGGAAAGTAGACCCGCCAAGACCAAGAAGGCCAACGCCGAGTCACGAGACAAGTCACATGGGCTGGGCTGGAGACAAGCCGACCAAGGCCCGTGTGGAGAAAGAGGCTCGTCCAAAGAGAGAGTCCAAGTACAACCCGGAGTCTAACTTGGAAGACCAAGGCGTAGAGTAGGACTCCGTGTTCTAGTGTGACTCGGTGTAAGCTGTAAGTCCAGGGACCCGGCAGCCTTTATAAGCAGGGTCCTGGACCTTAGATCAATGAGTTCAATCAGTAGAGAGAAACCCTAGCCACCAGAGAAAAGTCGTCGGCTCCTGAATTGTGGGAGCCGGGTCCTTGTAATCGAGATATAATCAAGAGCAATAACATAGAAACAGGAAGTAGGTCTTTACCTCGAATCAGAGGGGCCGAACCTGGGTAAATCCTTGTCCCTTGGCAAGATTAACCGTTCCTACGTACTTCAATCACCAATGGCCCCAGAACTCATCTTCCCTGAGGAAGAACTTGCCGTGACAACCCCACGACAGTTGGCGCCCACCGTGGGGCCTACGGTGACGAAAGGAGTTGAGATCGTTGGAGCTGCTCGTCGGGCTATGGAGAAACTCGCCATCGGGCGGGTCTACACGGATGAGCATGGAGAGACCGAGATCGATGACTCAGGCTGGACTTCGGAGATGAACGAAGTCGACGAAGGCTACCAGCTTGTCTTTGGAGGAATCAACGTGTTCGTCGGGATGGTTTGCGCGTCGGGTCTTCGCGTGAACTCGGCGGAGTCAGTTTCAGAGCCAACCGTTGTCGTCGAGTCCGACGGCGAGGAGTCGGTCGGAACTTCAGAGGTCGGCATCATCGCCGAGTCTGAAGAACCCCTAGCTGAGAAACCAGAGATGCTGCAAGAGTCAGATTCAGATTATGATGCAGATTCAGAGTCCATCCTACCCTTGTTTGAAGATCGGCTTGGGTATGGGATAGAGGAAGAGGATTATGAGGAGTCGCCAGTACGCGCTCGTGTTGTGGGAGTCTACATGTCTGGAAACACTGGGAATCAGTTTGATCCGACTCTACTGACAAGGAATTAATGCAAGTAATGCCGCAGAGAGGGCGGCTGAGTTAACCAATGCTCGTACTGCGTTGGAGAGGCAACTAGCTGATATCACAGAAGCAAATCGTAGATTGGCCGAAGAGCGGGCCCGAGTCCAGGATGAAGCTCAAGTTGTGCGGAGGCGCCGCGAGGAGCTCAATTCAATTCAACACCGCAGAGCCAGGAGTCGCTTGCACGATGGAGTCCACATCAATCCAACCAATTTATTCACCACACCTAATGGTCCAGGCAGAGTTGCCGGACTAGGAGGCTCAGCGGCAGCAGGAGGCGCCGCAGGAGGAGCCGGAGGAGCACCACCACCACCACCACCACCACCACCCCTAGAAGGACCGGGAGGCAGCCGTACCAACGGACCACCGCCTGAATGAGGAGTCGGAGGAGGAGCATCTGGTGGCTTAGGGTCTCAGACTAACAGATTTCATACTCCAGAGTGACATTACTCTAATCCCATGGACAACGTTCATGCGGCGACTCTGAGATTGGAGAATATTGTGGTACCAGAGGGACCAGCAGGACAGGAGACTCGTGAGGCTATCGAGCTACTGAAGACAGCTTTAACTCAGCAAGCTTTGTATCCAACTTTTCCAGATGCAAGTAGGCTACACTCAACACCCTTTAACTCAGGTACGAGGAGTCGGCACGGTGAGTCCAACCCGGCCAACTCTACGAGTGTAAGGCATCGTGAGCTAGTGAGGAATCGTGCAAACATGCCAACTGCTTCACAGGCTCAGCTAGTGGTTGATGAAGCAAGGCAACGACGAGAAAGAGAAGCAGCAAGAGCTCGGGAGGCAGAGAGGGACAGAGCATTAGTGGGTGCAGCAAACCCGCCTCAGCCAACCCGGGTGCACGAGGAGGTGACTTCTCCTGGTGCTTCCCAGCATTAACAGGACCAGAGTGTTTGTCTGATGCCATCAGGTCCGAGTCCTTCCCCAGCAGTTTCAAGGAGCCGCGCAAGGTTCCAAATTATGAGCCCAACATGGACCCGACCTCTTGGTTGGGTACATACGAGATGTCAATAAGTATTCGCAATGCCACAGGTAATCTGTGTGCCAAATTCATGTATCTTATGATGGAGGGAGCAGCCAAGGTTTGGATGCGCAACTTGCCTCCTAGGTCAATCAACTCTTGGGAGCAATTGAAAGCAGCTTTTATTCAGAACTTCCAGGGCACATGCAAAAAGCTCAGCACCATCGAGGACCTGGAGCGGTGTGTCCAGAGGAAGGGCGAATCAGCAAGGCACTGGATGAAGCGAGTCTCAGAGATCATTAACTCCTCACAAGGACTCCCACCAGTTTCAGTGTTAATGGCGATGGAGAGAAATTGCAGTTACAATCCCTTGAGTTGGAAGCTAGGTCGTATGAAGGAGAGCCTGAATCAAGGTATTCCCCTTACGATTGGTGAGATCATGGCAGGTGCTAATAAGCACGCTGCCACAGACAAAACAAAGGATCAGGAGGAAGGGACCAAAGGACAAGGTGGCAATGGCCAGAATCAGAACCATAATCAAAACCAGAATCAAGGTGGTGGCAAGAGGCCGTATGGAGACAACTCTGACCTAGTGGCCAACACAAACACTGGAGTCAGATGCAAGGACAATAATTCTGGTGGATACCAAGGCCGTACTCCAAGCACAGAGGAAGTCTTGAGGATTCCATGCCCTAAACATGCCAAGAACGGTAGATGCGGTCATACCTTGGGACAGTGCGTAGATTTGCAGCGCGCCAGGTTCCAAGGGCCAGGAGGAGGTAATAACAATGGTGGATACAGAGGAAACAATGGAGCCGGAGGACCCGGCAATAACGGTGGAGGAGCCGGCAATAACCCAAACAAACCTCAAGGAGGAGGTAACCAGCAGGGCGGGTTCCAGCAGAACCCGAAGCAGCTCAATGATGGCAATGGTCAGTATTATGTCACAACTCGGCAGCACAACCCGAGTCGTGGCAGCTACCATGTCTTCACAACTAGTACGTCCAAGCGTTCCAAGAAGTTGAAAGTTAGAGCAGTTAATGCAGTAGAGCCGGCCCTTCCACAGTGGCTCAGCTGGTCAGAGCAAACCATCACATGGAGTCGGGCAGATCATCCTCCAAGAGTCGACGAGCCAGGGCAGCTAGCCTTGGTGGTGGCACCTCAAGTTCGGGGCTATACATTAAACAAAGTGCTTATGGATGGTGGAAGCAGTATCAACATCTTATATTATGACACATTCAAGAGGATGCAGCTGCAAGATAGACAGCTAATTCCAACAGAGACAGTGTTCCATGGGATAGTACCAGGGAAGTCGGCCAAGCCCATTGGTAAGATTTATCTTGAGGTTGCTTTTGGCACAGTGGAGAATTTTCGTTCAGAGATTATGCCCTTTGAGGTAGTGGATCTTAAGAGCCCATATCATGCTCTTTTTGGTCGACCTGCATATTTTAAGTTTATGGCCAGGCCATGTTATGTGTACTTGAAGCTCAAGATGCCAGGTCCAGCAGGAGTCATTACAGTTAATGGTAGCAGACAGATGGCATTGGAGTGCGAGTTAGGTGATGCAGCTATGGCTGAGACAGCTTGTGCTCAAGAGGAGCTGAAGTTTTACAAGGCAAATGTGGACCCGGAGGACAACTCGGTCCTTAAGAAACCGGCCACAGAGGAGAAGATGAAATTCAAATCAGCTCAAGACACAAAGCAAGTCAACTTTACCCCTGGTGATTCTTCCAAGCAGTTCACCATTGGGGCACACCTCTCTGACAAATAGGAAAGCGCGCTCGTCGAGTTCATCCGTGAGAATCGGGATGTTTTTGCATGGAAGCCATCTGACATGCCAGGAGTCCCGAGAGAACTCGCCGAGCACAGCTTACATATTAATCCTAATGCAAGACCAGTTAAGCAGGGTCTGCACAAGTTTCATGATGACAGGAGGAAAGCCATATGAGAAGAGGTGGCTCGGCTCCTCGCAGCCGAGTTCATCAAGGAAGTCTTTCACCCAGAGTGGGTGGCCAATCCAGTGTTAGTACCAAAGAAAACAGGAGAGTTGCGTA